>CM037782.1:35691937-35741937 GCA_021229015.1 Solen grandis | reverse complement strand
TATGGGTACATTGTTTTAAGTCTCGTTAGACCGAACTATCGCTTTTATACAAAAAATAACCAAAGAGGGATTAATATTAAAATTAACCGGCGCATTCAAATTAGAACATATGTTGAGAAAGTTTAGATGTCTCTTTAAAAGATGGCTTTTCCGAGCGGTGCAAATTTAAGACAGTCTGTAGTGAGGAAGTGAGTTACTAATCACCCACATATAGTGATATCCACGAATTGTTGGGCGTGTGGTCTCCGAGCAAGACGAACACTACTGGGATGGAAAGTATAGGGGTAGCAAAGGCGTTAACTTGATGAATAGACCTTCTGTTCGGTCAGACCTTCGTCTGTGCGTCCTGTCATTGCTTTTA
This sequence comes from Solen grandis, assembly GCA_021229015.1. Classification (NCBI taxonomy): domain Eukaryota; kingdom Metazoa; phylum Mollusca; class Bivalvia; order Adapedonta; family Solenidae; genus Solen; species Solen grandis. The sequence goes on along the minus strand of CM037782.1, from coordinate 35,741,576 downwards.
ATTGTTTTAAAGTCTAAGCACGTGCATTTATTGGCAGATTGTTTTAATTTCGAAATATGGCTTAGATTAAATGTTATTAGCACTGTTTAATTCAAGAGTACCCGGTCCCTTTGCGGTGATTAAACTGAGCACGGGCAGCAATGTTTCACACAATGTTGTACGAGTGTTGTTAGGTTTATCTTTCTCCGCTTTATCTGAGACTGTATCAGAAGCGCTAATGATTGCAGTTGCAAATCATAACTCGCTTATTTTCATCAGTTTTATCGGCCACGATGACAGAAATCTGTTTATGAGTTTAAAGAATCTAATGTATACTGATGTTATCAATATGGGGGTATCAATACTGGAATTGTTGATAAAACTGCATGTACTGTTATGACAAAAAGTAGTTTAGGTTATAGTAGCAACAACAGCAAAAATAGTCGTAATAGTAATGGTAGTAGTAGTCGTAGAAAATGTTGAAATAACAAGAGTATAAATAATAACTGTAGTTGAAGTGACACATTTGAATTTAAATTCATTCTTTTACTCAATGTAAACGGCGTTTTGCAACTTACTAAATTATTCCTAGCAAGGGAGCGGAACTTTGTACATTAAAAGTTTTAGCGAGGATCGAACTCCCAGTATTCACTAGCGTATTTGTGGAAGTAGTACAAGTAGTTAATTGCTGTTTTTATTGTTAGAATGGTGGAGTCGAGAAACACTGAAAGTAAATATAAAAATGAGGTAATTACGTAAATTGAAGTAGAAAGACTTAAACCGATTATCCGTACGCTCAGGACAGTTATGTTCTGTTGTTTATTTTAACATTGAATTGAGATATTGCGAGGGATCTTGGCAGATAATGTGTTCGGAATATCGCAGGTATTTATACAAACAATGAATTGAGATATTGCGAGGATTGTCGGACGATAAAATGCTCGGGATATCGCAGTTGTTATATAAACAATGAATTGAGATATTCGGAGTTGTTGACAGATATACCGGGTCAGACATTAATCACTTATTATAATCGTTATGAATGATATCAACAAACCCTCGATGCTATTATATAAACAAACCAAAACATGATCCCATCAAATGCTAGCCCCTTTGCTCATTTAGCATCTAGAAGTCTCACAAAATATATTCGCAAATCATAATGTCATTGTTATTAAATCATTTGACTCTAAAAGCATTCTTCATCATCATCATCATTCATTATTAATGAATTTTGATTATTAATTAAACAGTTCATATTTTAAAAGGGATATCGAACATAATACCCTAAGCCGTTAAATTCTCTATAAATCTTCCGACCTGTCCCATGAACCAGTGTACATGTTTTCGCATGCAACTGCAATTAAATACTTATTAAATCAAACTGCTGCGATTTTTGTTTTCACCGCTCTGGAGCAAGACAGTGAGGCGAGCAGAGGAGACAAAGTTTACTGATTAATTTGAGACAGCTCCAGAGCGGAATGATGAAGCGCTAATTAGTTAATGAGATATTAAGAGCCCAGTGTCCCTGGTATACGGGAGCTTTATACGGCGGCTAAACAAGGCGGCGGTGACGAATGAGCCTGGCACCGCAGTTGAACGTCAGCCATGGATCTCAATCAAACATAATTCAGCCATGCTGAAAGTGGCAACTTTTCGACTTGTTACAAGTTTAACTTCATCCCCCTTTTTTTTTCTTCCGTTTTTCCTTTATTTTCGGTGAGATCTATCCATTTCTCTAAAAAAAAATCTTGGAAAACGTTTACGAGATGTTCCCGCATGTGTCTTTACTGGTTTGACAGTGATTCGGTTTAAGGTATTTAGGTTAATAGATTCCCATATTAAGATAAGCCACAGATACTTTCAATATTAATTAACAACAAAGAAGTTAATTGAATCTATGATACGATAGGAAGGTGAAAATAAACATTTCGGAAAGTACGATATTATGATGTATAACATCTTTGCTATTCGTTGATCTTTTTTTCACCGGATTTCTATTTAAAAAAAAAATAAGGAAAGAAAAAGAAAATGCTGTCGTAGTTTGCAACTACATGGTTAGCTGCTACGTCTATGACACCAGATTTTATATATGTTTTTTTTTTTTAAATGAAAAGGGAGTACAGGTGATAAAATAGATCTGGTTTTTCACTAATGAAACTCGGTTTCGAACCCAGTGCACATGTTGGTTTTCCTCCCAGTCCCCCGGACCCCTCTCCCCCCAACCAAAAGCTACGCTAACGCTACCGTCAATAAAACTTGAGAACAATTGCGTTCGGTCTATTCCAAACGTTAAACTTACGAAGATCATCTACACCTATCAGTAAAGTGTATTTCGGCTGATTATTCAAATTTTTGAGACACCGTAAACAACGCTCGATCAAACAAAGATCACCATTCGAACTGTACATCTGTATATCTAATGTCACATTTTTCGGTATTTTAGAGGTCTCGGGTTAAACTATTTAACCCTCGATAGTCCACTGGCACCATGTACAAAATCGGAAAACCGACTCTTCAGTCTGAATATGCATTCTTGAAAATATTTAACTATGGTCTCAGGCTAAAACACAAATATTTTATTAAAATTCCTTTTAAATGTATAGATCATAATTGAATTCAAGCTAGGTACCGGATATTATTATCCAGAGCACGGGTCCTGATCAGCCCTAGACTCACTCTGGTATATATATTTTTTGCAGAGGTTGGTTTATTAATTAAATATTTGTTGTTCTATGTGTATCGTTTCCCGGGGGTGGGTGGCTAGAGCATCCGCTCAGTAACCTTCAGGTTGTGGGTTCGATCTCTGTCTACGACACTGTTATTTTAAGGATACTGGAATATCTTACTCTATTGGTAGTTTAAAATATAAGGAAAAAGTAAATGCATGTCGAAAATGTGACATGCCAACGGTGATATTTGACCGTATGGAAGCTATAACCTCATTTGTAAAAGTAATATTCAACATGACTGAAAACAACCGAACATACAAATATGATCATTGCAAATTTACTTAACCCTTTCCCTCATAGAGGAAACTATGAAAAGACCTATGCGAACAGCATAAAACCAGATCAGCCTGCGAGAAACTCGCAGGCTGATCAGGTTTTATGCTGTTCGCTGCTCCTCAGTGGTCTGAAAATGAGGACTTTATAATTAAATTTGGTAAGGTTTAACTGTGGTTTTCTGCAGATCAGGCTTTATGTGATACCTATTGAGTCGTCAAAATGAGTCTATATGAGGGAAAGGGTTAAGATGGATAAAAAATCAATGATATCAGCATTTTATCATAATCACAAAACACTTAGCACTAAGTGTACATTATAACGATACTCTATGTTGTCACATTACTTGAAGAATCTCCCGAAACTCCATAGATTTGGATATCATGTAGTTCTGTGGGTAATGTCTTTTCTTTTTCTTTCTTTCTTTTTTTCATATCTTTTTATATCATTTTTCCTTCGTCATTGGCGGATGTGTTCATGAATTTAATTCTTCGACATTTAGTTTGATTTGACACGAAACGCGTGTTTTGCTATAGATAGTAATTCACACCCTGTTACCAGTCTCATTTTCAAACATGATACAAATTTCAATTTAATTAACCATTCTCTCCTTTCTAAAGGAAATTTAAATTAAAACGCAATTTTTCTTATGTAATTTTAATGTAACCGATTTCATCTCCACACAAGTGCCTAATGAAGAGAAATGTAAACAAGATTTGAATCCGGTGCCATGTAGCGATTTAATATTCCAAAGCATTCCTTTTAGATTGTAACCGCTTTAATTTCACTCAGTTAAAAAGGTCGCTCACCTGAAATCTCGTTAACAAATTGATAGCCATGGAGGAACGTGCGCATCTCGTGAAATATCGCGAGAGCATTTGAAGAGTAGGCTCGCGCAGGTAACATGGCGCGTGCCGACTTAACCCCAGTTGACACCGGCATTGTCTGTTTATCGGACCACAAACCCCTTCTGAATGATGTTGAGAAAATAAAAATAGTCTTGCGTGAGACCAAATGTACAATCAATCCGCCATAAACACCAAGATTAAATCATAACTGGTCGCGTTTCAAATTGCTACGTGGCAACCCGTTTTAGTTTCGAGGACGGGTCTTGTGTCAGTATTCCATATTTCCTATTGTCCGACAGCATTACGAATAACATTAATCACTTATTATGTAAAATATGGGACAAAATCGAAGCTCAGGTCCTTGCGCAATTTTAGGCAACGTTGGTCGGAATAGTGACAAATTGAAATAAGGCTATTGTTTATTTTTTGTTACAAATTAATAGGCAATAAAGTAAACAAACGGAGTGGTCGGCGAATTGATAGTACGCGATATAAAATAGCACCGCTTCGAACCGGAGCAAAATCAGAATGTAATCATAGACGCTCTAATTATATCTACTGGTGCGTTAATGTTGGCACCAAGAAAGCCTCGTTATACTTGCCCTATATGATAAATATAATATCAATTCAGACCGAGACTTCTGGTGACATTTATAAAAATGAAAAGATAAATAATAGTCGACAGGCTATATAAGTGAATACTTTTATTTGATTGTCTTTCATTTCTAGAGACCTACACATTGCACTTTTTTTTTATTCTTATTATGTGCTCTAACCAGACCTAGGTTATGTTAATTTAGTCAGTTCGCCACGAGGGCGAGATTTGTGGGCTCAATCCCCGACCGCGACATGCCAAATTCATTAAACAATGTCTGGGTAATGTTATTGGTCGAGATACGGCGTGATACTGCAGTGTAGCAGCACAGTTTCTAAATTACAAATTACCAGGCATAACAATATATATTTTTCTGTGATCACTTTACGACATATCGCTGAATAAAAAAAATGATTGAACAAGTACAAAAAAAATTAAAATCCATGCATAATCAAACAATAGATGAGTTAAGACAAGCATCATAGAAATACTTGAATAGTTCAATTCAGGACACCCCTTCGTTATAGCATAAAATCGTGCAATAAATATATAAATAAATCTGGAATAGAACACACATATTTACAAAATAATTTAACTATTTTTTATATGAGTAATTACTATATCCACATATCAACAATGTACGAAATAAGTTAAATAAAATAAAATAACGCAGAAAAAAAGTATATGCACCGGTCAAAGAGTTATATATCACATGCAGAATGACTTTACTGTCAACATGTTGGAATATTTATTTACAGATAAGTATATCGTATTTTAACTGATCTGCGCTTGTCTCTAATATGGTCATTTGACAAGTTCTGTTCTGTTGCTAACTTCATCCATATATGGCATATGTTCGGTGTTGTCGCGTGCAATGTAACCCACCGTATAAGTGGCTAATAGGAGAATGCATGACACTATTATTGTTTTGGTGCACGCACGCAGCACATGGAGGTATTGAAATTGACATGCTGGCTGGAATGCATCCGATGAACTTAAACGATTTATTAATGCAATCAGATACTTATGTTTTTCAACAACATTTCATCTAAATTCTAGATATGTTTTTCAGAGAAGTCTCACTAATCAATCGTATATTTTCAATTACATGATTTATGTTGTTTCCCATGCAAAAACATAGATAATTTGCATTCAGTACATATAGTATGTTACCTTTTTAGCCCCTATTTATATCTTATTCGCAGTGTTTCTGCGTTAATTTTTGTTAGTGCATATGAAAAGAATGATTAATAACTATTCCTTTAATGCATGATTGTCCTTTTACATCTTTATTAAATATTCTACTTGTGTTTCATATGAAAATATATGACGTTCTTGGTTCTTTTATGATCCCATTTCTTAAACATGGCGTGGATTCAATACTGTGTCCAAATATTGTTTTAATCGATGGTCCCATTTAGTGTCGCCCTGGCCACCTTTTTTTGATTAAGATATTCATGAAAAACCACCGCGGCACGAGACTTTTGAATTTTAATATGTAAATCTCTGTTTATAGAGACCGCCAACAAACACGCTCTATCTCCACTTGAACTCATTAATTATTAACATTAAGCGAACACAACGGTTGTTCTGTTCTATGTAAGCGATGATCAGGGCGATAAATCGAAGAAAATAATATTAAACAGTATCAAATGGATCTGACGGGGAACCCACCTTAATTATTGTTTCTTAGCTTGGTATTATATAGAATAAGTGAATTTCAAGTCACGTGCTTGATTATCATCTCGGGCCTAATGTTGAGCATTCAGTTTATTTACTTTTAAATTGTAACACATTCATTATTCAGTGACAATAAAAGATGCGTACTCCTACTAATAGCAATAGTAATAATAGTTATTTTTTAATTTTATGTACAATGTTATATTTTAAACTCGCTCATTAATATAGGAAATTAAAAAAAAAACTTTCTTATTTAAACCACTAGACTCTTTGTGATATGTAAATGCATTACTCATGATAAGAAATGTGATTTTAATGGTAGAAACATATCATAGAAGGTTTCACTGATATACTCATATTAACAATGCATTTAGTAAATGACTCTCTCTCTCTCTCTCTCTCTCTCTCAGACAGTTTGTCTAGCTATAAGAGACTATTTATCACTAATGTTGCTACAAACTTATATGTCATATTCATCCCAGAACAAATCAAACCAATATTAGAAATATAAATTGTGAAAGTATTTCTATAACATATAGTTTCTGAATGAATCTAGATACATGAACTAGACAATGTCATTATCCAGCACGTTACTATAACATCTCACCACAATAAAGGCATTCCTACTAACCGCTTCCATATACTCCTGCTTCTTTTAAGATATACTACTACTACTACTACCACTACAACTCCTACTATTATTTCCATTGATGATGATGATGATTAAAAAGGAGGAGGAGAGGGCCGGAGGAGGTGGAAGAGGAAAAATCGTTATCAAAAGACGAATGAAACAGATAGTGATTGATTTAAGCTTCTTTGAATGACAACTTGTCAGAAATATGTAATAAAAGCATATATAAATATTTCTGCTTCCCACTGTAAGAAACCTCAGTACCTCGTTCTTACAGACAGACAGACAGACAGACAGACAGATTAGATCAGACAGACAGACAGACAGATAACAAAATATGGATAGATTAAATGAACAACCAAATAACAAAATATATCAATAAATATTATGCTTCTATGATTTTTGAATGATAATAAATTCTCATGCAAATGAAATCATATATAATTTGTAAATGCAATACATGTATATCCACTACATTCATTTTCATGACACGGCAGAATTCATTTTCCAACCGGGTTTGACCAGAGTTGAATCAATTTGATTCTTGTTTCTACTACACTCACATCAGAAACTAGTATTTGTTGACAATACAACCAGCAGAATTCTGCTTTAACAAAGAATTAGTAAATGACCCTAATGAATAGCATAATTGTAAAATGAACTCATGATTCTATTACCGTGGGCAGAAATTCTTATTAAAAGACAAATTCAAAGCTTAAGGTTATTATTATAAAACTATACATTGTTACCAGGTCTGTGGTTTGAATTCTCTTTTCCTAAGAATGTTCCCTTAAATTTTTTTAAATATTCAATTACTCTTTTTAAAAATTACCGTTAAAATCGTGTAATTATTTTTGAGCAGTGGAAACGCATTGCTGACGTGTGTATCAATATTAGTTGCAGGTGCCTGCTGGTCGCCAAGGAGCCGCGAGCATTTTTACCACGCGGAGTGCTTCCGTCGTTATGCCGAGAAGTATCGATGTCGCTGATTGGCTAATTACGTCTGTTAGAGGGCCAATTGTCGCCCGTATAAATGAACAAGAATGATGGCTAGCTTTACATGGTGGTACGGCATAATCGGGGATGGTTTTGAAGTCAAAGAAGTAAAGTCCAGAAAGGATATAAAGGCCATTTGTGTGACAAGGTAAGCTTTTCACCCTCATCATTCTCTTATTACATTGCCGCAGTGTCAGTACCATGCAGGCTTTATGTTGACCGTGCGTTATCTAGTCTAATGTACATATCAATTGATCCATATAGGTTTAAATTTAGTGCTTATTCGGCCATTCTTATTTCTATACAGCGGTATTATACCCCAATACATATATGTCATTCTTTATTTTTCAATTTTGTCATTATTATGTCAATATTAACACTTAAATAATTTCGTCATTAACAATTTTTTAATTCATTATTTTCTTTTCTTAAGTAAAAAAGCTGATATCGCTTAATAAATAAAGTCTTAAAATAAATATCATTTCTTATGTATTAACACATTTAAATCAATATGAGCATAGCTGAGATTTAACATTCTACGTTCATTTTTTTAAAATGATACGGTACATTTATCTTATACAGTTAGTTGATTTTATGTACCATTTGAATAATATGCAATTTTATTTATATAATATCAACACAACTTTGCACACATCCGTAATTGGTCATTTTTCAATTATGCAAAAATAATTTTAATATTTATCAATAAATTTATTCGAAATTTTGACACTTAATTTTTGACTGGTTTTTATAAAATAGATAATTACCAATGTAGATGTTGTAAATGTTAATTTATATATTAATCAAATTTTATTTATCTTTATCATTCGAAGAAGGTTCAGAGATAGCTTCATATTTCCTTGTTTATCATGTATTTTAATATGTAAGCTTAACTTTTTTTATTCACTGTCTAAGTTCATTTTTCCTCCAGTAAACAATTCAATATGTCAGTTTCTTGTTGCTATTTATCTAATTGACATCTTCTGAACAATACACTTATATAAAAACAAAATTTTTTATCGCTAAATAATTGACGATCAATTTTATCGTATAAGTAATATTTTTTCCTTGATATTTATTTCATTTTTTTTTAAAGTATTTGAGAGAGCACAAATTTGATTATGTTGATAATACAAATGCAAATGGATTACGATTGACAGAACGATAACATTCATATCAAAACATCTTGTTTATAGACACTTTAAGATGATAAAAGTAAGGTAAAGCATGAGAATATATTATGCAGATTGATCTTTAATTTAGGAGTATTATTATTTCAAATATTTTACAATTTCTCAAAGATCACAAATGATATGATGTTTTATATAACTATATTTGATATTTGACCATTAATACTTTTATTATCAACTCTATAAGTGTATCATTTATTTCCATATATAAATTCCTGAAAAAAATTTTTTTTATGTTTAAATCTTTATAATATTTTAAGTCAATTGTAACTACAACTAAAAATATAATATTCCCATAAAATGTTCCAATAGTTATTATAATCAGTAACCAAAATCAAATTATGTGAAAAACATTTTTCTGATCATTGTTTCGCGAATTTCTGAAACTATCTAATATAGCAGCACCAATGAATAAATGATGAAGAAAATTCAAATATAACGTATTAGGCTGGCCGAAAGATTTTTTGTAGCTCTTTTAATTAATTCCTGTGGAAGCCGTGTGAATGAATCTTGTTTTATACATGGCTGGGACACTGGAAAGATGAGAGTAGATGCACCACGTGAGGCTTTTCCCCATTTTTATTTTATTTTTCTTCTATATTCGTCTTTCTTAAGTTTTTCTTTTCAACAACGGGATGAATAGATGACAGTAGGATGGTGCATATTATTCAAATTTTCAATTCAATACATTGAATGGATATTCTGTATATAATTATCACACATATACGTTTAACAATAATGTAAATGTAAAAATAAAATGGATTTTACATACCACTTCTCCTTAAAAATGTTTGTTTTCGAAAAATTAAACTTAGACATTAAATATTAAATGTGTCAAATTTTGTAATGTTGTCATTTATATTAAAATGAAATAGTATAATCTTTTTTCAATATAAATGTAGTGAAAATGATTTTTAAGGGAAATAAAAAGGTTAACATTTTGACAAATCGATAAACATTTTTAAATTCGTTTTGTTTTCGTCTGAATAATTCACCAGATATGCCGTCATACATTCCATGAATTTTGAAAATCTGACATTAATAAAGGTCTCTTCATACAAAGAAAAATGCCAAATTGAGATACGTGTTGTCCAAATGTCAAAATGCATCAAATACCCTCCGCGTCATAGACAGCATTTTTGGTGCAAATGTTTGTATGAGAGGGTACAGTACGGACTGTACCGTATCTAATAAGGTCAATTTCAGTATACCTACCACACACATAGGATTTTGATACTGAGGCGGTGCTTTTGGAAATACATTAGTCTGTCAAAAATGGCAAAAGCGTTTCCGGAACTGTTTATTTGTTCTAAACAGGGCGTGACACCTTAAGAGTATATATGATATTTATTGATTAGAATAGAAGATACTATTAAATTAAAAACGTCATTTGGTGTCTTAGCGATAACTGAAAACTAAAAAGTTCATATAAGCATATACGCGTATTATAAAATAATTAGTGCTACTTGCACGACAGGAGAGTGTAAACAAGTTACATGTGGCACGAATGTATTAAAGCTTGTTTGAAATATATTGACAATGCGCCCATTATGTATCAAGTGATGGTGAACCCGAAGAAAATGAACGTCTATTAAAGTCATACACGGTACTGCAGTGGTTTTGTTATTAAGATACCGAATAAGGCGCGAACTGATTTTTATATAATACTGACATATTAATACACATTAAAAAAATAAATAAAGACGATAAACTTTATTTCTGTTAATATTTTGTATATTACAATTTTATTTTCACAAACAATTCTCCCCCCACTAGTATACGTCTTTTTTAATTAGTGTTTCCATTTACATGTACAGTAAGCATAATGTCAATTAATTACACTTTCAAATAATCGAGATGATTTATCCATACCGATATTAGTTGACAACCAAACCATCCGTAGGGGATGTTTTGACTAGGAGGGAGAGAAAAGAGCTTGCTCATCAGTTGCCATACAAGTTACTGTTCCTATTTTCATATGCATCGATCAATCTCCATGTCTGTGAATAATCTATTTAGTTAAAGTTCCTTGTGGTGATTGGCTAACATAGTTTTATTTCCTTGGTTACTTTAAAACACACGTTTTTGTCTATTTAAGAAACCAGACTAACTAACACAGTGCTTTACAATATCGACAATATTGACTATTGGTGTCCTAAGGGAGATAATTCTGAGTGAAAAATCCCCTTTAAAGACAATGACTTTTGTTATGTGACATCCCCACAGCTTTGTTGTAAATAGGAAATCACTCAATCATTTTTTTAAGAATCCATCTTCCCAAAATGCATTACATGTATTTGTATTTAATTGTATTGATATACTTGTGTGTAATTGTTACAAATTCAGTTTTGGAATAAACAGTAATCCATTGCATCATTACGTTCTCAGTAATGTGTGCATGTTCTAAATTACGCATTAGGATCCTCCCCTTATATAGTCTTGTATGTTTTTTCCTCCCCTTTTTGTGATTTTGTCTATCTTTATTTCAAATATTGTTTTCCTTATTTATACATGTGTAAGGAAAAGAAAACGTATTTTATACGCTTTTAACGTTTATTCTCTTTACACCAAGTTTTAACTTTCTCAAAAGTCAAGAGCTGTCTAGATTGCTGTACAATAATACATCTATCCAGTTTGGTTTTGTCGCGATGAGCAAGAAGCAAGACAACCAAATAACAAGTTAACTCAATATTTTCTATTCATTAAAGTCCAAGTAGAGATTACATATCGTATTTAATTACGATAGCTTTATTTACAACAACCGACATTTAGGTAGATACTAGACGATATGAGTTTTACCACGGAAAAAAACAACAGAAAGTATTAGAATATCAGAAAGTAATTCACGCTTTAAAAGAAATGTGATATACTTTATATGAACCTTCAGCATTATATGTGAGTTTGCGAGACGTGAATCTATGTTTGAATAAAGTTTTATTCTTATTTCAGAGCATAGATTGTTTATAATCCCCCCCCCTCTAAGCGATTACTATTTTACACATTGCATTTAGGGAAATGAAAATACCGGTTGTCTCTGATTATTGAATATCTCGCATTGATATAATTTGGCTCAAAGTTCGGTTGTCTATAATTTCCATATTTATTAACCTCGGGAGTTTTGTAATAATTGTATTGTGGAAAATGGTCCTTATGTTTTCTTACCTTCGACCTTGTTCGATTGTTGATATTTTTTTTTTATTTTACTTATGACATTTCGTGAAACGCAGGCGTTGGTTTGTCTCATCCTCCACATCAAATTAGGAGCGAGCAATATACTCACAGACTGATCTGGTTTTGTGCCATGTGTTTATATTCTTTTATTAATTGGCGCAACGCTATTTGTTCATTCCGATCATGTTATCAAACTTAATATCATATCCTTTGTTTTTTTTCTATGTTTTCCTTTCAGTTTGCATATACAATCATTCTGACAGAAATCCCTCTCCCAAAGTTCGAAAGGTTTATCTGACCAGAATGATATATTTCTACAACATTTTGACCACATATAAATTGAGATTTGTTGTAAATGGGGGAATGGAAGAGGGGTTTACATATCATGAATAACATTTCAGCAGTATTCCATTCACTGAGACAATGACAGCTTGAAACTGCTACAGTGTTTCACGAAGCAGACATACAAAGTCACATCCTAATACCAACCAACTGCCCTGTTTTTGTTTTCAGCGGCCGGGAATCAGACCTGTGACCTCCTTCTCCCGAGGTGAATTCTCTTGACATGTATTGCAATAAGTGAAAATAAAAATAAAATTTTACAAAATACGATTATAATAATGTACATGTATTCATTTTTTCTTTTATGAATGGAAACAAAAATCGTAAAATAATAGTTTCTGTTGGATGTTTGTTACATTTATAAGAACAAAAAGTAACATGAACTGTTTAAAACAGTATTTTTATGCATAATGTACAAAACAGCGCGATCTTTTCAATCAGGTGACACGAAGGCAAAAGTTAAGCTGACGGGCCTTTTTATCACCAATACCCATCAACCGGCAGTATCGGTTACATCAAAAGAAAGCCCCTATCCTCCCGATGACAAAACCACGCGCACGAAGGTCAACCCGTTGTTACGATTGCGAACAAGGGGGCGATAAGACCTCATTCACTTGAGTTTGAAACCGACGTATTTCCGATGTCCAGTTTCATTACGCACGCGTATCATTTCATAGTACTAACGATATTCGACTTGCAGCACGTGGCCAGCCTCCAGTGTGGCACAGGAGCAAAGCTCACGAGACTGCCCCGTGCCCCGTGTGTCGTCTGCAAGTAGCTTTTTCGATGTCAAGTCATTGCAAAGAGAGGTCTGCATTTCAAACTGCAATGTCGGACATGATGGGGGGAAAGTGTAATCTCCGGTGACATCTCATGTTCGGTTAATCGCGACAATATTTAATATTAACGACAGACAGAGGGCAAAACCGCGATACTTTCATCAGTAATGACTCCGGTAATTTATTATCAATTTATATCGTGAAATCGGGCGATGATTCAATTAATTTAGCTGGTGTTTGCGTAACTTCACGAGAAATAATCTTGAGATAATCTCCAAAGAAAACAAAAAGATGTTAACAGTCGGCTGAAGAGAAAATAACGAGAAAAGCATCAGTAGAACGGGCGTTAAGAGCAAATCAAGACAGTTTGAAAACATTTAGAATAATTTAACATGCGACCGGAGAATGGTTGTGTAGCTTATGTGGTGGCGTTGTTCATTAAAGCGCCGTGAATGGAATATGATTTATGAAAATTAGCATCCGGTAATTGAAGAAATTAACTAAAAAAGGGTAAAGTTATGAATAGATATGATTGAATAGATATGATAGAGATGTTTAAGTAAAGTAAATACTCAGATTTTGTTAAAATTTAATATTTACAATGGTAATAATTATAATAATAATGATGATTATAATTATAATAATTAAAATACTTTGAAAATAATCAACTTTACTTTAAAAGAGTAATAATACTACTTCGATAAACTGTATGTTATTGCGTCATTTTAATTAAGACAGAAAATTATAACAATTCGTGTTTTGTGTTGTAATTAGTATTTCAGAATTTTCTCCCTGGGGACTATTTACTACCATAAATTGAGTAATTATGAAAATTGTCCTGACATAAAATGGAAATATGTCGGGTTGGCTTAATCCTAGTTAATAAAGTGATGCTATCTGTGCGGCCGATGTTCGGTGGTTCAATGGGAAACCAGAGGAAGGAGGAAAGAATTTTTCTTTCAAGAGGGACTAATCACCATAACTCTTGTGCAGCAATTATCAGTCTGGACAGGACAGAAAAAATGTCGTCTGCAGATTATGTTCTGAAGGACTTGTCAGCTCGATGAAATTTCCTGCTCGAAATTAACTATTAATAAATCCGGCCTCTGTGTCAAAAGTCGAGTTCGATTGAGACTGAAGTCAATATGCACTGACGTAGTAAGACTGTTTATTTTGGTCAGCATAACAACTTATGAATTAATTTGACCACCGTCCACTTAACGTCATGCAGGTTTTAATGCGCATGACCGATATGCACACGTGTCAGTACTTCCGGTTTCATTGTTTGCTGTGCTTGTATATAGAAACACTTCATTGCTGTCAATCAAATTTCGTGTTCGATTTGTGGCATGTTGAACACTTGGTGCAAGAACGGTCATGCGCACCCGAAAAAAATGTCACCATGGTTTACAGAGTGGCAAGTTAAATCGAGATCCAATAGTCTAGATATGAATAATTCATCTTGGCTGAAAAAAAGATTATGACGAACAAAAGAAATGTATGTTCTGTGCACACATATCGATTATAAGCATTTATATATAACAGTAAGAATAAAATTAAAATATTTTAATATCATATCTGATTTTAACCATAAATCGAAATATTCAACAAATGAGATACAATCCCCGACCCAATACCACTGAACCCCTTTACTTGAATGGTGATAGTTTTGGAATCGTATTTTATCAAAAGTTCAAATGTAATATCCATTTTTATAAAAATGATGAACCGGATATATAATTCAGTTTGAAATATTAATTTGATATAATGTACAATCACCATGTATTTATTTTATAGAACATAGAAACAAGACTTTATTCATACATGTATATTTTAATTTTCTAGACATTTTTTTTTCTGCTCAGTAGCCACTGGAGACTCGAATGTCGTCTCTGATACCTCAGCTAGAATTATTTCAAACTAGATTTCTTTCGATAAGCTCGTCGTATGTTTTACCCCTACCATCTAAAATTAGGTCCAAAATTGAAAACGTATGTCTGAGGGTCTAATTTGATATTACCCTTAGCGACAAAACAAAAATATAGCAAGAAATATTGGCACACGTCACGACATCTTAAACCTAAATATATCAACACAGCAACTGTCTCCGTTGGCTTCCATTTGATTTTTCATTTCATGTTGCAGTTTAATATACTTATGGAACAAAAAAAAAAGAAGGAATTTGAAACAAACTCCTCTCTCGACTCTAACAAGTTTTCTCACTCAGAAACAATTATACTAAAAATTAGCAACATTCGCATAAATCACAGCACTGAATATTTAATTTTCGCTGTCAAGTAAGCAAATTTAACCAATCAGAAAGAAGCTTGTTGGGGCTAATAAAATCAGTTTGTCGAGGAAGAATGGGAACGCTTCGGTCCGGTGTTACTTTAAATTAATCTAAGCAATCGGAGTTTTTCTTAAAATCCGCGACCTAACTTTGTACAGGATAAACGTGTGAAAATGAGAAATGGCCTTTTGCGAATACAGCGGATAGGTACAAAAAAAAATAGACAAAGATCTTAGGCCCCTTAAGTAAGGGAATAACGGGACATTGTGATGGGGGAATGATCAGAAATGCTTTCAAACTTTATTTAAATTTTATTTTTTGCAGGATCTCTGACACAAACAAATTACTTTCCCCCTCTCACTATCTAATTCGACAAGATTAAGAAATAAATATCAGTTACTAACTCTTGTTATTTCAACTCCTATAAAGTACATCCAGTGCTTTTTTTTATAATCTAAACTTATACCCTCACAGTTTTGGTCACTTTTTTTTTTTATTTATTTATTTATTTATTTTCAGTATCACGGCGTTGTCGGGGAAATTATGAAAGAATTAAAGGACAAACTCTGTAAATTAAACAACCTAAAAAAAAGTTCAGTACTTAGTCTTATTCACAACAACGCCGATTGGTACAATTATTCTAAATTGCTGACGAAGTAATTCGAAATAGGATCGAAATGTACGGCGTCATTTGTACTTTCAAATCATCCTATTTTAAACAGAAGTTTCTACTGAAACAGGGAAGTAAGGGAAAAATAAATGAAAAATAATACCCCTTTTTAGCACGGAACGAATCAAATCTGAAAAATATTTTCGTTTAGTGTGTTTCGATTAGTATAAAAATTGTAACAGAAATAATTAACTCTCTATTTTAACAAAATCGGAACCGGTTTGTATTTCCCAGGAGTTTCAGTTGTTGATTCCAATTCTGCGCCTTGTTCATTTGAAACACACGGTACTTTCTTTAACCTGTCAACTTGAGTAACGAAACTTGAGTAATTACAGAAACTGGAGTTCTGTTACACTCGTTGTTTGCCGAACAAGATTGAATCAAACGATAAAATCACCTCTGTTCTTTCTATTTTTTCCCCTCTAAAACAATTTGATTTCCAAGAAGTTCATCCATTTTCTTCCGAACTTGAAATATTTCTTTTTAAATGGATTTTCTCATCTTACTGTTGAAGAAAAATAATCTCACTTCTTCTCGGGTTTTTATACAGTGCAATTATTTTCACTGGTTAGCGTATTTATCATTTGTACTGATCGGATCAAGTTCATTTTGATTTACGGGTACATAAATGACAATTACCCTCAACTGAACAAATAAAAGATCCCCACCCGCCTTAACCTTTATGACCTTGTTTAGTCTTTTCTTTATTTTTCACAAAAGAACCAGGGATTCCTTTCCCGCTCACAAGTGAGAGTGAAGCCAAAAGGTTGCAGTTGATTAGACGTCAGCTTTATTTTTCTTGCCCCTCAAATTGCATACATTGTCAAAAATATGATACCGTTTCACAGAAAAACAGCTTAGTTTTGTCAGCTGAAAGGCTCGAGGCTAAGTGCATCTGGTCTCCTCTGTATAATATTGTCATATATCAATGAAAATTACATGTTCAATACTCGCAGTCGCCTTGTTAAAATACTAGAATCCACTAGGAGGTGACTTGCTCCCTACTGGTAGGAACAAGATATCACGGCACCATTTTTAATACCTGTTTACAATGCGATTTTCTGCAACAGTGATTCTGATTGGCTGATATGTCATGCGTGAGATTAGCTAGCCCGTGAAGGTGGGGTTCACGTCAATGTGATTTGTAGCTCACTATCATCTGCGGTCTCAGTAGTTTTTATTAAAATTCAAAGTAACAATTAAAATCAACAGGAGAAATAAACTAGAATCAAAACAGATGCACGCGCCATCGTACTTATTCGGAACCCCTTTTTGTTAGACCAACGAATCGGAAGATAATTTGCCACGTGGTTGAACTTTAGAGGCGATTGAAGAAGATGTTTTGGGGTACCATGTTAAATTGCTGGTTCCGTTAACACTAATCACTTCAGTGTCTTTATCCGGAATTTATTAATGAGAAAATTGCATTTTTGATGAAATATAGTATTCGCATAAAATAAATCATCTCGGGATAGTTTGACTCCAAATCGGAAAATAATTTCTGATGGTCTTCAAAAAATAAAAGAAAAAAACATAATGCGTTAACGTAATGAAACAATTCTCTTTAATCATACAAGCTATTTTTCACAGTATTTGATTTTGCACGTGAAACATTTTTGTTAGAACACAGTTTTTTATTTGTTGATGACAGGCACATAAAGAAAATGAAGAAATTTTTATAAAACTACAATATATTGAACTTAATTTGACATAAGTCAATTGTTAAGTAGCCCTAACCTGTTTTATGTCTTTTTGTTGCATAAAAGACGCATTAAAATGATTAATATAAAACTATGTGAAGATATATGTTACACAAAAATATCCACGGTTATTTTTTTGTACTACCGGTACCAATTTATTAACACACACACACACACACACACACCAAAAAAAAAAAAAAAAAAAAAAAAAAAAAAATCTTACACCTCTCAGTCTGTGTATGATTTGATTTGATTGATAATATGCATTATGAATTTTTAATTTAGATTGAGGCACTTACATTGAAATAATAAAATCAGGATCCATATTTACCCGTCACTGATTTATTGACATTAATTTAAGCGTCTCAAGTTAGAGACACAGCGACTTGTGCCTTTCAGAGTCATATCTGTGTTAACGACCACCTCTACTAAGAAGTCAGCCTGTTTAATGAAACAGAGAAAAAGGGTGTAACATTTAACCTCAACCCACAACTTTTGGTTCAATTAACTGGTCGCCTAATACAGAGTTAGCTGTACGTGTAATAATAATGTAATAATGTCATATATAAACTGAGCGACATAATCAAGTTAATCTATCAGTCCGCGTGAGCGATATAATAATGTAATTGAAAAGGGTATTGTTATACAAATATGCATTGTACTCGTATTGTTACAAGGACGCTGCTAGATTACATGAATGGAATATGAACGCTGAAATCTGCTTATACTCAAAAATGAAACTCATTAGATATTTTGTTTTATTAAATAATTTATCAGTGTATTGTATCTTGCAGACGACATGACCCTAACGGAAGAAGCCTCCTACCTTCCCACAATGCAAAGCAATAAAGACGACCAGGAAGCGGAACACCTCTGGGACATCAATGACAATGTTCTACCTATGGTAAGTATGATCGTCCTTTGGATAAGACCTGAAGTTTGATTTCAACTTTAATATTATCATAACGTAAGTATATATTAAAGACCCTGTCTGGCCCACTTGAAAA
The DNA here is from genome assembly GCA_021229015.1 of Solen grandis. Lineage (NCBI taxonomy): Eukaryota > Metazoa > Mollusca > Bivalvia > Adapedonta > Solenidae > Solen > Solen grandis. Next base: position 35,722,693 of record CM037782.1, on the reverse strand, counting down.
CGAATTTGCACGTGTAGATATTAGTAAAATCAACATCAACCAGAAAACTAAACACATGCACATGATAACATTTTTTTTTATTGATTGGACGTTTGCATTGTAAAAAAAAAATCTGTTTGACGATAAAAACTCGATTCTTAAGTCCCTCTTTTTACATTTCATTTCCATAAGCATGACTTGCGAGATTACGGTGCACAGGTATATACATGTGTTATTCGATAACTTTATTCACTTTATACATACATACTATAAAAGTTATTTTATTTTAAACTGGAAGAGCAACACTAGATTTACTGAAAGATTTTATTTCAATATGTTTACTAATCACTGTCATCATATCGTTTCTTCCGTTAGCTGGAACAATTGGATGACTTTAAGGAGTGGCCCGACGGTAACTGTAGATACGTTTACAGTCACGAGTCCGAGGATGCGCGGCGTCACGTGAGCGGCTGGGCCATGCGGAATACCAACAATCACAACGCGATGATCCTGAAAAAGTCATGTCTTGGCGTCCTCATCTGCAGCCATGATTGTTCGTCTGCCGAAGGTGACAAAATCCATCTCAGGCCCGCCATTTGTGACAAAGCCCGCAGAAAACAAATAGGTATGTTTTTTTTCCAGACATCTTAATTTGTCCAGAAATGTGAATATTTTTTTTCTCAGATTATATTTCGTAAGGTTGGAGCTCAATGAATGATTTATTACAAAATTATTTTTTACACTTTTTGTTCGATGCTTCGCGTTTTAGACAAAGCTGAAAATTGTTCACATACGCCTGGAAAAAAATAAAGAAAAGAAACGTGCATTTTTAAGCATAACAAACACATTGCACATGTTATTTCGGATTAGTAACATGTCCATGATTAAAATTAAAGAATCTTTAAGAAGACTTGAAGACTTATCGATGTTCATAAACAATTTAAGATTGTAACAGGACGGAAACACATCAGATAATTACTGCAATAACGCCTCACCGGAAGTTAAACAACAGAAGACATTTTGTCAGTGGAAACAATTTTTAACAATTGTTATGTAATTTAAACCTCTAGTCTTTCACCAAACTTTACATTTTCAATCATTATGTTTTCGTAATTGTTTACTGAAGGTGAAAAAGCGATAGTAAACTGTTGCAAAACTAACACTGATTTGACTAAACGTAAATTAGACTTGTAGAAAAAACAGGGAAAGTTTTCTATACGTGCGCAACAGTGATTGCAATCAGACATCCTCGCAACGATACACGTCGTAAAATATTTAAACATTGGATTATATTGAGCGCATTTTGTTCAAATTCAAAATGGCGTATACTTCAATCAAACCTTGCTCAAATCCACTAATTTCATTTGACCTTTTCTGTGCAGCCCCAATGTGTTGCTCAGGGACAAACAGATAACTTCTCACTTATTAGAGCTGCAGCTAATTGCGGGAACAAATCCGAGCTAGTCTAAATGCATTTACATCACACAGAACCTCCCGAAATTAAATAATGCATATTGATACAACTGTGGTTCTGCTGATGTCTCTGGCAAATACGTCTCTATTGACAACAAGCCTAACTTGATATTGGCTTACAAATAAGTCTGCTGACTTTCAATTAAAATTTGTTTAACTATAATGGAATTGTTATTTTCAAATTTCTTTAATTCAAACTAGAATCTATACGTGTGTATACGTTTTAAGAAAGTTCACTTGTTGAACTGTATTTGAGTTTTAACTAAAACAATGATAAAAATGCAAAAAAATAAAGAGTGTTTCAATCATTTATTAATCAATCATAAATACATTATATACATGTCTTTTTTATCCGCAGGAAAGATATGTCCAAACCCTAACTGCTCTGGCGTCCTAGATCTCATGCCATGTAGGGGTCACAGCGGATATCCGGTCACCCATTTTTGGCGTCACCATCGAGGCGCCATCTACTTCCAGGCCAAAGGTGTCCATGATCACCCAAAGCCGGAACTGAAGGCATCAGCTGAGGCCCGGCGCCATCAGCGTTCATTGAGGAATCAGCGCCTGGGACTTGTAAGTGTAATACGTGTTTTTAAATGTGAATGGGAAGAAAGGCATTTGTAGCGAGATGTGTTATGTGATGGGTATCGTTATAGATTGTACTACAATAGGATATTTGAAAATCAATACATAAAGTAAATGTGAAGTATCATTACAGAGCATTATGGTCTTTGATGTGTATATACGCCGTAAATGGTTGAATGCATGTATAAATAGTTTGAAAAGATCTTAATTAATACATTTAGTATATACATGCAGTATACATGTACGATATATTTGACAAAAGGTACTGTTTTTGATTTTAAACTATAATTTAAGCTGGTGTTATTCTTCTTTATTTCAGGGATGCAGTTCATCAAAAATATTAAAAAGACCAAGAGATGAGCCGAACTTTTCCCCTTTAAGACCTATGATGACACCAGGTAAATTATTAAATAAATTTCTAGTGATATCTATACATATAAAATTCCCCCTTTTCTCTCAAAATAATCACGGTTGTAATAATTTGAAGCAGAAAAAATACTGTATATAATATTGTGATATGTTCATTTAATACGCATACTCTGTCTCCACTCCTATATAGTTGCATTACACATCCCCGACCCTATTTGTCACTGTTAAACAATGACATATAACGCAGTATGTACATAAAACAACTTTTTCTCTATTATTTTCAGAGAAAGACAACATCTGCTCATGCCCACCCTTTGAATGCACGTGTGCTCGATGGAACCACCAGGGTAGCCCGAGAGTTGCGAGCTCCCCACCGTTTGCACCAAAACGGCTTAACTTCTGTGGACCTACATTTTGTGATCTACCTTCCGGACCTGGTATGCAGTCACTGTCAATCGAAATCGACACAAATAAGCATTTAAACTACCCTAGCAACTTTGGTTATTATCAAAACGATATTCAGACTAACTGCTATCAACCAAGTTTTGTCAACACCAGCCAGTACCTTCCCCCATACCCAACTTTACAAAGTACAGGTGCTAACGTTTATCCTGAGAAACAGTTTGAACCTCTGCCACCTACAACTCCAAACTTTTATTGCAAGGACATGAGCATGACAGACTTTCAAAATAAACGCACCTGCGACTTTTCCGGTCTTCATCAGCCTAAACCTACAAAACATCGCAACAGACCAATACCAGACCAAAGTGGTTCCTTTGGTTTCTGCAACGAATCCCAAATCTTCGATACTTCGTCAAAAAGAATTAAACCGGAGTTGAAGATCGAACACTCCGATTGCTCTGCTAGACTGTGCCCTCCCGCACCAAGAGAACCGCAATCGGATGTTCAGAGTGAACATGGAATGAAAGATATGGCGTTTGATGATCATAGTGAATCAATGTTTGATGAAAGTTTAGATATGATCGGCGGGCCTTTTGAAACTGATATTTATTCCTCGCTTTTACAGCGGTTTAATGACACAACCGTGAATACCAGTGACAAACAACCATGTCAGGTGAATCCGGTGACATCATCCATCACGGGGACTCAGCTCGCAGAGTTGAAGCCAATCAAATACAGCGAATCAAAACAGAGATCTTATCAGGAATCTTTACTGGGATCTACACCAAAAAGCATTGAAGGACAATTCAAAAAATCGTTTGATCAAATGCAGGTCGTTTCGGAATCCCTCCATTACGGGAACACTAACTATTGCAGTTTACAGTCACACAGCGTTATTCCGGAAACATCAAATACGCAGGCGCGGAGTTACGATCTAGACCAAAGGTATCCACACCAGCCCGTGCCTTTGTCTAGTCAGTCTCCGTATTGCAACCATAGTATTAATATTACGCTCAGATACAAGTAACGTTTTATATAGATGATAAAACTATCTCTAGTCATTTTTATTCATGTACTCTATTCTTTATATGTGTACACTGATGGAGTCAGCCGGTTGTTGACATAAAATGTATTACGTAGTGGATTTTATGGTTTCCAAACAATAGGTTGTTGATATCCTTAAATCAATAAAAGAAACTGCTGAAAGAGTTTCACTGAAAAAAGCTCCTCTCACGTCGGAAATAGAGGTTAATCTAATTAATTAATCAAGGAAAATGTATTTTTGTAAATCAACGACACTGTTAACAACACAATTAGATATGTATCACTTTATCTCAGTAAAATAATACTGTATGTTAATTATCTAGATTGAAAATGGTTCTTTGTTTTAACGCTTTTGCTATCAGTTCAAAGCATTAAAAATTAATTTTTTTCAAGGTTTGCAATATCTATCTATCTATCTATCTATCTATCTATCTATCTATCTATCTATCTATCTTTCTTTCTTTCTTTCTTTCTTTCTATTGACATGGTAGCTATCTTCGCGGTGTAAGATATACATACATAGCTAAGAAAGACATTTAAACAAGGAGGCAGCATATAACAATAATTCAATAATCCATAAATCAAATAGAGGACGAGGGCACTGTGTTTGTATTCAAACAATAAACAATTAACATGTTTAATAAATTTCATTTGAATCTCAAAATCATATTTTTTAACTTTCTTTTTTTCTAAATCACCACTCTTCTTATCTCTGGGTTACTTACAGCTAAAAAAAACCCGCAACAGAAGCATTTGTTAATAAAGCACAAGTCGATGATAGCGTACACTTCATGTCACGTCTGATCATGTATTGTTTGTATTTTCATGTATTCTTAAATCATTCTCTTCAGCTAATGCAGACTTAAACACTTTTGATACTTACTAGTAACGTTACGACATAAAGGTGTACAAAGGCATTTCACCTGGTTGCTATTGACTGCTCAACATGACGAGTTACACACCAGCAGTATTACTGTCGGACCTAGTCTTTTTTTCATGTTTGTTTTAACGTGTCAACCCATTTGTGCTTCCATTAAGACAAATAAAAGTATAAAATAAATTTGGGTTCAAATTTCTTTTTTTTAACTCACACATTCAGAGAGAGAGAGAGAGAGAGAGAGAGAGAGAGAGGGGGGGGGGAGAAATAGAGATTCGTATATTTATTTTTTTATGTTTGCTTTTTTATTGAGTTAAACGTTCCGCCAACAGAATTTCAGTCATTTGCAGACTATGTCTACTTGAGACAGATATAGAACTGCCTCACTGCAGTATCACGCCGCAGGCATGTGAAATGATACCACACCCAGTCACATTATCCTGACACCGAGTCAACCAATCCTTTGTCATAATGCTCCGGTTGGAGCGAGAACAGTACCGATAAATAGATAAATATGCTTAGCGCCAAGCACGTGAGCTACACCAGTACCATTTTTACGACTTAAGATGGAACCCACGACCTCCTACTCCCGAGGCAGACGCTCTAACGACTCGGCCACCGGGGACGGTCGTATTATTATGTCCGTATAAAGCAAGTGCGATTATTTTATATAAAAAAGAACCCAAATGACATAAAAAAAAATAAGATTCATGCTTTTCCATATTTAAACTTTCATTATTGATATAAAAGTAATAAACGCAAATTCTGTTCTAAATGAATACCTGTGCTATGCTAAAATGTCGGGGGAAGATGGAAACTTATTTGTTTTGTTGTTGTTGTTGTTGTTGTAAAGAGGGACAAGATTTTAAAGAAAAAATGCGCTTTGACTCACGAGTGAACGGATAAAATCAGATAAATGCAAACTATTTGTTATAGTCTGGTTTCCGGTGAATGAAGTTATTTACACACATGTAGATATATTGAAAGCAGAACTGGCTCAGAAAAAAAATCTAGATTAATATCTAAAAATGTTTTAGTAAATTGATATTTTAAAGTAAAATTGCGCCGATGAATTTAACAGTTTCTGTCAGATGCTACAAGAACAAATATCTAAGTTTTTGTTTTATCGAATTTCGGTCTAAATCTAAAAACACAGTTCATTGTGAGAATAAAATGTGAAAATAATAGTTATGTTGGAGTTGACCATCGCTGCGACAGTATTTCAGTCATACAGATAAGTCCAGTTGGTGATCGAAGCTTCCGGTTGCACAGAGGGACCTGGGTAGAAATCCCGAACTAGTGCAGATCAGCTGTTAGGCTTCCCCATATGAAACATTTGAGTGACCATGCTGAGACTCGAACTCACGACAATGAGGGGCTAAATAATAAGTCAGCGACTATATGCACTAGATCACGTGGTTCTCTTGATAGTATGACTAGTTAAGATTATTCTGATAACAGAATGACCTCACAGTCTGAGTATGTATAGCCCCCTCCAACCTTCATATTTAAATGCCCACTTAAACGATCGAAAATACTTAGGTACGATCTCAGACTCAAATTTGAGAATCATATTCAAATACATATTGAAATGGGCATATTTTGAATCTGAGAAGAAAAAAAAACTTATTGCTTTTTTTTTCTAAGCCCCACCAATAATAAGCAGCTTTAAGCAAGATACGGTTGGAAGACGTCCCATTATTCTTGTTAAACAATAAGTTTACATAAGCATGTGCCATAATAATTAAAATATTCATTAGCATTTCTCAAGACTTTTTGTTTAATTTTTGTGTGATACAAGAATTGTGAGATGTATTCCTATTTTATTTAACCATTTACCTTATATAAACTCAGTTTGACGCAATGCCAAACCTTTCAGGAGCTGTCTGATCGGGGATTTCTCTGTTTACTCACGCAATGTTGTGGCTCATATTTAACACAACCTGTATGGAAAAAGTCCATTGTTTCATAAACCATTTAAAGTTCCTGTTAATGTTCGCCGAGTACAATTGTACATGAATATTCATGAGGTATTCAGGACTAAGTATTGTTGACCGTATTGGGGCAAGTGGCCATTTGGCGTGTGTCAGATATTCTCTATAACTGCCATTTCTACGAAACAACCAGTGACTATTTCTTATTTGAAGTAATTGACCCTCGGGCTGGATCTTCTGTATGTTGAACACTTTGCTTTATTTCCCGTTTCTTTGAAAAGAGTTAAAGTGTGCATTCATTTATAAATAGTTGGTGTATCAAAATTGCAGATACATACACAATATAGAAATGGAACATAGGACCATAAGGAGAGAAGGGCAACAACAATTAATAGCATCTTTATTACTTATAATATTTAGTCTAGACTCAAATAATAGAGAGGGAAAAAGTTAAGGAACATTGGACTTTCCAGTACACATGTGTATATATACACTAATTTAAGAATGGTGCATATTTAACAAAATAATCATTCTTAAAAAAAGAACTATTTTTAACATCGGACAAATATGGCTTGAACATTAATTAATAAACAACTTTTCGTGCTCAAGATAAGATGCATACACGGTCAAGAATGAATCAGCGTTCACCTCCGATAAACAGTAATTAACTATTTATGTATGATGTGACAATGGCCTATGTAGTTTACGTCAACGAAATATACTGTCTTTCTGTTTGTCAGAATAAAAGCCAGTATGTGAACAAATGCCAGAGACTTGACTCCTACCTTAACCCTTTCCCTCATAGAGGAAACCATGAAAAGACCTATGCGAACAGCATAAAACTAGATCAGCCTGCGAGTAACTCGCAGGCTGATCAGGTTTTATGCTGTTCGCTGCTCCTCAGTGGTCTGGTAATGAGGATTTTACAATTAAATTTGGTAAGGTTTGAGTTTGGCTTTCTGCAGATCGGGCTTTATGTGGTACCTATTGAGTGCGTCAAAATGAGTCTATATGAGGGAAAAGGTTAAGTTGATGAGGAATCTAACTTCTGAATATCAAGCACCTCAAAATAAAGAAGAAGAAAACGGTTTCCAGCATCCCCTGTGTTGCTCTTGTTTACACACATATATATATAGATTACTTTAATGATTATATTTATTTATGAATGAGAAGTAACATAACATATATAATATGATTTTACTACCGTTTATATGAGAAGGTAAAGAGTTTATTCCGTAATATGTTGTTTTGTTTTGTGTGTGTTGGAGTGGTGACATGCACATAGATGTATATTATACCTGCATGCTTGTATGCTATCATTATTTTATGCGAATGTGTTGATGGCACTTAAATGAATAGATACGACAAATCAATGATAACATTTATCAAATGGTTGCAAGATATACATATATTGAACATTGTAGGTGAATTCTATGCAAAATGGCAGAGAACAGTGTGGTATTTTTCTTTTTCATAATATGCATAAAGTGATGACGTTTGTATTCAATCAGACCTGCCATTAATTCCCCTCGTAATGAGTATTTAATTACAATGCCTGTTTTTGACTTTTTACGATTTTTATTTTCTATTGAAATTTGATTTGAAATAATTTTACGAGTTCAGTTTTTTCTAAGTTTTATGGCTTACTGGTGTTTTTTGGCTATTTAGATCGGGGTTTATTATCGATTGCGATTCAAATTATTTTGCAATATGAATGGGTTTTACTGTGACCTAACCATGCATCAAAGACGAAAAGTGAAGAAAAAGAATTTTTAATGTTGAGATATCTAAAGCTGTAATAAAAATATCATTTTTTTTTCTTTTCTATTTTACTAATTATATACTGAAACCTCTTAAAAGTGTGTTTTCATTGTATTTAATTGTTAATTCAAAAAAGGGTGTCAAAATGACATTTCCATTAAGCACTTTGTGTGTGTGTGTGTGTGTGTGTGACTGAGAGAGAGAGAGAGAAAGAGAGAGAGTATTGAAATTTGAGGTTTTGAAATATATTATCTCTCTTCTTCTAAATCTTCAACATCAAAGACATTATGTTTTTATTATACATTGATTATCAAGATAAATATTACGTTTCTTTTTTATATACTTGAATGTGATTTAAAGTATATCTCCTTTGTGCAGCATGCTATATTAATCACATAAAAGTTATGCATCTCTTATAATTTACCCCCTACCCCTATTCTCTCTTTCTCTCATTCATTAATGATTTCACGTTCGTCTAAGCCGAACTTGAAATAGGATTAAGTTATTTCTTTGATTAAATAAGCCAGACCATTCGGAAGATTTGACTTATTAAACCGTCATTGAATTTTCAAAAAAAGGACACAAGATCACTTGATATCAAGGAAATGATACATGCATACGTCCCTGTAAAATTCATCTTTGAATATCTTCAATAATAAATTTATAAACTTTAAAATATCCCTTAATCTTTCCTTTAACATTTAAATAATTTGTAATCACTGATGCATATCAGTGACTAATTAAGTTAATATGATTGATGTTGTACAATGCGTCCCCCACCCACCACTCAAAAATAAAACAGCGGGCCTATGTGGCCGAGTGGTTAGAATTGATGGCTAAATACCAATTAACTTTACATCGCTACTGGTTCGAGTCCCGGTCTGGTTAGCAAATACGCCTAGCTTTCTGTCGGTGATTGAACCTGTCCCTTGTGCTCTCGAGGTCTCTCCTAACGTTTGAAGCCGTTCACCTCATATACATGTAGATTCAGTTTAACGCAATATCAAACAGAGGAGACCAAGATCACACAGCTCCTTCCTTCCCCCGTTTGCTCATACAATATTATATCTCAGATTCACCACATTTTATACTGCAGATGAAATCTATGGTTTCCTTTTCAACTTCAGCCAATTAACCCTTTCCCGCATATAGACTCATTTTGACGCACTCAATAGGTACCACATAAAGCCTGATCTGCAGAAAACCACAGTTAAACCTACCAAATTTAATTACAAAATCCTCATTTCCAGACCACTGAGGAGCAGCGAACAGCATAAAACCCGATAAGCCTGCGAGTTACTCGCAGGCTGATCTGGTTTTATGTTGTTCGCATAGGTCTTTTCATGGTGTCCTCTATGAGGGAAAGGGTTAATATTCACAAAAGGAAAAAAATATACATGGATATTCATGAGTCAATTGGTTAGTTAGCCAGTAGTCGCTCTGACGGAACGATGGGAGACGCAATGTAATAATTAGATAAAAGAAATGTTTTGTTTTAATTTGGTGGGTATGTCAGGTATATATGAAAATATATCGAAAGCTATTTATTATGTAATGATAACTACTGGTGCAGTTGCCGTTACTATTAACGGTAGGCTTGATAGAAGGGAAGCAACTCTTAAAGGCATATGATACAACAAATATAGGCAATGATGGGTGACTTCCCATGCAAAGCTTGTCCCCCATTGTTGTTTGGAGTTTACCGTGCACTATTATTTAACAAATGTAGATTGCCTTTACGGAGAACTCGGACGGTTCCCAATAAAAATACAAAGGCAAATTATTATGTTGAAGTATTGGATAAAAATTCTTAATTCCACGGAAGATAACTTAATTACTTCTATGTATAACTGTCCGAAAGCTGATGCTGATAGAAACATTTCTTACAACGGTAAAAACTCTATCATAAAAAATTATTTCTCTCAGAAATTGGACTAGGTAATTTATGGATTCATCGAGACACTGAAAGCATTGATTTGAATGTTATAAAAACTAGAATTATTGATATATATAAGCAAACTTGGTACGAGAATATTAAAAACTCCCCAAGACTTACCTCTTATAGAATATACAAGAATAATTCCGAGATGGAAAAGTACCTTAAATCAATGTCCTAAATATTATGACATTAGGAAAACATTTTTAAAACCATAATTTTGTCATTGGCCTACACTTAAAAAAATTCGAAATTCTAATGGAAACAAAAAATCATAAAACTATTAATAATTATCCAAATACAAAAGTATTTGTATTTTGCTTTTATTAAAAAATTCTATTATCATTACTTGAATTTTTAAATCTTCTTTGTAAACGGACTTAAAATGAGAATGTATATACATATATAAATACATGTGTCATTCCCACATTGTCTTACACTTTTTAATTGTTATACCATGTTGTTGGCTATAAATGCTTGTTGTGCTATTTAATGCCAAATAAAGATTATGTTATATTATGTATGTTATGTTATCTTAGCGTGCGACCGAGAACCAAATAAGCCTCCATTGTTAAAAGCTATATTGCCTTCTGAATAATAAGGAAGGAAATGATGTTACGGAAGATTTATAATGAAATGTGTTATGGGAAAAAGTAAGTCTTCACATTCATTACAATACTGCATTGTGACAACCCCGCATAGTGCGTATAAACTTAAAAACATTTATTTAGTATATCAAGATATATTCCAACTTGAGTGGCTTATAAGTAAATACATAATAAAAATAAATAAATAAATAAATAAATAAATAAATAAATAAATAAATAAATAAATAAATAAATAAATAAATAAAAATAGATATACATAAAGATGAAAAATGTTCATTTTATATTAAAAAAAACTTATTTATTAGCCAGCCTTTCTTTGGTTTTAAATGATCATGTGTAAAGGAACATTTTCCACTCAAGACACGAAGTCCACACTTAAGTCATGCGCGCATGATTTTAATCGGCTTCATTTCCTGTCCAAGTGCTCAACAGAATATAAATTTGCAGCTAATGTTTAATCAAATCATTGCCCTTTTTGGACTTTGAAATGTTGGTTTAAGTTTTGAAAGCAACCTACTGTCGTGTTTTTATCTCAACAATCAGTCATGGGATTGATTTTAAACTCCAATAAGATGATCAAGGACATCAGACTGTCAATTAAGATAACTTTTGACTGATTTTATTGTAAACTATGACCCTTTTGAGTATAAGTTTGTTTTGCTAATAAGTGGCGGTAGAGTCGAGCACGCTAGCTTATACTGTTGTCACTATCATTTGTTTATCTATATGAACTTTGATTCTTGGTTTGTATGAAAAATATAATACGAAAACGAACATCTTTATTGGAGACTTTACAAAAATATTTCATCAAGTTAGATTTAGAAAATTAAAAGTATATGCATATTCTACATAAATCATTTGAGATTGCATATTTATTCTGCATACCTCCAAGTGTTCATACATTTTTCACATCATTATCATTGTAATCTGATCCATCATCATCATCATCATCATCATCAGCATAATCTGATTCGTCATCTGATTTACCGTCAATTTCATATTCTCTCTCTCTCTCTCTTTGTACACTTCGAACGGTTGCCAAACTTTTTGACCAGACTGTAAATATTTACATTGGCGACATTACCTAAAACACTTGCTTGATTCATTCAGTTTTGCTGCGTTTTTCGTTATCAATCAAATAATGAAAACGTAAGCATTAAATGAACCCGAGATCAGGCTGATAAGAAATGGCCGTGTTTTTCTCCCTTCAGTTCAGGGACATCGAAAAGGTAACCTTTTGTTGATACATTTGTATATACACGGGGAACGCTTTTATCAGTGTTAACTTTGAATTAACCCGGTTATGGGCATGACTAGCTGAATGTTTTATCGCACGTTTTAAATTTTATCTAAATAGAATTAACTGAATTTGATTGTCTGGGTGAACAGAGATTGCTTGGGTTATCTGTAACGTTACGATCACTGATAGATCAATCTGACTCACTGTCACTTATCACTGATTATACCGAGGCTCATAAATGTAAATAAAGTGATTCATATACATCAAATGTATCTTAAACTAAAATCCAAACATTAAATGTCACAGTAATAAAACAAATCTTACCAGCCTTTACCTTTGATGTAACTTTGACATATACCTATATCATCTTATTTCACTTTTCTTACGTTTACATTCTACTTTCTTTATATAATTTAATCTTTCATTTTGATTGTTCCTTAGCTCTTCGTGTATTTGTTACCCTCTCTAACTATGCCTTACAGCTTTTACTTCATTCATAGACTGGTCCCATTTTGTGAGCGGTTCAAACTTTTTTCTGAAATCCGGGGAGTTGTGGGCTCGATCGACGGCTGTGGCATACCAAACTCGACAAAATCTCCCTTATACAGCATATAAGAGTAATGTATTTACTTGTTACCCCTGGGTTTGGATGATTTAACTGGGTATAGTGTCATGCTATTTGCCTATGGTGAGATAGCACTTTACATGTCTCATGAAGACAAAGTCCCATAATTACTGAGGTATGAGCACTGCCCGTAAAACATTTAGCCCCAAAACAAACATATACCGGTAAACCATTTTAACTATAATTATTGGAACTATTTTTTTTTAAAGTTTAAATAACAACATTATACTCTTGTATTACATTATTATTATCATCATCATCAATGTCGGTGCAGGTATAAAAGATTTGTTTCATATTTTTTTGCATCGCCTGAAATGTAAAACACAGGAATAAGTCAGCTACATCTTGTGCAGGCGATAACTTAAGAAACTGTCATCCAATCATGATTAAATTTTGTAACATTTTTCACAAAGCCAAATCTATTTCATCTGTGCATATGCCCCCTTTTGGTAGTATAACCAATACTAACACATCAAATCGAGTCCGTTGTTGTTTTCAAAGTTTTTTCCCAAGGGTCCTCCGTGACAGAGAGTTTAACCGTTAATTTTGCTGATATACTATCAATTTCAAACTCACCGCTGAAGCTGAACTGACACGATTCTCACCAATGCGTCCCGGGTTCGATTCCTGGTCACGTACGTGAGTGGGTACAGTGGTAGCCCGTCCAGACATGTGGGTTTTCTCCGGGTTCTCCTTCCACATTAATTACCACATACGCTAACTTGTTTCGTAGTCGATGTAAAATAAATAAAGCTAAAAGTTTGAATATGTACTCAGCCACCGGGACCCAGAGTGTGGATTAATTTTAAGCAAGTTAATGATGAACTGTAAAAAATTATATCCTAAAATTTATCAATCTTCATTCCAGGTCTGCCTTAGGAAATGACACACTTTTGGCTGAGTAGGGATACCTCGCCCGCAGGGATCACACATCTAGAAATTATAATGTATAGTTTCATATACTCGTATAATTTGATTCATACTACTGTCTGTGTCTTAATGGTATGTGACCACAACTAGTACTAACTTTTTATTGTATGTTTAACAATGTACATTGCACAAAAGTCATATATTTTCTATACGCTTGACACATTTTCAAAGTCGTCCTAATAGAAACAAAAAGGGACTACGGTAATTCTGGCACAGTCAATTCTTTGACTTGACTTGACTATTTGAGTTTACCGTCGCTTCGACAGTATTTCAGTCATATAGCGACGTCCAACTAATTACAGGTGGAGGAAGACCCCGAATGCACGGATGCATCCGGTAGAACCATCGACCTACCGCAAGCCAGCTGGAAGGCTTCCTCACATGAAAATCCAAATGACTCTGACGGGATTCGAACTCACGCGGTGAGTCAATTCTTTACTTCAATGTGTAATATGTGACTCTACAATAAATAGTGTCTAAAAGTTGAAATTGTTTGTACAGAACGATTATATGCGTATATTAACGAAATGATAATAAAAAAAGGAAGCACATGTGAGAATAAATTACATTAGAGTTGTTGAAAATAGAATTGAGAGATGGATGAATGGATGGCTACACGGAAGGATGGATTGACTCATGAGATACAGTTATCATGGTTACTAAATTCCAGTCAGAAAATGGTTAAATGATAATGTTCCCCATAAGTCAATGTAAGACAAAAATGGACATAAAGGATGAGGCAGCCATTATTCATGTCATGTCAGGTACTGACTTCGGACTGGAGGAAATGACCGTTCCAGTTGTCAAGGAAAAACAGTTAAAACTAATGTTCTCATTCCCGTCACGTGCCCCGTCTCGTGAGATATGAACTCATTATTCGTTATCCTAAAACGAAGACCACACCTGTCGAAACTCATAACAAATAATTTTAAAAAAATGTCTATTTTAATATGCAAATTCAGAATTAATTTATGTCGAATCAGTTAACTTGATCTGATGTAACTTGTCTGAGTGAAACATGAGAGCAGGAGCTGGTGGATGAATACGATTGATGTAAATGCGATTAACAGTTGTTTTTGCCTCTCCGTCATATGATCTTTTTCTCATTCTATCATGAGTTTATACAATATTAAAAAAGATGAAGAAAATATTATGGTTTGAATTTTATTTCGCTTTAATGCATAGATAATTAGTAAATATGTCAGATTCAAAATTCAACATGGATTAGATAATGAGTAAGAACGTCAGACTTTTGAAATCTGCTTTTAGGCCAGCAATATCAAGTATACATGTATAAGGATACATGTGATATTAACAGTGAAACCACCCTGCTTCCCGGTCAAGGTAAGGGTGACAACCATATATTTTATCAAAAGTCTCACCACCATCATGAAACTATCTAAAAGCATGCCATGTTTGAAGCTTTTAAGTTTTTAACGTATAACGTAAATTAGTTTCAAGCACGGTTCAACTTTTCTTGAATGAAATACAAATGTACGTGCTTGTTTACGATTTTATTTTAGATACTAATTTCACGTTTGAGTTAATTTCGGAAAAGTTTGAATCTTGTTTCTGGTTTTTTTTAATAAATTAATCTCTCTCTCTCTCTCTCTGGTGGATAAATATAATTTTTACTTAAACAATTAAAAATTTTCACAACACAAAAACGTATATATTACGTGTAAAATATCAGCGTACTTTTTTAATATCCATGTATATGATAAAGGGGCCTTAATAAAGTATCCAGTACAAACTGTCATGAGCACAAGTATTTATATAGGTCAGTGACCCACACACTTGACCGCTTATCATAATCATGATATTGTCTGGATCGGTCAGGACAGGATATGTCTCCTCAAGGGGACATTTTGTTTTGAATTATTTTATGACGTGAATAACTGAAATCAAAGAGCAAAGATTTCATTGCTGATAACTAGACGGTGTTAGGCAAGAGTGTTGTAGAGTCTATGCTTAGTGGTTAAGGCACTGGAATTTCACCTATGCAGCTAGGCTCGATTCAAGGTCGGACCGACCTTGTACGTGAAAGGGTATTACTTGGTCACCCATTAGGATGACCCTTGTTAAATGAATAAAGATTAAACATGACATCGTGAGCTTGAAATAGTCACTATAGTCATATTTCAAGTATTTCTCATATTACAATAGACTTCATAGGCACATCTGTGGTCCAAGTAACCGCGAATTCTTTCATGGTGGAATATTCTATGTACGAAAATATTGCAATTAATATTATAAACGACATGTTTTTTGAGTATACGTCAACAATAAAAACAACTAGTACTGTGATGAAGAAGGTCAAAAGTAATACTTTTTTGGAATTATGAAAAGACTTGAAAACATGATATAGAAGACATATATGTCTAATATAAAGAAATAAGACAATTTTATCATATCTGCTATATATACGAGTATATGTTTCAGTGGTAAATGGAACTATTAAATATCAGCCTTAGTATGTATTTATACTGAGACAGAATTAATGTAAACCTGAATACCAACAGAGATGTTCCGTGGCCGAGTGGGTTAAGTCACTGACGTACAGCCCCTAATCGTTGCGGGTTCGACTCCCGATAAGGTCACTTGGAGTTTTCCATTTGAGGAAGCCTTCAAGTTGACGTGCTGTATGTCGGTGGTTCTACCCGGGTGCTTATGTGAACTTGGTGTCTTTAGCTGGGCGTCGCTATGTAACTGAAACACTGTAGCAACGACGGTAAAACAATCAACATAATTTTATATTGAGTGCTATATTAATGAAAGTCAACATTTTTTCACGTAATTTGGGTGATTTAAAAAAAATATAATAATAATGTTTTGACTCTACAAAGGATAGTTACTTTTTGGACATTTAAATTGTAGCACCCCATTGCATAAATTGAATTCTAATCATATTCGTATAATCACTAGCAGATAGTTCCTAAACAGGAAGGATGAAATGGCGGGCTGAATATCAAAAATCAATATTGTATTCTTTAAGATCATCATCGTTCTTTTCATTTACATTTTTCATTTCATTTTTTATATGATCATCAAAATTGACATGTCCCGATTGATATTCAGAACGTGTGATCACGTGCACATGGTACAAGGCCCCACCACCAGGCAAATATTCTGATATACATGGACATATCTTGATCTATATCTCTTTATCTTTTACTCTTTTAATTTTTCTCCAACAGTCTAGTCTATGATACGATATCTTAATGAGGCAACTCTATATATGTCTTATATAGACATATGTCCCTAAAGGACTGAAATATCGTCGGAGGGACATTGGAAACATGCATACACAAACACGAACATTTACTGATATAGTACTACATCAATAACTTAAAACCTATCCATGCACACATTATAAGGATTAAAATTGCAATGTGAATTGTATTAAAAAAAACACGGGCTTATTAGTATTAGATGCACTATTCAAAACTTTATTAAAGTGGTCTAATTTTATATATGAATAAACCGGCACAATAGCTCAGTGGTAGAGTGTCCGCTTTGCGTTCAGGAGGTCTGGGGTTCGAATCCCAACCGGGGCACTTCCTCCGGTGACCGCGTCGTATCAAAGACGTATAGAATTGGTACCAGATGCACCCTTGTCTGGCACATGGCAAAATTGGGTTGCTATGGGAACTCGGAGTACTTAGTACTGGTTTTACCCAGGAACTTGTCTCTCGTGTATCGGTGCTATACACCGTGCACGTAAAAGAACCAAGGGATCTATTCGCAAAATGAGCTAGGGTATCGCACACTCCCTTGTATCCAACTACTGTCTCTTCCGCCGCTGTCTCTTCAGCAAAACGGGACCCACACGTGGGAAATCCTTGACCGTAAGGTCTGAAGTATGGCCATTATAATCAGAAAATGATTGCTAGCCATTACAATAAAAAAAAAAAAAATGATATAATGATACGCTGATATGATTTAAATGCAGTCAGCGAGAATGGGAAATGGAGTCTGCATATAAATTATTATTTGATTTATGAGAAACTCATGACAATGATTATATATGTGTTCAATAAGCACATGTTCCATTTACATTTTGAATGGATAACTAACATATATACCGCACGTAAGAATTATTTAACATAACACGTGGCATGCAATATTGAATAAAAAGTGAACAGCATCTTGTTTCAAATTATCGATCAATTCTTAAAGAAAAATCATGATGAAAACAAAGCGTCAACAAAAAAGAAAACTACAACAAAAATGTAAACCATGTAAAAGTCATTTGAGAATACATGTATATTGTCGACAAATAATGTAATATACAAGTATGTACATTAAGAATGTTTACTTTTTTAACAATTGATTGATAATCTGACACTATAATAATGAAGGAAATCCACGTGACAGAGAGTATCGGCTCATGGTGATGCCAGGCGGTAAAATCATACTGAAAAGGACATTAAACAGCTTTAAATGTCAGTATTATCAGCATAATAAAAAACATAGAAACTCCATTTTCTCTAGCGCTTAAGATGATGCTTGCTATGTACTTTGTAAAACTTAATTCTAGTATCAGGTTTAATCAAGAATAGTTTCTATATGTACCCAAGAATCGTTTCTCCTAACAATAGTTCTCACTGAGCCGCTTAGAATGGGCTGTAGGTTAATCAAATCAGAATGAAACAGAACAATGATAATGGACCTGATTTCTATGATATTGAAAACAAAATCGCAAAAGTATATAGCCGGTCTCGAGTGACGTAGGTTTTTGGTGATCATGTCATGTGACCGGAAGTGTTTCATGTCATGAAATATCAATAAGGCGCGAATGTCTAGTATGTAAGATGTAGAACTGTTATTTATTTTAATATGCTATCAATCTTTACCAAAAATATATTAAAATACTATTAATCGTGTAAACATAGATTATTTTATTTTTATATGTAATATTTATTGTTAATCTGGCTAAGGCGATTGTAAAAAAAAAATAAGAAAAAAAAGTTTTATGTAAATTCTCTATGCTGTCGGCCTTAACTATGGAAAAAAATTTCCCAGACGTGTTTTGTAGGAACTTGCCGCTTTGTTTTTGTACCCAGTGCAAGACCTTAAATTCTTGTCCAAATGCAAGCTCATTAATACAGAATGAAAAATGAAGGTTTTACATCGACTTTATCTGGATACCCGGGTTATCAAATAGGGTTTTGTTTCCTAAGTCCACCTATAAATACAGGTATTTGTGTACAAAATGTCTGAATTCACCCTGATATGGCTAGACACGTGTAAATCCTAAATTAGTTCAACACTGACAGTTTTACAACCAATTTTGGCTGTTGAAGACCATCCTTACAGGACGTACATTTTTTTTTTACCTCAAACCCTTATCTCTGGTCCAAGGGCATGTCAAAACGAGATGAATGGAAATTTCCCGGGTTTTAGCCTACTACTACTATGTATACAACCGTTGTCGTAAAATTGACCTTTATCTCGCTCTCGGTTTTTGGACGCGTAGTAATTCAAGTCTGTCCCTTGTGTCACAAATTACTCACCCGCCGGCAACTTTCCCAGGCCGACACGTAAGAGGGACTGGCGATAACCGCCTGGTTGTGAGACAACCGTTTCTAATATACGCGCTGCTCAATATTTCCTACTTAGTTTTGAGTGTTAATGTTCAGTCTCTGGTTTTACTGTATACTAAGATCTATATTTATCTATTATTTACATGTAGTATACAAATGTGAGAAAGTATCTCTGATGTCACATATACATTGGTGATTCTGTGCTATCTATTGTGATGCAATCCCCAAAAAACTGAAGCCGAATACGTGAAGTCAAATTCAGCCATTGTATTCCTATCATATTGAAAAGAGAAATGTTATTTCAAAATAAAATGAAAACTAGACGTGGCAAAGGTGGGTTTTATGGGATGTAATAAGACGAGTTCTCAGCCTCCCGCCGATAATTTTATTTTCAGTTAACCTTTCTACACCTGTAAGTTGGCTAGCTCAGGGTCTCTTTAACCCTTTCCCTCATAGAGGATACCATGAAAAGACCTATGCGAACAACATAAAACCAGATCGGCCTGCGAGTAACTCGCAGGCTGATCAGGTTTTATGCTGTTCGCTGCTCCTCAGTGGTCTGGAAATGAGGACTTTACAATAAAATTTGGTAAGGTTTGAGTTTGGCTTTCTGCAGATCAGGCTTTATGTGGTACCTATTGAGTGCGTCAAAATGAGTCTATATGAGGGAAAGGGTTAATACTATATATAGAGACCCTGGCTAACTGTAGAAGTGTATGGGTATTTACCTCAAGTTTCGAAAATGTATCATTGCTGCAAATCACTGTCCTAATATATAAGCTGTTTTGAAGAAATAATGATTAAAGCTTCATTTAATTTTGATTATCAATATACTTTTCATTGACACTATCTATTTCAAATCATCTAGAGATCTTATTCAAATTTCAAAACGCGTAAATGAACTTCGACACCTCAAATTTCAAGTATTTGTGTCACCAGTCTGTTCATTACCATTCTAGATATTGCGCTTTAGGAAGTTTGTACTATGTGTATATTAAGAGAAAGATATGCGTCCGTATCTGATATGTGCGCACGAGTCGTCTGCTTAAAGACGTTTTGCACACGACCCGAGTGAAATTTTTTCACACGGCTCGGATCGTGCGCAGATATGTAGTAAATATAGTAAGCGTGTCCCGCCTTGGGCTTCATTCAAACTTCGCACATCCACCGGCAACCTTCGAAAGGAAGATAGAAATCAAATACAGTCATAATGGGCGATCCATGCAACTGCGTTGAAAGTAAGTGTTATTTATTATAAACATTTCTTACATAAATATACATACTTATGTCTGCCGTATATGTATTCATTTATTTTGGTTGTTATGAAAACCCCATAAAGGGGGTGTGTCACTTAACAAGATGCAGGTATATTTCATATATGCTGTTTGTCTCTGATGATGGAATCGATATGACAGTTATTTTACATCACGGCACGAAATACAAATCTACCACGCAGTTAAGAAATTTGTGTTTACATTTTAGTGATTGCGTCATCAGCCGCTGTTAGGCTATTGAGTGAGAATACTAAGTATGAACTTAAATGTCGTGTGAGCATCTAACAGTATATGCCCTATTGCGTTTTATTTTAAAGAACCTTCACCGACATCTCCTGTCTGCGATGTACAGCAAAATCGATATCAGTCTTCAGATGTTGGTCTCGTGATAATTACACACGCTATGTTATTGTCTAGCAGTTGGTCTACTGTATTATACGATACTGTACAGTAGTGTTAGTATGTTTGTTCTGATTAAATGTGGTAAGAATAGAAAATAAAAACATTTTATACGTTTACAGATGTTGAAATATTTGGTTGACATATATAGTATTATTTTATTATTAATATTTGGTTCATATAAATAGTATTATTTTCATTATTTTTTTATTATTTAAGTACATGTATTTCCCCTATCGCTTGCTTTCTCTTTATCCCCCCCCCCCTCTCTCAATTTTATATATATATTTTTTTTGAAGGATTTTGTGAAATAAAAAAGGACAACACAAATCATTTAGATCAACAGTGTCAGGTTATTTTTTAACAAAGATAACTAGAAAGAACGTACTGTAAGAAAAACATATCCATAATTTTATCTGATTTCAGACGGTACCTGTGCCGACACTTGCGGGACTGACGGCAAATGTTGCTGTGGAGACCAGTGTACCTGTGCCAAGAGCAAGACTAAGTGCAAATGTTCAGGTGGGTTGCGTGATTTTTTGTAGGTCTGTGACATTGACTGAGCAGCTATTAGACCCTGTCACCTTTTATAGCCCTGATTCACAAAGCAAAGTAGGGGCTATAACAGAAAAACCCGCGATGTCTCGTCCCCATTGCATCTTGTTTTTCATAAGAAAAATATTTGCCAGTTGTCAAATTAAGGTGATATAGCGGGGGTATTCATCACATTCAACAATAACTATCGTTTTGCATGTGATAATAGAGCTTAATAACTCCTCGACACTGTCTTTGTTAATTAAAGTGTATTAAACTATGTCCTTCAAATGCGATATGCACCTGCTATACAGGTGTTTTTATGTCACGAAAGGGTTCTATGATAACTTACTATATGTTGTCCTCTCATACATATCAAACGATAATATATAACACGTATATGAGGTAAAATACCATTGTCAGAAATTTAATTTCGAAATACTTATGTTGGTTGCATGTTATCCCTGCATGTATATATTTCTAATAGTCTTGCTCTTTTCTCTCTTCCAGGCTCCTGCGCATGTGGTAAAGGCTGCACCGGGGCCGAAAACTGCAGCTGCGACAGCGGATGCTCCTGTAAATGATGGGACAGCATCGCGCAGTTACAGCAGCGTCGTGAAAATAGTCACAACTTCCGACTATGTCACTTCCGGTCAATATGTTCATGGCGCTGCTGCTCCAATGAATCCGATCAAAGATGGTGGTACAGGAATTCTCATCAAATGTTAATTACTCAAACTTCTTGTTAAATGATATTCGGTTAAATTTTAGAGGACAATTCATACATCTGTTTGTAAGTTATAAAATATTTAGCAAATCATGTTTTTTTTTTTTTTGAAATCTCATTTAATTCAACGAACTGCGCGATATGAAAATCACTACATAGTAAGGAATGTATTTCCTATGTAAAAGATGTATATTCAGCTAAATGAAATAAAATGAAATTATCCTTAGTTGTTTTATTTGTTTTTTATTATTATTTTTTTTTCAAATCTGTGTGTCACTCGTAGGAGAGAGTGAGAGAGAGAGAGAGAGAGAGAGAGAGATTTTCCATGAGAGGTATAATCTGAGATGAATCAGTCATGATAAAAAGAGATTTCATACTATACATGACACCAGAACCATAATTGTGATGCAAGGAATTAATTCTGATATTGTCTCATTGGACTAGTGATAAAGAAAATAAACTAATCACAGAAATGAAATTGATAATTAAAGTTACTTCGCAATATATAACGACTGATTTTCAAAATCAAGATATTAAGATTACAAGAGTACAAGGTGCTCAACGTGAGGTATTCTGATCACCCTGTGTCCGTCATCATGTACGGCGTCAACAATTTGCTTTTAAAGACATCTCATCTGAAACCACTTGGTAGAAACTGATGAAACTTTAATTGAATGATCCATTGGTGGCCCTTCACAATGTTGCTAAAATAACGCTGATCCATGCAGAACTCTGGTTGCCAGGGTAACCAACACAATTTTGTTTTAAAGAAAAATCAATAAACTTATTCTACCATTATTGAAATAAAAAAATAATTTGATTTCTCGAAAAATGAGACCCCAAGGTGGTCGGCTTGTTTTTTATACACTGTATAAAGAAGTTTTAAAAAAATCTTCAATGAAATCAATGGTCAGAATTCAATTTAATTGAGCACAAAATTCACCTTTTAGCCTTCTGCTATAATTGCTAAAATAAAGTTGATTCTTTGAAAACTAAGACACCTTTCTTTATACACTCAATGTAGATAATGAGACTCTTATGGGGTCTGCTAGTTTCCGACTTAATTCGATATGTAGACGATTTCAAAATTATTATTCTGTGAAGTCAATGTTCAGCATTAAATTTTGTTGTGCATTTTAATGTTAGTCTCTTAATTATCTTCTGTTAATGCTTAAGCATTTTTAATCCTTTGAAAAATGACGCCTCCAAACAGTTGGCTAGGTACGAGTACTTAATGTATTTGAAATTTGAATGTGGTTGCTGATGATAGTCACCAGGTAGATCAAGTGAACTGAATTGTTTTAATTGCGCTCTGATACTCTGGTGAGCGTTCTTTGACTCTCCTGTGCATTTAACTATTTACAGGATAGATTATTTAGTGCGTTATAGTAAAACCCATCCGGTTTATTATTTATAAGGACTGCTCCGAGTGCCTTGTTTAGGTTGCATTGGGAACATCTTAAACGTAAAACTAATGAAAAATGGTCTAAAAAGACAAATATGTGTAATTTTGTCTTGTTTTCTGTGCACTTGATAAAATAAAATGTATCTTAACAGTGACATTCGGAGCTTTTCCGTTTTTAAAATTTACACCTTGTATGAACCATATTGAATTTTTGTATCTCAAAATGTATCCTCAAGTATTTAATTCATCCGTATTCGCTCCATTCTCTTGAACATCCAACTGAAATGAACAAAAGTTCACAGACGGCTTCTGCGCAACCATGGTGATCATGTCATAGACGATATGATACAATATGTAACACATTATTTCCATTTTATGTAAGAAGGGAGGTAACCTGTCTTATCACAGGGTAGAGTGGTAACAGTAGGTTCCCTTACAATTCTTCTGATTCAACTAGCTCATTTTCTTGCACCGGATCACAAACATAAATGGATTGTTTATGTTCAACTTACCATCTTGACCAATCGACCGCATATCCAATATACCTTACAGAAGTTGGAGCTTGTTTTTGTTCCAACATCCCGCCGACAGTATATCAGTATTTTGTGGACATTAACACGGGGCAAATATACATGTAGTGTTGTCTACTGTAGACAAATGCCACTACGCCCATTAGATCCTATATTTCCTCCACAACTACAGAAAACAACATTATACATGTAACAAATTACATGTAATTTGATTAATTATATTCAGGTAAACAATATTATTTATTAAAACTAATAATGAGTTTTGAAAATACAATATGTAGAATCTTCTGTCTAAATAAGCAATAAAATATGTAGATTGTATTATCACAGCAAGAAAATGCCTGGTCAAAAGCGAAATTAGAAGATATTCTAAGACAATAATTTAATTTAAGGTAATAATTCATGATAAGAGGGAACAAGTAAACTTAAAGGGTTAACAATCCAATAACCTGGCTGGAATAAACGTTTTACTATCCTAAAAGGGAAATAGTTGTCAATAAATAATTTTCCTTTTATGTCCAAAATATTACTTGATTACCTTGAAACGTGAAACAGATCCCAACACATTCAAAGTATGCTCGTCCAGGTGGTGTATTCTCGAGGACAATTTAGATATCATACTCAAATATCTATTGAAACTAACAGGTAGGATTTGAGTTTGAGTATACAGTACCATTCGCATTCGAGAACTCGGCACCGGATTTATGATTTAATTCAATCTAGTTCTAATTTAGAATGACTACAATCAAACTATATGATTAATTATGAGTACTGTAGGTTTAAAAATCAAACCATTTATGCCGTCGGATATAATATGCATACCGGTATTATAATACTTGCAACTAAAAATGCTATACAAACAACGGCCAAGGTTTGCCATGTTATATATTGATTTATTCCATTCGATAGAATTAATCTCAAACTTATCTGTTTAAAGTAAATAAGACACTTTTTTTAATGACTTTTAAGTCAATGTCGGATTTTAAAAGAAAGGTCAACATCATTTCGAATCTGATATAGTTTAATGATATCAAACTAATTGGCATAAAAGATGCATAATTCATCCATTTTCTTATTGCTTAGCGTGAGAAACAAATTAATTTTATGGCAATGCTTTACAAAATATCGTCTTGTTTTTAAATCGTTTGAATATCGTTTGGTGCAGGAAAAAGGAATACATGTATGTAGATATAATAACCATTCTATCAGTTTTCATTAAGGGCATCATTTTTTTTTCACAGACAGTGTTTGTGTGTGTATATGCGCGCGTGTGTGTGCGTGTGTATGTGTGTATTCTTACATTCCATACACAATATAGAATCTAAAATGTATATGAAGTGAAATCGATTCTTTACAAACGTGTAAAAATTGTTTCAGGTATATACGCTAATGCAATATAAATATACTGTATAAATAAACCTGATACTGTATGACATGTGATAGTAAACATTTTGTTCGGAGGAAAAATCCATACACATTCGTTTCGAAAAGGAATACATGTATTAATCTTATTGGACCTGCTTACAATTTGCACACGGCCCGATAGAAAGTCGCTTTTTCACACGGCTCGGTTCGTGCGCAATGTAGAAATCCCACCAAGTGATTCATTCATACGTACTGTTGTCGATAAAGGAAAACAAAACTTCAACAATGAGCGACCCTTGCAAATGCGCAGAAAGTAAGTTTTCTTTTTCTATTTTCAATTAATGCTTTAGGCTATTATAGTTCATTTATTACTAGATCTACAATTTGCAAATATTATTTATTAATTACCGTGACCGACTTAACATTTAAGCAATTAGGTCTTTTTTATATGACGAAATTTTGAGAACGAATCATTACTCAACATGGATTAGGCTGCTTAGCTTACCGATGAATAGCACGTGTACTGTCTCACGATTGCATCATCGGTTGACTTGGGGTTGGGTTTGCTGATAAATGTTTAGGTCTCCAACAGAGGTTTGACATTTTAGGAAGATAGATAGATAGGTAAATTGTCTCAAATGCAACGTTACAATTTGTTCACTTTGTTTCGATTTGGTAAAATGTATTTTTGAAAGGAACTATAAGTAATACCCCTATTTCATAATCATACAGTATAGGACAAATACATAACGTACGTCAGCAACAGCTGTTAAGCCTGGCAAATTGAAGAAGTGGGTTGTTCGAAATTTTCGGGACAAGTGCTGTAATTCCTTTATTAATATGGTTATTAAAATTAAGTTTTCAGAAGGGATGCTTTGCTATATTTTGTACTTAATCTAGAAGAAGAAATGGAAAGAAATGCACTGATGTAAAATCCATAGTCAACACACGGCAATGTCGGGAAAACGGTTGAGCGGGGGAAAATTGGCAAATCGTGAAACTCGTCACATGTTTACTCGTCTTTCAAGAGCGTATGAGGACATATTCCCAATATCACCCTGGCGCTACAGCAGCGCTATGCCATACAGTTTTGTGTTTAAATGAGAAAACAATCAGGGACGCTCTCCATGATCCATGGACAAGACAAAATCCGGTATATACATAAGTGGTTCAGCGTCCTCAAGAACGATTCACGCCTAGATGTTTTCGACCGTCAAATATCTGGACGCCCGATAACGACGTCATAAAAAGCTAAAGGAGGCGTCCAGGAAACAATGCGAACAATTCTAAAGGAGGCGTCCAGGAAACAATGCGAACAATTCTAAAGGAGGCGTCCAGGAAACAATGCGAACAATTCTAAAGGAGCGTTTTGGGTCATGCTTTGACAAATGCGTCCGTAGGGTAGGAAAAGTGTTTATCGTGTGCAAAGGTTAAATAGTGGCAAAAGATGTAATTTTTAGATGTGTCAGACAGGTTTTGCTGATGCATGCCACATTCCCTTCGTGAATTAGTTGCCCCGCTCAACGTTACTCGATGCTGTCATAGTGACTATGGATTATGCATCAGTACAAATGTATAATCTTTTTCTATCGGAAGAAGTATAAAATATACCAAAGCATTTTTTTAGATTTTATTCTAGTAACAATAACATTAATAAAAGCTTTCCCGAACCTTTTCGAACACCCCTCATAATTACTGGATTGGATTGGCACGCGTGTTTTGAACTTTATCTGTGTTAAGGAGAGAAATCAATAGTTCCCATGTGATATATAATCATCTGTCTCTACGATTTCGCATTATGTTGTCCCAGGTTTATATACAGTAAAACGTTATTTACCGTCCTAGGTCTTATGAGATATTGTAAAATTCGGATATTCGCAAATTCGAAATATCAAGAATATTTCCCCGTTTATTCAAACCCGGGACATGGGATGTATAAAGCTCGAAAAATCGAGTTTACTTTTTATTGTTTCAGACTTGTACACGTACATTTATGAATGAGCGCGAATACATACGTTTAGAAACCTTTATTACATAAACATACATTGATACTTATACTATAGCATTTGTAAAATTTTGAATAACTTATTTGAATATATATCAGTACATACTGTGATAACGCATACTTTACATGTCTGACATTTGTTAATACCTAGTGGTAGTGAGGAGTATGGTCTATGTTTTTTATTCAATTTTTAAAATTTTAATTTTTACATATTCAAAATTTGGATTTTAAAATTCTATATTCACAAGGTCAAAGTTTTGGCTTTAAATACTTAATTTTACAAATGCAGAATTTAAGCCTGAGTAAAAGAGTTAATGTGATAGTTTTTTTTTTCATTTATCCCTAAGGCTTTTAGTTTTTTTTTATATGAATATTCTCTCTCTCTTTCTCTCCCACACATACATACTGATTTTCATTTCTGTTGGTGCATGTGCATTTGTGGAGAGAGAGAGAGAGAGAGAGAGAGAGAGAGAGTTTTTTTATGTGTGATATTCAGTACAAATTTATTTCATGTACTTCGAACATAAAACGTTGCTGTAAGGTATAGACGCCTATCTATCGATTGAGTCAGACTGTACAATCTATTTATCGACATATATCTCGTTATTTCTCGTTATAGCCGATGCCTGTGCGGATAAGTGCGGACAAGACGGCAAATGTTGCTGTGGAGACTCGTGTAACTGTGGGGACAAATGCAAGGCCACCAGTTGTCAGACCACGTGCAAATGTGCAGGTATGTCACGTGATTTGGCATACCTCTCCGACATTGATTGAATAGCTTTTAAGGCTCGATCCAAATTTTTAAATTCTTCCCGTACAAAAATATAATTAGTACTACAGGACCTGAAGGGGTATAAGCTATTTGTCGGTGTTGAATCTGAAATAAGAGTAAGACATTAATGAGAAAAAGTCATTAGGAGAATGCAATACATAAAGATTTTTCTCCAAAGAACATTTTACATGAACATTTTCATATCCAAAGTTTTGCCATACGCTTAACAACACTTAGGTGACTTTTATGTAGTAAGTAGATGTAATACTTGTCAAGCAAGAATACATTTTCTATGAAATAGATAGCCCGTTGTTTAATGTCGTAATACAATTTTAGAAGAGCAAGCAAGAGCATTTTGCAATACTTGATAAGAAATGTTTTATAGTTCGGAACATATGCGTATGTCGCTTCTTTAGTAAAGGTGGGGCGACCATGGATCAATAGTAGCTGTGGTTTGAACCTTTACCTCATGGATATTCATGTACAAATTTATGACTTGATGAATATTCATTTGCTGAACTTTAAGTGGTATATGAAACAATGGATTTTCCTCTGCTATTCCATCAAAACGAGTCTTATGAGATAAAGGGATAATTTCCAAATGAGGTCATTAATTTGTTTTGAGGTCAACGTTGCTGCGACAGTGTTTCAGTTATATAGGGACGCTCACCTAACAACATGTATAGGATCCCTCATGAGAGTACAGAGGCACACAGTTAAAACCACCGACCTACCACAAGCCAGTGGATGGCTTTCTCGATTAAATGAGTGGCAAGACTGGAACTCGAATCCACAGCGGTTAGGGGCAATGTGAAGAACTTGTTACCAGGTGCAAACTTCAAGTTATAAGAATCAAATACACGTTTATGTAATTTAAAAGTACATTTGTAGTTAAAACATATTATATGTGTGTTTCTTATTTATAATTTCAGGTTCCTGTAAATGCGATAAAGGCTGCACTGGGCCTGAAACCTGCAAGTGCGACAGTGGTTGTGCCTGTAAATGATTGATCAAACCGCGCAGTTTGAGCAACCATGACTTCCTCTTACATAACTTCCGGTCAAGAAGCTGCACAAAGATGGTAGCTCAAGAACTGTCACCATCTTTAATTAAAAAAGAAAAGAAAATTTGTGAATTAAATTGTCGCTTTCTATTTGCAAAAGTATTCACATTTTGAAGTTTCATCAAATGTTTTTTTTTTTTTTTTTTTTTTTTTTTTTCTGGATGACACTATTTTGGAGATTTTCAGCGCGGTATATTGATAATTTATGCATTTAATCCATTAATTAAAATAAGTAAAACTTATTATGTTTTATGATCTATATGTGTCTTTTTTTTATATTAGAATCCTCCTTTGCAAATACACTGTGGAGGAGAGAGACAGACACTATGCGAACATTTACCAATCAATACAATAATATAATACAAAAGCTTTATTTCTACCATTATCTGATGATATTCACAAACGTAAACGTGTAAGATATAGTCTTCTAAAACACCGTTTTGGTATTTGATTAAAATGTTTAAGAATTAACCATAGAACGGTCTTAGGAACAGTAGGCTTTTATCAGCGATACACCCTGAACCTTACAAAGTAATATAAGAAATGGTTTTGCCGCACGTTCTAAAGATTCCACTATTTACAATATATTTGTTTTGTTGAAGAACCGATTGTGACCTTCAAAAGGCATGATAAAAAAATGTTATCAAAAAGTTTAGTTACGGCTTGATTCAGTTATACTAAAACTCCGCCTGTAAAATATTTTTAATTAGACGGCATAGTAATATAAAAGGTGTACAGCTGATCGTAGTTAAAATACCATAAAAAGGACTGTGGCGACGTGCATATTTTATAACCAAGAGTCGTCGCAAAGCAGGTGTCATGGAAAAAACATGCAGACTTAAAAGTGTGAGGGAAATCTTTTTACAACACAACACACAATTAGTCGTTATATAATTGTCCTCAAAATTACTTTTATAATTACAATATATTTCCAAATGCATATATTTTTATGTACATGAATAAATGTCACACATGGTATTAAAAGTTTCGAATCCTTGCACAAACTCGACACGGAACAAATGAGACCCATCAATCAATTGATAAATCGTGTATAAGAATAAGTGAAGTATTACAATAACAAAAACACTCCACTACTCAAAAACGTTATATATAACAAATATAATTATATCGTGTACATCTTACCAAGTTATTACCAAAAGACAACGTAGAAAAGAAAGAAAATGATAATTTTCTACATGTAAATCAACAAAAAAATTAAAATTGAAGTATTTTTCTAATAGTAGTTGTACTCAAATGTGTAAGAATTCTACAAATTATTTGTTTTCCATATCGGTCCCTGATACGTCCATCCAATATTAATAAGAAGGGAGATTACCAAGTTTATTTTTATCAAGTCCTACATGCATTGCCTC
>CM037782.1:35667228-35691837 GCA_021229015.1 Solen grandis | reverse complement strand
AGTCACTTAACTTAATGAAGAAATAAATTGTATGTGTCATCAGAAATATTTTCCCCATGTCTTGTTATATATTGATATCTTTCAGTATATAGCGATGTGAATTTATCCATAACAGTTGCTTTAATGTATTTTTTCTGATTCATAAAGCTGACTACACAGCATGATTCCTTATATATCCTGTCAATTTCTTTGTGTAGAGAAAATCTGAGCTTCTTTTTCTTGCTGGAAAACTTGTGGCAGATTGTTGCAACACAGTATCCTGCTACATAACGTACCTTTCTTTTTAGCTCACCTGAGCACAACGTTCTCATGGTGAGCTATTGTGATCCACTTTTGTCCGGCGTCCGTGCCTGCGTCTGGCGTCAACAATTTTCTTTAAACAACATCTCCTCCTAAACCTCTAGGCCAAATTGGATGAAAATTGCCTGTGATATTCCGTGCATAATGCTCTACCATAGCTGTTAAATGGTTCTGGTCTGTTGCATATCTGGGTCACAGGAGCTAAAAATAGATTTTTAAAGTGAAATCTTTAAAAATCTTCTCCGAAACCGCAGGGCCTAGAGCTTAGATATTTGGTGTGTGGCATTGTCTTATGGACCATTACCAAGTTTAAAAAAATGACAATGGGTCTGAAATTTGCCCCGCCCAGGGGTCACTTGATTTAACATAGACTTATATAAGAAAAACTAGAAAAATCTTCTTGTCAGAAACCACAAGGCCTGGAGTTTAGATATTTGGTGTGTAACGTGGCCTAGCAGACCTTAAGCAAGTTTGTTTAAGTCATGGCCCTGGAGTCAAAATTGGTCCCGCTTCATGGGTCACTTGATTTTGTATAGACTTATATTGGAAAATTAGAAAATCTCCTAGTCAAAATCCACAAGACCTAGACTTTAGTTATTTGGTGTGTAACATGGCCCAGTGAATTTCTACCAAGTTTTTCAAATCATGGCCCTGGGGTTAAAATTGGCTCCGCCTTAGGGGGTTACTTGATTTTACATAGACTTTAGGAAAACCCTCAAAAAATCGTCTTCCCCGAAACCGCAAAAACTGGAGTAAATGTTTACTAGTGGACCTCAACCAAATTGTTCAAATATGGCCTGTGTCAAAATTGACCCCGCTCCAGGGGGTCACTTGATTTTATATAGACTTATTAGAGCTATGGCCTTCACAATTTGGATGGCAAGTAGTTTTGTGTGCATTCGAGGTCTTCCTCCACCTGTAATTAGCTGGGCGTCGCTATTTGACTATCTTTACTGTCGAAGCGACGGTAAACTCAAATAGTCAAGTCAGTTTTGTGATCTTGCTGTACTTCTGCATGATTATGTATACAGTATGAGTCATAATACAGTAATTGGTAAGGAAGGCAATGTTTCTTAGGTGAGGTATTTGCGTTGAAATGGATACAGGTTGGCTTTTTTTCTCAAAAGATACGGTCCAATAAATGTATGAATTTGAAAGCAGATACTTTTACGGTCATATTGAAAATATGTTCACTGTTTTCATACAACGATTTGCAGCTCATACTGTATTCCAAAAAGGACATGTGCTTTTGAACATTTTTATAAAAAAAAAAAAGCAAGCTCCTTTGGTGATACAGATCTTGGTTCAGTAATTTTCAAGTCATCTATTTATTTAGTCAAGAAATGAAATTATTTCTTACAAAGGCCTTTGAAATCAAATTCTGACAAACCTGCGAGTATTTTATTGATATTGATTTGTCTTGGAGTATCTGGATCTGAGCATATTTCTTTCTTGATTGCCTCACAATTGAAATCTGGAGACAATACAAAGTCCTGTATATCTCTGTCCACTGGACCTAAGGAATCAATTTTTCATATCAAAATCCTCATCAAAAGATAATCATAATTTTCTGTCTTTGTGGCTGATTCAACTGCTACATCGACAGCTAGAGTCTTGCTGGTGCCATACACTGCAGGCTGCTCTGGCCTGAAACAGTTTAAATATATACCCAAATATATTTTAAATTCAATATAAAAATAGGTGTGATTCAGGTAATCTAACTTTCCCAAATCTTTCCATACCATTCCTAATCTTTTTACCTAAAGTATGATTTTAAAGTTTTAAATGAATGTTAATACACAAAATAATGTAAAAAAATGTTATGAAGCCAGAACTTATTTATAAAGCCCTGATAAAATCTAACATCAATTCAAAATAAGGATTGAACATTAAATATCAACACTATGCAAACTGTACTTTTTTGACATATTACCTGTGCCGCACAGGTTGTTTTTTTTTTGTTTGTTTTTTTTTTTTTTGTCATAAGCATTTAAATAAACAGACCATATGCATCTTGTTATTTCATTCTCAAATTTGTCGGTATAATATGCTTAAAACACATGTTTGGCATTAACAGCCTTTGGGTATGTTTTATATTTATACTCCGGTAACAAAGTTAGAAGGAGTGTATACTGCAATCAGCTTGTCTGTCAGTCTGTCTGTTGACATATTTTTCTGCCCTTCATCTGGCTTGAATTTAATAAAACTAAACCGAACTGATCGATACCGAGTCTTATTGTGCATATCATCAGCATGTAAATTCAGGATATTTTATCACCTTGTTGCTCCGCGCCACAGCGCGGAGCCATTTGTATTTACGATTTGTTTGGTTCATGGAGTCGGTTATGATATTTTTTTATCCTTTCGGTTTACAGATAAAATCACTATAATGACTATTTAAATAATTTACTTTATATTAATATGAAATAATCTATTGGTTAATACACTTAGTTTATGCAATGTTCATAATCTTAATGACACATTCATTATTTACGAATTTAGTCACAAACTTTTTTCGGAACGAGTTTTACAGTATACCCTTTCGATAGGGAAGCTGGTAACCTCAGATTACGAGATCGGATACAAAACCAGTCAGAACACTAATGACCCGGATGACGAAAGAACGTGTAATCAACTTGAGCAATAAACTTGGTATTTTTCGGGGGGGGGGGGGGGGGGGGTTATAATGCTTTAGTTCATGAAGAATATGATGCATTTTTATGAACTGATATTAAATGCCTGGGTAATTTATTTATTTTTCCTAGGATTTTGCTTATTTTCGTTGTATTGTCAGACGGTGTTCTCTGAACGGTGAATAAACCCAATCGAAACTCAAATGACCCGGATGACGAAATAAAAACGAACGACCTGAAAAAGTGTAAATCAGCTCTGTAAAATTGGTATTTCCCCTTTCATTATTGCTTTATTTTAATTAATTCCTGAAGAATATGACGCATTGTTATTAACTGATATGATTTGTCGGGTTATTTATTTCCGTTTAACTTTTTGCTAATTTTCGTTGCATTGTGAAGGCAGTGTCCTCTGAACAAAATGGTTCATCCAAGTTTTGCGTTACGGGGTCATATTCACCAAGGTTTGTTAGGATTATATATATATATGGTTTGAGTTCATCGTTTGGAACCCAGTGTACAGCAATTGCTTTTATAGCAATTTTGTTTGGTAGCTTGAATATTGGTCCAGAGTTTTGGGAACCGCACAATTTAGATACAATTGTCTTTGAAGGGGATGCATTGTATCGCAGTATTGTGCAGGCAAGGTTTGATGCAGACACACAGATGTTACTAAGTCATGATGATATACCGGAAAATGTGAGAGCGTTCTCAGGTGATTACCATCAAGTGCATGGTCCAACTTTTTTTGGTGCTGTAAATAGACATTCTGCTGAAGTTAATGTTGGTGCTGTGACATTAGATGATGCATTACATTTAGGCTTTCATGAAAACAGTGCTTTGTTAGGCACTTTTGGTAGTGTTACCATCGGTTTAATACAAAGCAATGGCCAATATTATGTGTTTGATTCACATGCAAGGAATGAAGCTGGTTTTGTTGATCCAAATGGCTCATGTGTACTTTTAATGTTTGAAAGTATAGCAGATCTTGTTTCATATCTGTATGATATGTATTTTGGTGAGATATTCAACATCACTTCTTTTCAGATATCATTAATTGAAATGGAACATTCTTCTGGTACCTTGCATGGGCAATCTGATTATAACAAAGAACATTGTGCGTATGTTTTGCATGAAAAATCAGACTCAAACACAACCTTAGCGTCAACTACGTTTGAAAACAATTCAAAGTCTTGCAATAACAACAATTTGCAGTACAAAAATAGCCATACCATTAAAAGTGTTGAAATCTCAAATAACAACCAGCATTTTTCTTCGTTGTGTACCAGTCAATCTAATGGACATGTGCAAAACCATGACCTTTTGTCTTCGTATCATTCCATTGCAAACACATTTAGAGAACATTCATATGCTGGGCAAAAAGGTGTTTCTAGGAAACGCAAAAGGAATGCAGTGCATAAACAGCACATTGACTTAACAACAAATTCTGGTGATAATAATCAAATTATCAACAGTCTTGATTGTAGCAGTGATATGCACCGTTCATCAAGTTTCCCAAATGGTGTCGGTTCTTATTGCACTGTGACTTCTAATGATAATAGTTGTTATGGTGCTGAAATGGCTAGAGTTCACAATGCTGATAATGTGTTGGAGTATGAGCAATTTATTCAGTCTCGTCCAGTGCATTGGTGTCGTTGCTGTGAACGCTTTCTGTTTGCAAATCAAGTTCGTCATCTTGGTAACAACTTGTTAAACTCCTTGATTAGCCAGTTGCAGTTAGGTGGTGGTGATGATCTTTGTTGTACATGTTGTACAAATTTGCGACAATCTAAAATGCCATCTATCTGTTGCACATTGAATTGCCTAAGTACAGAACCCCTGCCTCCAGTCATTTCATGTCTTGGGCGCTTAGAGAAAAAACTATTGGCGCTTGTGCAGGTTTGCATGACTATGGTGATTCTTCCAGGTGGACAGTATGCAGAAAAGGGATTGGTTGTAAATTTGCCGCAGGATATATCTCGTGTCATAAACCAGATTATTGACTTAAACAATACATGCATTGTTCGCTTTGAATCTGGTTTGCCTGTTGGAACCTCTAGTGGTTACCTTATTGACCCTATTAAAGTCAAAGATGCCACTGCTTGGCTAAATAGCCATAACCATTTATATCAAAACAACTGTATTATTATTCCTAACATGAATACTAGTGGATCACAAGTATCAAATGGTTTGTTTGAACAAGGTTGTGTGCAAGATCACACTGAGTCTTTCGAGGAGGTAATATTTGCTCCTGTGGATTACACTGTTCAAAGTGATAATGCAGCATCAAATCATTTAAATAGCAACTCATCATCAAATCATTTAAATAGCATTTTTATCCCTACTAATCAGAACACACCTGTTTCCATCTATGAAATTCCTTTTGGGGAAGAAAAGGCATTTCCCTGGCTATTTCCCAATGGTAAATTTGGATACACATATCCTAGGCTGAAGAAATTGCAGCCAAGCATGTACTTTCGACATCGCTTGTTTAATCGTTTTGGTCATTTTCGCAAAAATGT
Source organism: Solen grandis (assembly GCA_021229015.1). Taxonomy (NCBI): domain Eukaryota; kingdom Metazoa; phylum Mollusca; class Bivalvia; order Adapedonta; family Solenidae; genus Solen; species Solen grandis. Next base: position 35,686,385 of record CM037782.1, on the reverse strand, counting down.
TACATATTTACTACATGCAGCTGTTTCTTATGATAAGCTGTGTTTGAAACAAGAAATTGGTATTTGCATGAAGATGTGTAGAACATCATCTGGTGGTGAATCATTTACAGCAACAACTGCAGAGGATGTTCGTGGCAGAGGCAGCAGTGATCAAAATGTACTTAATTCATACATGTTCATGAAAAACATCAGAGGTACTGTGGCATACTTTCGTAATGCTCTGTATGATTTGTTGGCAATGTTTCGTTGCTTGGGTCCACCTACTTTATTTATGACATTATCTGCAGATGACTTACACTGGCCTGAATTAGGCATGTCCTTGGAAAATCTTTCATATGATGAAGCTGTTAATAAACAATCTTTTTTTACAAGCATGAGATCTGATCCACTAATGACAGCTGTGCACTTTGATCGACGATTTGCTGCATTACTTCAGTTTGTTATAAATGGTGATCAAAGGCCCCTCGGTGTTGTTCGTGATTACTTTGCAAGAGTGGAATTCCAGAATCGAGGCTCTCCACATTATCATATGTTTCTGTGGATTCAAAATATTCCAAATGAGGTTAACAATGACACACGTGGAGATATTTTAAACTTCATTCAACGCACTGTCCACACACATGTACCAGATGAAAGTGATGCAGAACTTAAACAGTTAGTTCTAAAGTTGCAAACACATGCTCATTCTACTTACTGCATGCGTTCTTCAAGACCACCATGTAGGTTTGGCTTTCCAAAAAAGGTATGCTTCAAAACAACATTGCTCACACATTTTGATGCTGTGAAAAACAGGGGACAGTTTTATCAAACTTACAGACCACAAAATTCCACTCTCATTAATGCTTACAATCCAGTTATTTTGAAACACTGGCGTGCAAACATGGTTTTTCAAATAATAAATGATGCTAATGGAGCTGCATACTATGTTTGTCACTATTTATGCAAATCTGAGCCTGATGAATTAAAACTGGCATCGGCTAATTTGATAAACACAGTATTTCAACAAAATCCAGACATGACCAACTATCAACGTTTATGGAATATTGGTCTGTGTGTTTTGAAAAATAGAAGAGTTTCTGCTCAAGAGGCTGCTTTCAGGTTAAGTGGACTTAGACTACTGCAGAGTTCAAGGTCAGTAGTTCGTTTAAATACAAGACCCATTGCTAAGCGATTCAGAATGTTAAAACCTCTTGCTGAGATAAATGAACTGAGTGAAGAGGACACTGATATTTTCCTACACAATATTGTTGATTACTACTGTGCTCGACCAGCAGACATGGAGATGTTATCTTTGATGTTCTTTGCTTCCTGGTATATAAAATGTACAAAACCATCTACCAACAGATTGCAGAATGGTAGAATATACATAGAAGAGTATAATGTGTGGCTCAGAAAAAGGCAAATTTTTGCTGTTGTCCGTTTCCCCAACTTTTCACTATCATCTGATGATTATTATTACTCGCTTTTAATGCTTTTACTTCCTTTCCGCCATGAGGTTGATTTGATAGATGGTTACAGTACTGCTAGAGAAGCATTTATTGCAAAGCATGCTTTACTTGATCATTCAATGAATATGCATAATTCATTCTTTCAGCAGTTAGAGACAAGCATAAGACGAATCCAGTTAGCTGAGGCTGAAATATCCCATGAACCGCAAGCCAATTGTACTATAGATTTTGGTTTATCCAATGGCAGAAGACCACATAGTTTTCATGACTATGATGTTAGTGATGTGGATATTGATTCTGCTCATTACCACCAGATGACATTGTGTGAAATGGATATATCAAGGTTCCATACTGCTCTAGATTCATTAACTTCTTGCCAGCGTCAGGCCATTGCTTTAATTCAACGCCATTTCTTTGCAAGAACACAAGAACCGTTAAGGTTATTTATAACTGGTGGTGCTGGTGTGGGCAAATCATATCTATTGAAATTAATTGTCTCCTTCCTTCAATTGTACACTGGTACAACTCCTAATATTTCACCTGTAAAATGTTGTTCTCCTACTGGGACTGCTGCTAGACAAATACATGGTCAAACTATACATTCACTATTGAATATCCCAGTTGATAAATACATGAATTATGGAGCGCTTACTGCTTTCCAGTTGAAAACTTTACAAAGGAAATTTATTGGCGTACACAGTATAGTCCTGGATGAGGTAAGCATGGTCAGTGATCGCTTATTTACCTTCATAAGTAGGCGACTTTCAGAAATAGCTGGAAACAATTTGCCTTTTGGTGGTTTCAATGTGTTTTTATTTGGTGATTTCTTTCAGTTAAGACCAGTCTGTGGCTCATTTGCCTTTAAGAACAGGATTTTATGGGAACTTTTTAAACCTGTATTTTTGCGAGAAAACGTTCGCCAGAACAATGACAATCAGTTAATTCAGCTATTAAATCGTGCTAGAGTGGGTTTGCTGTCTCAGGCTGATATTGCTATCATGAAGTCTAGACTATGTTCACAAAGCGACAGTTTGCATGGCTTATGCATTTTCCCTAAAAGAGCTGCTGTTTATGAACATAACAAAAAATGTCTTCAATTACAAAATCGTGATGTCTATACAGTGCATGCAGAAAATTATTTTGCTACAAATGATGAATATGCTGGCAGAAACTGCACTCCTGAGTTCATTCCTGAGGATGACCGTGATGCTGGAAATTTACCCAATGTCATACATTTTTCTCTTGGATCTGGAGTTATGTTGCTACGCAACCTGGATGTAAGTTGTGGCTTAGTTAATGGTGCAATGGGTGTAGTTGATACAGTTAACATGAACACCAGTGGTGTCATCACTGACATATGTGTTATTTTTGACGACATTGATTTATACCAGATAACACGTTCTGCAAATAATTCTGTTGCTATTGGCACAGTAGAACACACCTTTCATTATGCTGGCCGATCTATTACAAGGAGAACATTCCCTTTATCTTTGTGTTGGGCATGCACTGTTCATAAGGTTCAAGGTATGACAGCGACTGAATGTTGGGTAGACTTGGGTTCTTCTATTTTTCAGCCTGGTATGGCTTATGTTGCACTAAGTCGAATAACTTCTCTTCAGGGATTGCATTTGCTTCAGCTTCATCCAGAGTCAGTTTATGCAGATGGTGAAGTTTTAGAGGAATATGAAAAACTCAGAGATAAAGCCAACCATTAACACTGACCTTACTAGCAGCATATTACATGATAATATTTAAATACTAATATTGCTATTTTGCTTTAATGTGTCATTACCTTATCTGGGTTGGTACTTGTCTTGATTTTGCTCTCCGTGCTTTTTTTCCTTCTATATCAGGGGCCGTTTACATGCCTCTGAAAAAGTCTTCAAATTCATGCAGTTTTCCCCAAATTTGCAACTTACAGTACCACTGGATTTTTCTTTCCCCTGTGTAAAGGAAATTGTGATATTTTCCTGAAAATGCAATATTAAGGCCCTATCCCCAAGATGTGGAAAAAAAGGCCTGGCTCTTGTAAAAATCCAGCCTGCTTTCAGCTAACTTTATGCTTAGAATGCACTGATTAATAGATGCCAGCCAAGTCCTCCTCAAAATTTGCATTCTTTTGTCTCATCATTTACAAAATTCAGTAAGATTTAACTTTGGACAGTTCAAAAGCAAATTGTAACATTTTGTTTGCATGATTTCATATGTATACATATATCATTGGTTTAATTGTGTACATGTATTCGATTATTGAATATAACATAAATCTCTGACCATCAATATTGTTATTGTCCAATTCCAATTTAAACGGTTGTGCAAGCTTTTGTAAACTTTTATACTATATATCATATATATTTTAGTTCCAGACATGAATGTGTCCAAAGGAACTGATTGCACTCAAAAATAGTTTGGGTCTAAAATTTGTTTTACTATTTGTAGTTTCGTACCTCACTCATATATTTCATTCATGTACGATTAATTAAACACACTTGCTACAGTTTCAATTCAAATTACTTTGTCAATGTTCTTACATGTTTGCCTACAGTCATAATTTCTAATACCAGAAGATGACACTAAACAGTACCTATTAATAGACAGAAATGGAAAATGATTTTAAAAAAAAACTCTGTTGAAAGTATAAGCAATTTTGGACATATCTGCTATTTCCTATTTATTTTACTTATTTCTAATTTAAAAAAAAAAAAAAAAACTTACAACTTTATGTCCATGGTTATCATGAAGAATTTATTTACTCTAAATGTAATAAATATCTGAAAATCAACATCAGTCCCATTTGACACACTATATATTTTGAACTTCTTTAAATGAGATCATTAGTCTTTCCAGGTAGGTTTGCTTAACAATACATTTTAACCATAAAATCTATTTTTCTCCATTTAAAACCTATATACAGGGGTTGCACTAAGCCAAAATTCTTGGAAGTCCAGACTTCCATGAACCAAAAACTGGAAGTCCCAAACAAAAAATTAGGAAGTCCCAATATGAAATCTCGGTATTGCTGTAGAAACCTTTATAATTATACTTGTTTACTTTAAATAATTAAATGTATGTTTTATTTTTTTATTAAATTTCCTTTATTTATGACTGTGTGGAAAAAAAAAACAATAAAGATAAAAATAAATGATTTATTTTAAACTTTAGTCTCAAAGTTTATCCTGAGCAGTTCTGTTTTGTATGCAGGCATTCATATTTTGTAATTACCGTATTCATTATGAGAGACACCAATTCCTCCAAAAAGGACAAGCATTCATACAATTTCAAGGGAAAAAAATTGAACGTGCAGTGAAGCAAAACAATGTACACACTGGGTACTTTAAATGCTGTTTTTATACATATATGGGGGGAAATAGCACAGCGGGCCGTCGGTAGTTTGAACTTTTGGCGTATGGCTAAAAAATTGGATGTCCCATGCATGTCCGGTGCTACAAATCTGGACGTATAGAACTGATCTTGGACGTACATTACGGCCTACACCCGTAGTGCAACCCCTGTATATCAATGGAATTCATCATTCATACTATTAATAAGATTTGATTTTGATTATTTGAATTTATTTTTTCTTAGGAACAAGTTAGTAATATTTCAATTAAATATAATATTTTAATTAAATGCTATTTTCGACTTGAAACAGTACTTGTCAAATTTGAACAGTCTTCAAAATTTGCAGCTGTTATTGGGCTGTGATCTTACACCCTTAAAATTTTACCAGGCATTTGCAGTGAATATTTACCATTGAGTCACTGCACCCTTTCATTTGCATATTAATGTTGCTAGTTGTTAACATGTTAAGTAAAATTATTTGCAAACAATCCAGTCAAATTCATTTTGCTCTCTGTATATTTTTGATTTGAATATATGTAAGAGGATAATCATTCTCATTTACATTGTTCCAGACATGGAAGACTTCCAGATTGTTTCTGTTCATGAGGCGTTGAAACTAGAGCCGGATAAGAATGTAAACTTAGCCGTGCGTGTCCTAAAGGCTGATGGAGTTCAAACATACACTAAGAAAGATCAGACATCAAAATCGTTCTTCCCATGCTTGGTGGCTGACCAGACAGGGAGTGCCTGGTTGAGGGTGTACCAAGTACACAAGTTAACAACATTTGCACCCGGCACTCATCTCTTGATTAGAGGAGTGATTAAAAAGACCGGGGAGCATGCACTTTGGTAATTACAAAAAAAATTTTTTTAAACATTTGCATCTATGTTACACAGATAGTTATTTTATATGTGTAGCTTTTGAAGAAAGAGACATTTTTTCATAGATATCATATAAATGTCTTTGTCTTCTTTTATGGTATTTATGTATTAACTATATAAATGTAAACTATGTTTATAACTTAATACTATTACTAACATAGAAAAGGTTCTTTCATCAGCTGATTTCAATACAATTATGACCTTCAAATTTGAAACTTTATTCCTGACAATAACAACACATTCAAAGGTAGTTTAATTACTTTATATACAGTAAAAAAACAACAAAAAAACTTTAAACAGCATGTGTTATACCTCAGGCTGTTCTTGATGTACTTTATAATTGTCAATAATCTTGTTGTTTTCCTTGTAGCAGTTCAGTTCTTTAGTAAGTAATTTAGTTTTCATAATATTGCACTTTCATCTTCATCTTCAAGGTGTCCAGCAACAACTAAAACATCTAGTTGGCCACACATTGACATTCCAGAAAGTGTCTTAAAGGAGGCGAATAATAATCCAAAAAGCATGGGTAGTCCAGAATGTAAACTGAATGAGGCCATATTTGCATCATCACCATCAACAGTGGTTGGAAAAATCACAGATGTTCGGCAATATTAATTACATTGACTTTTCAGCTCACCTGAGCACAATATGCTAAAGGTTAGCTATTAGGATCACCCTTTGTCCATGGTGAGTTGTCTGTCGTCAACAATCCTTTAAAACGACATGTTTTCTTAAAATTCTAGACAGAATTTTATTAAACTTGGCTGGGATGGTCCTTGGGTGAATCCTCCCAAAAGTTGCTGAAATTAACTTGATCCATGTAGAACTCTGGCTGCCATGGCAGTGGAAAGAAAAAAAGATGAAAACTTTAAAAATCATCTCCTTCATAACTACTGACCAGATTTCAACATTTTTTAGTACTGATGGCTCTTGGGTAACCATCTACCAAGGTCCCTAAAGCTATTCTGACAACAAGAGCAAATCTCTATCAACAAAAAAACAAGCCAAAGTTGAGGTAATTGTGAACATATAACATTCTTAAACTTATCTTTTTATTTTCATTCACATATTCATTCAATTAAGTACCGGTATCCAACAAGTATAACAAAATTGTTCCTACTGAAAAGCATTGCATTCCTATGAATTAGTTTTTTTTTTAATTTTTTAAATTGGGGTTATAATTAAATTTCTTATTGAAAATGTCATTATAAATGCTGTCCTTGATATCTCTAAATTGGCCATATTAGCACTTTCCACTGTATGAATGAAAAGATTCAAACTAACTTTTTGCAACTTAAGTCTTTATGTCACATGCTGTAAAAAGAGGTGACATCTTCCTCATTCATCTGTGGGTTGTCACACTTTCTTGGTCACACTACATCGTGTGCTTATCTTTTGTTATATTACAAGCTCTGATATCTGTTGCAGTTCCTCCCCAATGACCAAGTTGTTGTTGATGTCAACAGTGTACCCAAATCAGAGGATCCTGACTTCAAAGAAGATGTTCAGACAGTTGAACAATTTGAAGTTATGGGAGTGCAATCTGTGTACAGTTACCAGTGCTGCACAAAACCAGGTATTCATAATGATATTTTTTTAACAAAAAAAAAAACAAATAAAAAAACATGTAGTTTAACAAATAATGTGCAAATACTTCATAAAATAATATTTCTTTAAAAATATTATCAAAAAAAACAAACAATGTGTTCAACTACTACACAGTTTATACAAATTAACATTTATTTAAATTAAGCTGTCACATATTAAGTACTTATTAAGTATTACATATAATGGTAACAGTACTATAACATTACCTTACAATAGAAATGTCCATTATATTTTGCAAATGCTTTTTCTAACATTTTTTTTGTCTTATATTTTTTTCCAAAAGAAATAATGTAATTGTTTGGTGACAATATTTTCTTACAATTAACTTTGATCTTAACTTTATTATCTTTTCAACCTTTTAAAATTTTACCTATACTTAGATATATTCCTCTTTTTTGAAGCTTAACAGTCAGACATTGAGCAAGAAAGTACACACCATTGTTTAATGTTATATTAACAATAACAATGGTATATGTATATTACTTTCTTCTTTGCAGGTTGTAGGAACAAGAAGCTCTTGGACAGTATGTGTCCAACTTGTGGCCAAAAACCTTCGGAGACCATTTATTACTGTTCTGCTGTAATGTTCCTCAAAAGAAACAACACATACACTCAAGTCCGAGTTTTCATGGACAACTTACAAAAGCTGTTCACATTGCCAGAGGATATCAGCAATTCAAATTCCCTCTATGAAAACTTAAAAGCTCAGATACCTGTAACTGCTACAGCAAATTTCTCAAAGAATGGCTTTCAGGTCATCTCTGTTAAGCGCTCTGCTTCATACACTGATGAGTGAATGTACAAAACTTGGCTATGAGACTTTATAATGGATCTCCGCTTTGAAGAAGAACATCTTCAAACATACCAGTAGTATCTAATAGTTTACATTATTTCTACCCAAAGTGTTCATTTTTTCTTGTCTCAGATACCTGTGTGAGAAAGGATTTTTTATAATTTTATACTCTACCAATACTACTTTAACATATTGAGACAGTACAATAGGATATCAGTTTTTTTCCTTTTAAACTTTGATACACCAAATCATTAATAATATCATATAGTCTGAGAATTGCTTACCATTTTAATGCAGCATTGTTTTTTATAACTTGATTTTTCTACTCATATAATATTTTTCTTAAGCAGACAAACCTTTTCTTTTACCTAAGGCAATTTTTGTCATTACTCTATAAAATTCAAATTAATAGGGCTTACTAACTAGTTAATATTCTTGAATGAAAAAAAAACAAATTTTTGCCATTTTTCTTTCATTTACAGTTATTTTTTATTTTGATGACACTATCTTTTTACTAAATAAAAAAATATGCACTATTAGAACTAAAAACAAACAATATGGATCCTACATTTTTCAAATTTTGACTTCTAAACAACAATTATATACTTTACTTATCATTTACAGGTATAATGGATATAAGATTTCATTTCACATGGAAATTGAACCAAATACAAATCATTAGATTAATACTCTGCAGTTTTAACCGAAATACTTATGATATATCTGTGATATAGATAACTTTTTCGAACAACAGATGATTTACTAAAACAACAACATTTAGGCAGTTTGTATATGATAGGGAGCAAAGGTGTTCTGTCTTAACAGCTTATTTCTTATTAAGTGTTATACTCTTTTTGTTCCTTTAGAAAAACTAAAATTTGTGTATGCTGTTTTGAAATGCATAATGTTTGTTGTCATAATATGTACGTAGTTTTGATATGAAAGTTCATAAATATGAACAGGATAATCTGAAAACCAAAGTAGATAAAGTAGATAACACTTTACCGATTACACACAAAAAAAAATAAATAGGGCTCCTTTCAACTTAAGATATGGGTTAAAGCTTTGCATACAAAGTAAATCATGTTTCAAGCAGGTGATTGAATAGTGCTATAAACATAGATAACTTACATTGGAATAAAGAACAATTTTTGGCCCCTTCTTAATTTAGATATTATGGTGGTTAAAGCACAGAATTTTATGCTTCTATATCAATAACCTTGCACAGGCTTGATTTGAAACATGATTAGTGTATATGGTACTTAAATACCTGTTTTTGAATTGCAATTTTGGCTCCTTTTTCAAATATGTTATGTTTCAAATTTTGCACACCTTGTAACATACTATCAAGCTACTTCAAAATTGTTTATGGTATTGACCTCAGGGTTGATGGATGTGTTCAAGGCCTCATGTAACTAGGCATGTAACTATGTCTCAATAACTATGCATGGCATTGATGTCAGACTTCCAATATCCAACTATCCAGGTATATCATTTCTCACTATTCTTACATACAGGGTATTAACTTCAATGTTAAAACTTGTTTATATTATAAACTACTTTACGGTGAATTTGTGTGATCTTCATAATTAATGTTTAAACATAATCATTTTGTTGCTCTTGCAAGTTTATGTCTGTATATTTGTACATTTCTAAATGCATATTTCTTATTTTCTGTACTAGCATGTATATTCACATCTGTCAATTTGACACTTACTTGATACAATAATCTTTTATTTTTCACACAACCATTTTTTTAGCTCACCTGAACACATTTTGCTACGGGTAAGCTTTTGTGATCCCATGAATGTCCGGCATCCGTTGTGCGTCGTCAACAATTTTAGTGTTTACACTCTAACGCCTTCATTTCTTAAGCAATTGTCTTCAAACTTTAGGACAATGTTTATGACCATAATGTCACAGATGAGTTTTATTTTGGCTGAGATTAGCCATTTACGTCAGGAGTTATACACCTTTTAATATAAAAAATGCCATTTTTTTCTTTGTTACACTATAGCGTCTTCATTTTTTTAAGCAATCATCTTCAAAGTTTATGACAATGTTTATGACTAAAATTTCATGAATGCGTTTGATTATGGCTAAGATCGGCCAATTAGGTCAGGAGTTATGCTCCATTTAATAAAAAAAAGTTCATATTTCACATTGTTTACAATTTAGCGTCTTCATTTTTTAAGCAATCATCTTTAAACTTTATAACAATGTTTATAACCATAATGTCACAGATGAGTTTGTATAACAATTTTTATGACCATAATGTCACGGATGAGTTTGATTTTGGCTGAGATCAGCCAAATAGATCAGGAGTAATGCCCCTTTTAATACCAAAAAATGCCAGTTTTCACTTTTGTTTACAATTTGAGATCTGCCAATTAGGTCAGGAGTTATGCCCCTTTTATTATAAAAAAAATGCCAGTTTTACTTTGTTTATATCCAGCATCTTCATGTTTTGGGCAATCATCGTTATACTTTAAGACAACGTTTATGACCATTATGTCAGAGATGAGTTTGATTTTGGTTGAGATTGGCCAATAAGATCAAGAATTATGCCCCTTCTAATATCAAAAAATGCCAGTTTTCACTTTGTTGACATGGTGTTATTTTTTAAGTAGTCATCTTCAAACTTTTTTTTGGGTTTTTTAAAAAATGTTATGATTATTCATCAATAAATGTCAGATTTCACATTGTTTACACTCCAGTGGCAGTGGTACTCAGGTGAGCGATTTAGGGCCATCATAGCCCTCTTGTTTTCTTTAAACACCACACACATTCACATACCACAATATACATACCAATGATTTTCATTTTTTTTTTTTTTGGCACATTTGAGTATGTTACATTATGATTTGTTCTTCTCCTTTATTCCATGTTTACCATTGTAACTTCATATTTTCAGTAATTTGTTATCACTCATACTACCATTCACATTATCTACTTTTCATAAAGTTTATGCATGTATATATGTATATTAGTAAAGTGGATTAAGGCTTTTTTTTTAATCTACATTTTTCTAAAATACATTTACAGTTAACCTTGATATTTGTGTAATATCTTTTTTTATTTAGACACCTTAATTAGTAACATTTAAGTGATCTTTGGCAAACTCTAAATTTCTTTAAATCATTAACAACCTACTTGCATATAATTGATATCCAGACAAAAATAAGGTTTGCATGTTTTCTGAAGTTGATTGAAGATTCTCCAAATATGCATCATGTGGATAAACTTACCATAGCTTTTAACTTTTAAAAGATCATTATTATATAAATATCTTTATTTCCTCCATACATTGATGATTTAACAAGATACACATACAGTCTTTTAAAATAACTACTTTCCTTCATTCTTAGTCATTTCCAAGGGCATATAGGTCAGTATTTCACTTTATTTCAACACAGTGAAAATCATATATTTATTTATTTATCATTTTATTTCCTTTAATCAAAGGCAATAGGTTTACTTGTTGAAATTTAGTGACAGTTTTATTGTATACATCTGTTTTAACTGTGCAAACTTACTGAAATTACTCACAATGAAGCAAAAACAATGTGAAACAACATTTTGAGTAATGTGCCCTTGTTAATCACACAAAAATATGTTTTTGGATAGCATAGGGACCCCAATTTATAGGGACCCCTATTTTTACAACATTTTTTTAATAGTGAGATTCTCTATAATTATACAAAGTTTTAAAAACATTCTCTTCTCTTGCTCATTTTATCATTCTTAGTTTATACTTGAACAATGTGACCAAAGGTGTCCTCAGGTTGTTTTGTACAAATGTTGGAACTTTACTTTTTACTTGTTTTTATTAGCTCACATGAGCACAACGTGCTCAAGGTGAGCTTTTCTGATCGCCTTTTGTCCGGCGTCCGTCGTCCGTGCGTGCGTGCGTGCGTGCGTCCGGCGTCAACAATTGCTTCAAACAACATCTCCTCCTATACGGCTTGGCCAATTTGAAAAATATTTTGCAGGAATGTTCCTTGGATGAAGCTCTACTAAAGTTGTATAAATGGTTCTGGTCCATCGCATAATTAGGTCACAGGAGCTAAAAATAGATTTTAAAAATGAAAATTTAAAAAATCTTCTTCTCTGAAACCACAAGGCCTAGCCTTTTGATTTTTGGTATGTAGCATGATCTTATGACTCTCCACCAGGATTGTACAAATTATGACCCTGGGGTCAAAATTCCCCCCCCGGTCATTGATTTCACATAGTCTTATATAGGAAAAACTTGAATAATTCTTCTTCTCCGAAACCACAAGGCCTAACCTTTTGATTTTTGGTATGTAGCATCATCTTATGGGCCACTACCAAGATTGTACAAATCATAGCCCTATGGTGATAAATGACCCCGCACCAGGGGTCACTTGTTTTACATAGTGTTATATAGGAAAATCTTAAAAAATCTTCTTCTATGAATCCATAAGGCCTAGAGCTTAGATATTTGGTATGTAGCATCATCTTATGGGCCACTACCAAGTTTGTACAAATCATAGCCCTATGGTGATAAATGACCCCGCACCAGGGGTCACTTGTTTTACATAGAGTTATATAGGAAAATCTTAAAAAATCTTCTTCCATGAATGCATAAGGCCTAGAGCTTAGATATTTGGTATGAAGCATCATCTTATGGGCCACTACCAAGATTGTACAAATCATAGCCCTATGGTGATAAATGACCCCGCACCAGGGGTCACTTGTTTTACATAGAGTTATATAGGAAAATCTTAAAAAATCTTCTTCATGAATCATAAGGCCAAAGCTTAGATATTTGGTATGTAGCATCATCTTATGGGCCACTACCAAGTTTGTACAAATCATAGCCCTATGGTGATAAATGACCCCGCACCAGGGGTCACTTGTTTTACATAGAGTTATATAGGAAAATCTTAAAAAATCTTCTTCTATGAATCCATAAGGCCAAAAGCTTAGATATTTGGTATGTAGCATCATCTTATGGGCCACTACCAAGTTTGTACAAATCATAGCCCTATGGTGATAAATGACCCCGCACCAGGGGTCACTTGTTTTACACAGAGTTATATAGGAAAATCTTAAAAAATCTTCTTCTATGAATCCATAAGGCCTAGAGCTTAGATATTTGGTATGTAGCATCATCTTATGGGCCACTACCAAGATTGTACAAATCATAGCCCAATGGTGATAAATGACCCCACACCAGGGGTCACTTGTTTTACATAGAGTTAAATAGGAAAATCTTAAAAAATCTTCTTCTATGAATCAATAAGGCCTAGAGCTAAGATTTTTGGTATGTAGTAGCATCTAATGGTTCATTACAAAGATTTTCAAAGTCTTGGCCCTACGGTGATAAATGACCCTGCGCCCAAGTCTTCTCTGAAACCATATGGCTCATTGCTTAGGTATTTGGTGTGTAGTATTGTCAGGGGTAAAATGTTTTAGATTAAGTTATATCAGAATCCTTGTCTGTTTAAAAACCTTGACATCAGTTGAAGCAATGGTACTCAGGTGAGCGATTCAGTGCCATCATGGCCCTCTTGTTTTTATTAAAATAGTTTAAAGTATCCTCCTCTTTTGTTTATTTATGCAAATCACTGCATTCCTTCATGCTATAGAGCATAGATTTCAATAAAAAAAAAGTTTTCTCACTATAGTGTTCTTGCACTTATCTTCCATATACTTTCTATTATTAATTTTAATGTGTCACTCACAGTATGTTCCCTTGAGACAGATGTTGTAATGTCACACAGCTATACAGACTGAAAATATTGTATGAGACTTAGTCGCATTATCCAGACACCGAACCAATAAGAAATACTCTTAATCAAAAGAGCTATCACAGAACCTTTTTTGCAAGTCCATTTTGTTGCATCCGGGGATCAAACCAATCACCTTTTGATTCTGTACATTCTACAACTCAGAAATGTGGATCAGTGTTTTATATTTGTATATGAAACACTTATATTCATCAAGTATTCATTTCTTGCCATATTGGTATTTTTAGCTCACCTGAGCACAACGTGCTCATGGTGAGCTATTGTGATGGTCCGCCGTCCGTCGTCCGTCGTCAACTTTTTAATTCAAACGACTTCTCCTCCTAAACTACTGGGCAGATTTCAATAAAACTTTACACAAATGACCCTTGGGTGACCCTCTTTCAAGTTTGTTCAAATGGTTCCAGTCTGTTGAATAACTGGGTCACAGGAGCTAAAAATAGACAAAAAAATGCAATCTTTAAAAATCTTCTTCTCTGAAACCAAAAGGCACAGAGCTTTGATATTTGGTATGTAGCATCATCTAATGGTCCTCTACCAAGATTGTTCAAATCAAGGCCCTGGGGTCAAAATTGGCCCCGCCCCGGGGGTCACTTTATTTAACATAGGCTTATATAGGGAAAACTTAGAAAAATCTTCTTCTCCGAAACCGTATGGCCTAGAGCTAAGATATTTGGCATGAAGCATTGTCTAGTGGATCTCTACCAAGATTGTTCAAATCATGGCCATGGGGACAAAATTGGCCACGCCCTGGGGGTCACTTTCTTTAACATAGGCTAATATTGGAACAAATCAAGAAAAATCTTCTTCTCTGGAACCATATGGCCTAGAGCTTAGATATTTGGCATGTAGCATTGTCTAGTGGTTCTCTACCAAGTTTGTTCAAATTATGGCCCTTGTGTCAAAATTGGCCCCGCCCTGGGGGTCACTTTCTTTAACATAGGCTAATATGGAAAATCAGAAAAATTTTCTTCAATGGAACTTTATGGCCGGGAGCTTTGATATTTGGCATGTAGCATTGTCTAATGATCTCTACCAAGTTTGTTCAAATAATGGCCCTGGGGTCAAAATTGGCCCCGCCCAGGGGGTTTCTTTCTTCAACATAGGCTAATAAAGGAAAAAATCTAGAAAATTTTCTTCTCTGAAATCATATGGCCGGAAGCTTTGATATTTGGCATGCAGCATTGTTACCTTGATCTTTAACCTATCTTATGTAACTTTATGTTGGGACATTTTATCTTTACTCAGGTGAGCGGATTAGAGCCCTCGGGCTCTTGTTGTGACTTGTACGCTAACGCAATATTTCACCATGACCCTGACGTCATCTTACAAGAAACCATCGAAAAACTGATTGATACTTGTTTACAAACTGTTCTTATATAAACAGAAATTTATAACAGCGGTACAACATTAAAACAAAATACATTTGGTTATTGGCTGAAACATTTGCGCGGAGCTTTCCATTTGCTGCCTTTGCAGCAATTTTGTACTTGTTTATTTAGTTATCATGAATAATATCTGGAGCAAAACTTGGAAAATATCAAAGGGATTTAATTGAAACTTAAAATATAGATAGATAGCAAGTAGTTCGAGTGCCTTGTACAAGAACCACAGCTCCATTTTTAATTATGTACCATCAAATTGCGTTCATGCACATTACATGCAAATTCATGTGGAATGTCGAAGCGACCGTTTTTCCTTCGCTTTTCAAATTACTTATTTTCTCCGCGAGGAAAGGTTTCCCAGTCCCCGCTGCACCTAAAGGTTTGATTTTCATTTTGTTCATAATTTAATGCATAATTCGATGGCAGGTTTCTTGTTGAACAGGCTTCCCTCGGATTGACGAAATAACGTGATTATATTTGGTCGGTGACAAACTGTGTGTGTGTGTGTGTGTGTGTGTGTGCAGTATTGATTTTAAGCTGGTTCCCTGTTGCTGCCCCATTAATTTAAGGATGTTTTTGTCGTCCTTTTTCCAGCCAATGACCATGGGGTGACCAACCGCAAGGTAGACGATCGTTGAATGTATATTAATTGACTTCTTTCTATTTAATATGTTGTTTCAACAGTAACCGACACACACTTTTTTTTTCGGCGCAACATGGAAGAGTGGCAGCGTGGTCTATATGGTGCATACATTTACACCGGATCCAAAGTTTATAGATTCGAACACCATCGCATATACAAAGGGTCAATTCACCACTGGGACCGGTGTAAGGAGCTTCACCGATGTTTTTTCTGTTTATTCAACAATAAAATGTACAGGAAAATATATATTTTGAATGCAAAAAGTAGCATTTACAGCTTATGACTATTTCAAATTCTGAAACAAATCTCTCTCTGAAGCACTGTGTCTGAAAATATTGTCTATCTCTTAAACTTCATATCGAAATCAATACGTATCCAAAGGTGTATGCGTAAAAGTAGGCTTTCGTGTATAATTACTTTCCGAAATATTATTTATATCGTACATAAAGCGTATTAGTATTGTGTGACCAATATGGTGTGTAAAATTCGTATCCTTAAACATAGTGGAGCGTGATTTTCCGAGTCGCGTGATTAGATATTTAATTAAGCTCTGAAATTATACAGAGCCGATTTAGAAATAATTATTACGTTCAATTAATTTGAGAATAGAAAAGAAATTGAATATTACGCCCTAACTAAATCCAAAAATATCCCATTACCCTAACAGAAATTCGTCACATCAGCTCCTACTAACTACTATATTGCTGACTCAGAGCTTCAATTTAAATATAAAATACGGGTATAAATATCTTCTAAGCCTAACTCCTACAAAGTTACCCCAGATAGCGCAATGATTTCTTCGTGCAGTGAGTTGTAAATCCAACTAATCGTATACCGGCCAACAGGTTCCCCACATCAAAACTTACACCTAATCAGATAGCACAATGCAATCTGCGTAAGAAATGTTTTGAATAACATTTACCAGCGAAGAAAAACTAGTTCAACCCACTATGGTCATGACCAAAATAAGAAAGCTCATTAAGTTACCGCCGTGTCAGGCACAAAAGGTAACAGACTAACTGATAATTCTCCTCTTTCCCCTTCTATTAATTTAAGGTGTGTGTGTGTGTGTGTGTGTGTGTGTGTGTGTGTGATATATATATATATATATATATATATATATATATATATATATATCGCCTGGGTTAAGAATAATTGAAGGTGAGGTCATTCCACAAAATACAAATAATGCATAAATACCTCTTTGTAAACAAACTTATATTATATAAAAATATAAATACTTATTTTTGCACCAAGAACGTCAGACCATGATAACATAATAACTTTAAGTCAAATCAATAGTTACATGGTCAGCCCGGCGTTTATATTGCTCTAGCAAGGGTTACGAACAGAAATAATATCTTACCAATTTCGATTTACTTGTCCCTATATCATCGTAGAATAAAATTTACAAAGTCCCCAGGGTAGGAATGTGGTTGAGATTTTTTTGTCGGAGATGTGGCAACCATTATACAAAATTGGGTGTACGATCATCTTCAGCCTTGTGTTACTCGAGGGAAATTGTGAAAATAATGAAGATTCGGAGTGGTAGTCACAGAAAAACAATGAAACTTGGACACTCAGCTGTTATAGCTCCCACATGTTATAGCTCCCAAATGTTAGGCTTTGTGTGTGTTCTGTTACATTTTGATTCTTTTAAAGAATAGAATTAATGGTCGAGCTCCAGATTTAGGACCAAGATCTAAATATATTCACTCTCGTATCTGTCAAGAAAAGGTATCAAAAATACATGTGCGGGATTCTCGTATATTTAATGTGAATTTGTCTCGCAAAGCGACTTTTTTTCAATTTTGAATGTGAATTCGTTTCGCAAAGCGACTTTTTTCAATTTTGAATTTTAATTGCAAGGTGCTATTTTTTTTTTTTTTTTTTTTTTTTTTTTGTGAGAGATAAAATGTGTCTTAAGACTGACTGGGATTATCGTGCATCACCTTTATATAGTATTTAAGGGAGGGATTTTTTAGTCAGAATAACCATTCTGTTACAATAAACAGTTATATACTGCGCCATAGTTATCTATATATTGCAGCCTTATTTTGCAAGGCTTTTTTCCGACGGGCCTCCTATGACTGGTTCCCCATTCTAAACAGTTTATGACAACCTTTCCTTTGTTAAAATCTCAATTTGTAAAGGCATAAGACAAAGGGTTCGTGGCACCTCTATTCCTATGACAGAAAAAAACAAGACCTGATGGTATTATAGACGAGTTTTCAGGATGATAAGACATGTCCAATTGTCGCTTTTTTTCATAAGAAGTTGATCAAAAGTCAAGGTCACAAAGTAAAAAATAAAATTGTATATGTGTGCGTGCGTGCGCGCGCGTGTTTGTGTGTGCGTGCGTGTGTTAGTGTGTGTGAAGGCACCTCATATAGAAAGTATATATTCAGGTTCAGATGAAAAATAATCAGCCGTTTCCGTTGTATTCATTTATGCTATATATGCATGCTTTTGTACTGCCAATGTGTTCTACTATTGTAGAACTTAACACGTATGGGAATGAAATAAAAAAAAATGATTAAACACCCGTGAATATAAATATATTCATTTGGGACTAAAATCTATTTCTGTGGATTTATTAAGTAGGTAAAAGGTTACGTTTGACATCTATGTTGGAAAAAACGTATCATTACCATTCTTGTGTTAGGTGTGTGAAGTTAGCGCGTAGATCGTAGATCGTAAATCAATACTATAACTAATTTTCTTTGTCGACCTGGGTCGTAGATAGTAGCTCAACCATTGAAATAAACCAATATAAATGGTTGACTTGGATCGTAGATCGTAGCTCGACCATTGAAAATGTTGATAGAATGGTTGAGCTGGGTCGTAGATCGTAGCTCAACTATTGAAATAAACCATTATAAATGGTTGAGCTGGATCGTAGATCGTAGCTCGACCATTGAAAACTTTCATGGAATGGTTGAGCTGGGTCGTAGATCGTAGCTCAACCATTGAAATAAACCAATATAAATGGTTGACTTGGATCGTAGATCGTAGCTCGACCATTGAAAATGTTCATGGAATGGTTGAGCTGGGTTGTAGATCGTAGCTCAACCATTCAAATAAACCAATATAATTGTGACTTCCGGTAACATGGCGGTCACAGCTGTTTGATTTTCATTTGCTGATAATTATGATTATACAAGTGTTCAAAGGTGTTCAAAGGTATTATAAGTTATTGAAATCATAAAGGACGATTGTGCTTATATAACGGACATTTCGAATGAGTGATATTGGTGACAAAATGTTCATGAAGGGTTTGTT
>CM037782.1:35617128-35667128 GCA_021229015.1 Solen grandis | reverse complement strand
CCTTATACTTAACACTGTTTATGGTAGTAATACGGAGGTAAATGAAATAATCGAGTAATCACGAGACATGTTTACATGTGCTATTCTCCTTTATGTCTGATTCTGTAGATCCACATCGGGGCTAAGAATATACGGTGCATGCGCGGATCCAGCCATTTATTTGAGAGGGGGTGGGGTGTCAGACAAGGATATGCAGGAAAATTACCATACCCAGTTCACTCTGAGACGAGATTCAGAAATTCACCGTCGTGCGTGGGGCGGGTGGTCTTTGAAAAGGCCATCGGTTTTACAAGTCTTCTAGTTTTCCAACTTGTGAATATCATTTTTTTTTTACATTGGGACCAAACTTTTGATAGAAAGTTTCTAGAAAAGAAATACGATGTTGGTGATTCACCTTTATCAATAAAGTGTCACAGTAGGATTTTACATTTCACATTAGTTGAAAATGTCATATAAATTTATTGACCCATTCTTTCGACCTTCACACACACACACACACACACACACACACACACACACCGATTGATACCATCGGGTTTTTTTTGAAAACTACATGATATTGTTTTGGCTGTATTCACAATTTCTATAAGTATGGTGTCATTTTAATTTCAGTCGCATGAGGAAAAAATACAGACATTTTGATGTTTCATGAATGTTACGTTTTTTACCACTTCCAGGAATTCTGAATAAGATTCGTTGTTTAAGTGATTAGCAGCAGATATGCTTACTCATCTATGTCGGTTACGCAGTTCTTTGTTAATACTTAGTCACAAAACAGTTAAACACAATTTCCATAAACATATGTAAGCCATTGAAAAAATAAATAAACGTAAAACTGTTTGAAACACGATTTTATGTTGCTACAAATCCGCAAGCATG
Source organism: Solen grandis (assembly GCA_021229015.1). NCBI lineage: Eukaryota > Metazoa > Mollusca > Bivalvia > Adapedonta > Solenidae > Solen > Solen grandis. Next base: position 35,666,249 of record CM037782.1, on the reverse strand, counting down.
GTGTGCTAAAATAATTTACACAGATCATCAGAAAATAACACTAGGAACACCCGCCCCACCTACTGTCTGACGCCCAAAATTCCTGAGAAGACACCCAATATGCCCCAATACACATTCAATATTACCCTGTATACTCCCCAAACACCCCTGCACACACCCAATATACCCTCTATATATTCCCAATCACACAATACCCTCTTATATTCCCAATAACTCCGGTTCACACCCAATATACCTCCTGTATACACCCAATATATCCCGATACACACCTTATATTACCTTGTATACACTCAATATTTATATCCCTTAACACCTAATACCCCGGTACACACCCAATATATCCTGGTACATACCCAATATACCCTGGTACACACCCAATATAACCCGGTATACATCCAGTATACCCCGGTACATACCCAATATATCCTGGTACAAACCCAATATAACCCAGTACACATCCAATATACCCCGGTACACACCCAATATATCCTGGTACACACCCAATATATCCCGTTACACATCCAGTATATCCCGGTACACACCCAATATATCCCAGTACACATCCAGTATACCCCAGTACACACCCAATATATCCTGGTACACACCCAATACACCCTGGTACACACCCAATATACTGTGGTACACACCAAATATATCCTGGTACACACCCAATATATCCTGGTACACACCCAATATACCCTGGTACACACCAAATATATCCTGGTACACATCCAGTATACCCCGGTACAAACCCAAATATACCCCGGTACACATCCAGTATACCCAAGTACATACCCAATATATCCCAGTACACATCCAGTATACCCAGGTACACATCCAGTATACCCAAGTACACACCCAATATACCCCAGTACACATCCAGTATACCCCGGTACACATCCAATATACCCCAGTACACATCCAGTATACCCTGGTACACACCCAATATACCCCGATACACATCCAGTATACCCCGGCACACACTCTAGTTGTAAAGCATGTATATGATTATGTCAGCAGAGGTTGAATGTCCTTATGCACAATTTTTTAATACGCAGTGGTTCACTGTTGTGAGTGAAGCAACACTAGACTGGATCACAGCCAAACTGTGATAAATAAACAACTGAACGTATATTCCATGTAGACCGGTTTTCTTGCGAATTGGTATGTATTATTTTTATGATATGTATTTTTTAACTGTTGATATATTGTTTAGATTTTAGAGTAACAGTTTGTTGAAGATGTGATTTAATCCGATTCTGTCTGTAATTTTATGTACATATATGTTGCACTTGAGGCGAGAAAGAAAGATGGAAATAATCTACCGGGTAGGTCATTATATTCACTTATGTTGACTAGCTATATTGTTTTGCACATTTCTTTTCAGTCTCCCTCGTTTTAAAGGAATACATGGCAACTTTATTGACTAAAATTTTCTCTGAAAGCAACATATTTAAATTTCAATATATAATTAATTGAATTTCTTTTTCAATGTACAGTTTTGCAATATAGTGAGATATGGGATCAATATTTGTCGAAATAGCACTGCATTGTGATCACACACAAACACACAAAGTTCCAAAAGAAAGAGTGCACTAATACTTCAATATTCAGCAAATATATGTTTTAATTTTCGCACACTAAATCTCGTATATATTTGTAAACAATCTAGATAGCCCAAAATCTCTCAAAGCCACGTACAAACTCATAAACATTTACACTATGAAAGGAAACCTGGAACCATTTATTTTAACTAACAATGCTAATACCTCACTAAGGTCTTAACCAAATATGTTATAAAACTATAGACCAAATGAAACGAAAATCATTACCCTTTTCGAACTTTGAAAAATTGGTCTAAGTTTTGCATGCAGCGTACTATCATGTTTATATCTTGGCAGTTCTGGGATTAACTTGAGACGTCATGTATGTTTTTAGGGACACCTGAAAAAAAAAAAAATTAACTACGTCTTAAAAACCAGTTATGCTTATTCATTTAGTACTTCATCAAGGTCTTGGGTGGCATGAAACTAGGAATAACTTTTGACCAAATTATGGATATTTTTGGAACTAAACTTTAACTATTAATTAAATAATATGAATAGTCGAGCACACCTTCTTAAAGACATATCTTTGGTTTAGCATTGCCAAGGACTGTAAAGTGGTTATTCATTTGCAAAATAAGATATATTTTGACCATCAGTTTCCGAGATATATAATTTTTGGAAATCTTGATATCCCGTTCTACCCCACTGCGTTTCTTCTCAGTGATCAACCAATGACGTTTCAAATTGATAACTTTAAGACATTACATGATCTGGAAAACAACAACAACAACAACAACAACATATTTTTACCTTAGACCTCTTAAGTGTGACCTTGACCTTGGAGCTAAGGGCCTGGGTCTTGCGCGTTGCATATTGTCTCATGATGTGAATATTTGTGTGAAGTAATTTTAAAATCAACCAATAAACGAGGAAGTTATGGTCCTGGCATGAAAAAAAAAACAAACAAACAATTTTTTTTCTTGAACATCTAAACGTGATCTTGACCTTGGAGATACGGACCTGGGTTTTGCGCATTGCACATCGTCTAATGATGGTGAGCATTTGTGCCAACAATTTTAAAATCCATCAATAAATGAGGAAATTATGGATCGGACACGAAAGCATTACTCCATTATTGATATTTGACCTTTAAGTGTGCCCTTGACATGGAGCTACGGACTTAGGTTTGTCTCATGTGCCAAATATTTTAAAATTCATCGATAAAAGACGAAGGTATGGATCGAACTAAAATCATGACGGACTAACAAAACGGATTGACCCATGTGGCCGTTTAGTTATAGTAGGTAAATTAATATCACTTAGTCCCTAATTAGCAGGGTTCGAGTTCTAGCAATATTACCAGGGCAAGTTCTACCCGGAAGTGTTGTGTGCACGGGATGTTCTCCATCTCTAATTAGTTGGATGTCTTTTTATCACTTAAATATTGCCCCGGCGACGGTAAACTCTTGCACGTCTCAATCAAAATGAATAGTTCCCACAAGCCTTGATACCCACACTAAAACGTGATACGGAAAAAATTCTAAACAGATCTGTGAAATAACTTAACCGATCTACGAATGCAACGCGATTTCAGCACAAGTAGCTTTTTTCCTAAAAAAGCCCTTTTTAAGAAAATATTTGGACACCTTTTGTATTCTAAGTATCCAACCTATTTTGCCAAATCATGTCAGCAATAGGCGAAAAGCCAACAACATCAAGCGGACGGTATCAGTCTCAATCATTAAACAACATTGATCAAAACCAGTTTAGTAACATAACAACTATCAAATGATTTTTTTTTTCTCGTGTATAATTTGTCGACAATTCTTTATTTATACAGCTGCTGTTATTTTGAGCTTAATTCAGGAATATAGTGACGTCCATTTTTTTTTTTTTACAGATATTTAAAATTGTATTCTCATTCATGTATATTATCATGAATAAATATACAGTAGATCATTGACTATAAGATGAGGTAACATGGTATTTTTTATACTTAGACTATCTGAAAGTATAGTAAAGGGCATGAACTCATGGTAGAAAGACAGATATTATTTTAAAGTCAATATTGAAAACTCTTGACATCAGAAAAATACATACAGTTTTCAGTTTCACTGTTTCCATCTTACATCCGGTCACTCAACAGGTACAGCAATGAATGGTTCTGACAGTTATTACATTTATTGACAAAACTCGGCGCTGTTACATGCTTTTAGTAATTCATTTTCACGTCGAATGCTTTTAAACGTGTAACTTTTAAAACTTAATTTCTTAGTCACTAAGTTATTTCATTTTGATTGCAAAACAGTTTGAATAGATATTTCTTTCACCTATATCATGTTTAAAACAACCAGAGGAAATGTTGTGACGAGACTAGTTTTCATGTATGGTCGAACTGTATTACCACAGATAGCGTCATTTGCAATCCAATACCATGACATGTGTCAGATATAATCATGATTATGATCGGGAATTTTCAAATGTGCGCTACACTTCAATTGTTTATTTCATACAAAGTACATTCCATCGTATCCAGATTTCAGGGTTTTTGTCAAGTGAAAATTTCATTTTATTCTACAAATGCTCAGCGTTAGTCTACACATATTAAGGGCATCTTATTTAACAATGATTTCAACGAAAATATTCGTTAATAGACAGGGGAACGTTCAGCTGACGAATGCCTTAAACAGATCGTTTCCGTCGAATATCTATTATCTCCTGTTAGAATAGAAATACAGTTTTCATACTTTGTAGGTAGATGCCTTATGGGAAGAGGAAGATTGGGAGATTGATTTACAAGATTAAAGTATCAAGTTCAAGGTAACTGTTACTAAAATAGACTTTTCGTTTCAGTCTAATAGCACCTTTAAAAGTGAGATATGAAGATCATGTTTATTAGATAGATACCTTAAGGAGAGAGGAAGACTGGGGCTGAGTTTCAGTCATAGAGTCAAGGTCAATGTCACTAGTAATATATTTAAGTAGTTTTGCTTGCCTGGGGCGACATTTGAAAACCAGGTTTTGCGTCATTTATCGTGCTTCTTTTCGGCGTAGCTGTATAAAATTGATTTTGACCTACTTCTTCAACCAATCAAATGTTGGTATACAAATGAAGCCAGAGTTAATGCAATGCTATCATTGGGTTGTATAATTTATTTTTAGGATATTCCAATTTTTAATGGGAGTTTCAAGTTCTTAATATACTTCTACTTGATATAACAGGTTTCTTTTTCAGTTTAAACATAGTAGGTAACACAGTAATGAAAATTAAACACTCCATATCAATTTAGGAATGCTGTTTTGGCAATATGATTTAAAATAACTAAATAAGAAGCTGGCGTATGTCTAATTTAGACCACAATTTCAGAGGACTCGGCCTTCAGGAGAGGTAACTACTGCGGAGAAGTTGTGCAGTTAATTCATTTTCCCACGCAGCAGTTACCTCCCCTTACAGTTGTAGATAACCACTGCCAGCAGACGTTAAACTTCTCAGTATTTAGTTATTTTTTCTTTTTTCCCAAAAATATTATTTTACTGCGAGTGGCATTTCCCCAAGTATAATTTCTTTAATAAACATCAAATATCGCCTTGTGGTAAAAAAAAGAAATATATTTGGTGTTGTGACATTCTTAAAGTGACAGCAGACGGAGACGCCATTTTGTTAGTCTACCATCATCACGTGACATTTGTGACGGCAGTGATTCTTCTGCCAAGTGAGCGTGAAAAACAGATCACTGCGCGGAATTTGCAGTTTATTGTGCTACGCTACTTTAATCACTGCCACCACACAAGTCACGTGATGATAGTTGAAACCATGTGACTAACACTCATAATTTTATAAATTAATGTTATTTGATTTTATTTGTTACTTTTCTCATAATCATGAATGTTATTTTCGTGGAATATAACGAAACAGATATGATAAATTCAAAACTAAAGTCAAAAGTGAAAAAAGTAAATCCGGCCTATATCAGCCGAATCTACTTGAAGTGGCAGTGGTTATCGACAACTCTAAGGGGAGGTAACTACTGCGGCGAAGTTTGGAAACAATAATCAGATATACGCGATTTGTGATCTTTCGGTTTCGCTTGGTTACATATAAATTATCTTTACTTTAAAAAAAAAAAAGATCGGCAAGTGCATAATATTTAATGGAAGTTGGTATATTAGCTTATTTTAAGTTTAAGTTAACATACATTGGCATTGGCTAAAAAAAATGAAGGTATCAAGTTGAAACATCATCTGTGGATAGATCTCATTGAGGGGGAGTGCAGTGACCAAGAACCATAACTCGTTGTCGCGAAGTTTTGGAGTTATTTCCCTTTGTAAATTTTCATACTTAAATTTTGTCCGGGCCGTAACTCAAAAAGAAGAAAAAGATATCAAGATGAAACTTCATCTGTGGATAGATCTCATTGAAGGAGAGTGTGGCGACCAAAAACATAACTCTCCTGTACATAATTTTAGAGTTATTACCCTTTGTAAATGTTCATACTTAATTTTTGTCCAGACTGTAACTCAAAGAGTATTAAAAAGTATCAAAATGAAAATTCATATGTGAATAGATCTCATTGAAGGGAAGTGCAGTGGCCAAGAACTGTTACTCTCATGTGCATAATTTTGGAGTTATTGCCCTTTGTAAATGTTATACTTAATTTTTGTCAGGACCATAACTCAAAAAGTACAAAAGGTTTCAAGATGAAACGTCATATGTGAATAGATCTCATTGAAGGGAAGTGCAGTGCCCAAGAACTGTAACCCTCATTCGCGTCATTTTATAATCTCTGTGACAAAGGGGCGTGCGGGGAGTATTTGCGCCATAACAAGGGCAGTTCAAGTTTTCCATAAATTTGTTTCTAGTGTGATTCTCTTTAATCATGTAAAGGTAAAAAAACTTATCTCCGTTAGTATTAATTTCCTACCTAATTGTCTATATAGTAAATAAACTGTTACTGAAGCATACGTCTTTAAACGTAATAATAAACGAAGTTCGAGAGTTCTGATGCTCTCATTTATGTCTAGGGCGGTACAAATTAAACGACAGCTGAAACAAATGTAATGAAAGAACGTACTTATCAGACTAATTTGACTATTTGCTGATGGTAATTAAGTTAATGTCGCATTTAAAAATCAGAAGGATCAGATTTGAAATAGTATACAAAGTAGAATCTCATATCGTTTGATTGAACAAACGGAATCTAGTTAACACATAGACCATATACCGTACAGTATAACTTTCTTTTAACAGGTGATTAATCCGAAATGCCTCAGCAGATTTACACATAACCCGATGAAACAAACCAACATGAAATTGCACCCGTAAGCGTTTCTTAGCCAGTTTTTTATGATAACAATTTCACAATAGGACCTTTTTTTACATTTTACATGACATATATAATTTAGCATGTAAGTGTGATATGCATATATAACAACAGGAAATATCGTTTAGAAAGACATGCGGCGTTGATGGTGCAATACATACATATGTAACAAAGTAAAATCCTACTGCCCCGAGTTGGAATTGAACTCGGGACCATCGGTATGCAAATCGGACACTCTACCACGTCGCCACAAAAGCTAGCTAAATAGCAAGACAGTACAAATGCCATTTTATGCTTCTATTACATACACCCCCTCTTTTCAAGAATCTGTCCTTAGATTCCTGGAGTATGAACGTCTGTTGGACTTTTTAAGGGTGTCATCCCTTCTACAACTGTGAGTTATTTACGTTGGGCGCCAAATGTAACCAAGTAAAATCCTACTGCCCCGAGCTGGAATCGAACTCGGGACCATCGGTATGCAAATCGGACACTCTACCACGTCGCCACTAAAGCTAGCTCAATAGTGCCATTTTATACCTCTACTACTTCTACCACACACACACACACACACACACACGTATATTACAAAGGCCCTAAATTATATGCGCTAAAGTAATGGTATGGAAACAACGAAGTTAATAGAAAATTATATCTTTTAGGTCCTCATTTTAAGTTCAGTGCATTTTATGCAGTTTTACAGCCGAGCAACTATGTTACTGCAGGCCTATAACAACAATATTTCTATACTTCAAAAAAAAAAAAAAAAAAAAAAATGGTGTTTATATTTTATAGCATGTTGTCAGACAGAAATTCAAATGGCATAAAAAATACACTTAAATAATCTTATTTATTTTATCCAATCGATGTATCCAGATCACTCCTTTCGCACGCATAACTCAGGGACTTGTGTAGTTATCGGTCCCATTCTTATAAATCCCGGACCCTGTACCTAAATACCGGACCATTGATTAATAGTGATTAAATAATATGAATTAAACAGAAACTTGTAGCATTGAATTAGTTTGCCTATTCTTTCAAACACCATTCATTTGTCATACATGCTTTTTTGACGATAGATATATCAATTGATGCAAAATAAAATTTAAAAATTAAGACGATATCATTTATCAAAATTATTCACTCTTTGATAGTAGTCTTTCAAGTTTAGAAGTTTTCCGGCACCCCTTTGGGGGCCCGCGAGTCTTTCTTCATTTTTTTACGATAAATCTGTGTCAGATTTATAAATGTTAAATCTCGGGAAAGAAACATTGGAATATATATATATATATATATATATATATATATAGTCATTAACTTATTTCTTTGAAAAATGAGATCAATGGTAAACAAATTATGATCAATGGATTGAAAAAATAGGACGACATATTTGTAATTGTACGGCAGTCAGCAATCAAATTAATAGCAATACCGGTTTCAGTAAAAATCAGGAATACAAACGATAAAAATCACGCTTAAACCACAACTATTGTAGGTTGAGCTTCGAACATCTATGTTTTCATTTAAAAGAAAACAATGGATATATCGCTTACAAATTGAAGTAAATTTGATATAAATTATGTGATTCATCACATCAGGAAATGGAGATGATATCAATGCTTCTTTTTCTGTGTAAGATACATAATTATAAATAATTAGCATGTCGTATTGTTTGAGACCGTCCTACTTCTTAACAAGGAAACAGATAAAAAGTCCCTTTTGAAATCCAGCATATACTTAATAATAAATATCCAAAAAGTGGTAGGAGTGAAGATGAAATGGAACAAAAATAAAACACACGGAGACAGGATACATATATTGTATTACCCTGAGAACAGGTTTCCGAGTGAAATATCTGATTCAATAGTAATTTTCAATACCGTAATTAACAGAGAAGCTAATTGATATTTGAACAGAACATTTTTAAAATGAGATTTTAATTGTTTATCAATACTTCTACATTCAACTCAATATAAGCTTGGCCTTCCTTGGTTAAGGAATTTCAAGTTATTTATGTTCAAATATGACGTAACAAATCTGCATGACCGAGGTTTTGTATACAGTGGGTAAACAATTGTAGGGGCCTGAAATATTTCAATCTCAAATAGCTGATGTACTAAATGTCAAATAAAAAAATTCTTTTACCAAAACTTAGGAATGATAAAGCAGAAATAACTGACTTTTGACTTGATAAAAACTTTGTGTTTACGTTTTAGGAACCAAATATGTCTGCAGTCTAAGACTGGTCACACTATCATGAATTTTCTGTAATTCCAGATTTACGTGTGATAAAATGTCAATCAAAGCTATTATTTGATTCAGGAAGTCTTAAAATAAGATCGATTTGATTTTGATAAATGACATTAAGATAAAAAGAAAAGAAATCTCAGAAAATCAACCATACGTTACATCGAGTACCCGGAGACATAGAGTTTAACTGTGTGACGTCACAGTTTCTACTCCGTTTAATGTAGATGGTTTATTTTAAAGGCAATAACTGAATATCTATGTCTAACTATAACTCCGAAATGATTTTTCGGTGATGGAATGTGAGCTTTTCAATTCATTGTGTAGTCAAAACTACGAAGAGAATTACGGAAATTGTCGAAAATTTAACCATATTTCGCTGGCGTCAAATTGACAGAGGTATCGTGATTTTCACGTGATTCTTTAGTTTAAGGAATGAGGAGAATTTGTTACCGTGAGCATTTCCAAGATATATTTATAATGATGATAATAATTTAAATACGATAATGCAAGTGCTCCACTCATTACATTATTTCATCTTATAACTATAATTTTATAACACAGCACTAATTTACAACGGAAATGGATTTAGCAGCTCTTGTTTTTCTCTTTTAAATAATGGCTTGTCCGAAGCGTCAATAACGTATTTTAAAAGGTTTAATTTTGCTTGTTAGGGACTAAACAGGCAAGAATTATTTTCATAAAACAATAGTAATTACACCAAGTCATTTTTGTGGTGAGGAACGAAGCTATTTTGTGCCTTATCCATTAGTTTACATTTTCACATTTCACTTACTTCTCCTACCATAGACCTAATCTTAAACAGTATCAAATATATTCGCTGGTTTCTACCGGCGACTTATAAATCGTTGTCGTCAAACCTTTCAACCAGGCATGATGGAAGAATGTGTTTGTATGATAACATTTTCCACTATTTCGTATTTCTAAGGTATTTATTTCGCTTGTCTTTCGGAAAAATTCGGAACTTTGTTATACCATTCCAAGTTACATAGGTACTGAATAATGACAAGTATTTAAACAGCCTAAAAATACGCGCTCTCGCACATGATATATTGAAAGGCTAGGCATATCGGTCGGCCTAGTGATCGCGAGTCATGTGACAGCAGGTCCAGTGGTAACGTCCAAGAATGCGGATCTGAAGGTTGTTCGAACCCCGTAATCTTCAATGACCTTCTCAGACGCAAAGTACTGGTCTAACACAGAAATCGTTGGGGGGGGGGGGGGGGGTAGTTTAAGTTGTAAGAACTTGTTTCCCAATAGGCGCTAAAATAAATAAGTTTTAACAAACTAAAGTGTTATTTTCTACTTATGTCAGTAGTAAAAGTTTTCTGGAACACAGTATTACTGCTTTATCATTCTTAATTTTTTATAAAACTCTATCATGGAAATATTCTGTATCCTTCATCTGGTAAAATAGGTTATTAGTTTGAAACTTAAATATTCAAGAAATATAGGAATTATACATATTTACCATAGTAAACAAATATCTTAAGAAAGTTTGTAATGTACCTGGGGCTTCCAAAAATTTTTTGAATTCTATTCATAGTCCGTATGAAGTTTGTCATGCTAGCATGGCCTTAATGCTACCGTCCACGGTGATCGAGTCCTTCGAGCGTCCATTTCGGGAGGTCGTTGGCTCGATCATCGGTCGCGACAAACCAAAGTCGATAAAAATGGTACTGGTAGCTTTCTGCCTAGCGGTAAGTAGGCCTGATGTCAGAATAATATGACTGAATAATAATATATCATGCCAAATATCTACGGTGTGAATACGGTGATATTGCAGTGAGGCAGCACTATATATGCTTCAATGTGACAATATTATCGACGGGATGTTTAACCCAACAGACAACAAAACAATGTATGCTGCTTCATATAACTAGTACACATATCATACGTGTATTTTCGCTGTATTTAAGCTTATATTTTTTATTTTAGTGATATCCCATACCCTCTATGCACCTTTGCAGTTGATAATCCACTCATATTTTTTAAAGAAATAAACGCGCGCATGCAAATAAACAAAAGACTATAATGCAGCAGTGGTCGTGGTAAATGTCAAATGGTCAGGTTATGATCAAATCAATAACGAAAATCATTGCACGCGATCTCTGTGATATTGAATTTGTCTGCGAAATGCAAAAGTAATGACAACGATTTCTCATCTGAAGTTAAATTGAGTGTACAATTCGTAGATGCGAGGACACTGTGATTTCATGCAGAATAATCTCTTTCTAGTTTGACGTCAATATCAAGCCTTGTAGCGATTGCAAAAAATGACATTGCTATTCATCGCAGATCCAGAAAATAATATACGGGAGGTAGTGAGTGCAGACGATTTAAGATTAATATAATGTTGCAAGGACCAGCAAGGAAGAGCACAGGCGCAGAAAGTGGTCATTAAAGCACGTCTGTAGCTTAAGGAGAGACTGTTTAATTCTGGTATATTTTAAACTGCATAGGAAACAAGATTAACCGGCTAGATTAATTATATCCAAAATATTTGTATTGACACTAGACAGTTTGACATTTTTCTTTTATTACAGGAGCAAATGTTCAACAAGATACTGACCTATATATCCAGACAATTTACTTACGATAACACGACGTCGAAAATACAAGTGGCATTATACAACACCAATCTCTATCTTTTGAACCTGCCAGGCACTGGATGAACGCTCCAACCACTCGGAACACTCACTCAGCCCCTCACCGCGTGGGTTAGAATCCCGGCAAGGTCATTCGGATTTTCATGTGAGGACGCCTTCCAGCTGGCTTGCGGTAGGTCGATGGTTCTACCTGGATGCATCCGTGCATTCGGGGTTTCCTCCACCTGTTAATTAGCTGGACGTCGCTATATGACTGAAATACTGTCGAGGCGACGGTAAACTCAAATAGTCAAATCAAGTCAAGCCAACCACTCGGCAACCGGGACCGATCGACAAGTTTGTAGCTTACACCGTTCGTTTCCCATCAAGTTTTTATAAAGTTTAATTATCATCAAATCCTTATTAAGGCTAGATACAGAAAATAAAATAAACAGATAAAACATCATTAGGCTTAGAATTGCGTTCTGGCCGATCTATATTTACCATGGTCTTACATGGTGGGAGTCCGCTCATCACACTGGCAAAGTTTGTAGAATAAATATACTACCAGTAATTTCATGAAAATCAGACCGTTGTGCCAATTTCTTTTCTTTATTTTACTATGTAACACTTATGATGGATTTTGAGGGAAGGGGGCTTACGAATCAAGGGTCTGAATAAAAATTTGATTCAACCATACTTTATCATAGATGATTATAGAAATATCGAGAATAAATATCAAGTAGTATCTTATACTTCTTGTAATTTGATACATGTAAGGTGTATGGAGAGATGTTTTATTGTTCGGTATATATAATTGTTTCTTCCTAGCTATTTAATGCTTTTAAAAATTAGAATACATCATTAAAGTGAATATGTGTCTGTACTTCTGAAATATGGTAACTGATCAAATATAATGAAATGAATGAATATATTTTGTCATAAGTAGACGGAAAACAGATCTTGGATAAAATAAATCACACACACACACACACACACACACACACACACACACAGAATTTTGCAACAATAATACTAGTTATAAAGTAAGTGATTAGCTACCCAACTCAGTATTACTGTTCATTTACTTATTATGTGAGAATCCAGATTATATTTAAACTGGTGTACATCTTGCATACAATAAAACATACTACGAAGCGACACCTAGTTATAAACAAATCAACATATCGTTCATCGAAATATATGGTACTATGTTCGTGTTAAAAATAATTCTGAGCCTGATTACATATATGATTATAACCATACAACTTTCACCATTTTCGTTAAGTAGATCACCTTTAGAGACACACGTGGAACACGCCAAATGCATTTTCACAAAGAGCGACTTGTGTAAAATAGTCAATTGCTTCAAATACCACTTTTGAAACACGAAAGCGGTAACAGGTTTTATTGCTTTGAAATGGAGGTAAATTGGAAAATAATGATGGTTGAATCAACACCAGACAGAAAACGAGCTGAAAATTTCTGTAAAGTGGTATGTTTTGAAAGATAGCGTATTGATAAAGAAGGGACCAATGTCATATTTGTGTGTTAGTAATGGCGGGATGTAAACATGTCACTAATTGAGTTCAGGTAACAAGATATTGCTTGAAGAGAAAATTAAATCTATGAAATGTTTTACTTTGTACTGTGGCTGTCCATATAATCAGATACTTGTTGAAATGACAATGCATTTAGAAACAAAGACACAAGACAATCATATTGGCGAAAATGTCGATAGATGAACATTTTCTAAAATTACCCATTAAGTACAGTAGCAAATAAAACTTTATAAAATATACAAAGGCTTTACCTACTGTATCTATTGTGACGATGCGTCGTCATGGGTATAAGTCCAATCTCTGACAACTGCGTCAGGGAGTCGACTCTTTGGCTCAGTGGTTAGAGCATTGGGTTATCACGCCGGCGGATCGGGTTCGATTCCGGGCCGGGCCGTGTTTGTTACATTTGGTGTCAGAAGTGGGATGATGTCAACTGCCATACCGGAGTTGCCTTACCCACGTGTTTACGTGTTTCCCAGGCCAAGTCTCGGGTCGAGACTTCTCGGAGGGGGAAGTAATGTGACGATGCGTCGTCACGGGTATAAGTCCAATCTCTGACAACTGCGTCAGGGAGTCGACTCTTTGGCTCAGTGGTTAGAGCATTGGGTTATCACGCCGGCGGATCGGGTTCGATTCCGGGCCGGGCCGTGTTTGTTACACTATAATTAGAAAGTATCTTCCATAAATATCATTTACATAACCTTTTGATTCCCTGTTTGTCAATTAATTTTACTTCGTATCTTAACCGGAATTATTTCATTCATGTGAGGCATGCTACTCAGAACTGGCGATTATTTGATTTATTGCTATATTGTGTGTCTAAGTTCAAAGATACACAATGATTATTATACAGACAATTGCTTTATTTCAAGATCCATTCGTTGTCTATACCTCTGATCCTTTATCCCTTATATGGGACACAGTTCCAGTATATGTTTACATAGTTTCTTGTATACCGGTCTTGTTTATATACAGAACTTAAAAGTGTTAAAGAACCTTGTACAAGCATACATTCAAATGATATATCATTTCTCTAGAGTTATTTAATATTTCATATGTTGTTCTCGTTGTTTTGTGTGTGTGAAAAGGAGAGGGTCTCGAGTCAAATAACTTAACAATGAAAATAGACGATACATGATAGGAACTTAGTTATTACAATTAAACACAAATATCAGAACTGTTCAGAACTCACGGGTTAAACAAGTAGTTGTTGCTTAAAGTCGCTGCGATAATATTTCAGTCATAAAGTGACGTGGAGGAAAAGCCCTGGCGCATAGAGGCACCCGGGTAAAACAACCGACCTACCGCAAGCCAGCATGAAGAAATCAAAGTGACCCTGTCGGGATTCGAACCCACAGCGGTAAGGAACTGAGTGATATCTCGGCCATAAGTAACTAGTTTTTATATTAAAGAGTTCAGCTGTCTCAGACAAATTAGAAAACAGACAGACAAACACAGACGGACGGGCAGACAGACAGGCAGACAGTTATATATAGATAGATGGATGAAAATATTAGCGGAGAGACGAAAACTGACAGATCGACAACGAATCGCCATCAGATGACTGCAGCCGTAAAGTGTTTACCTTATCATAAATGTTTAAACAAGTTATGTTTATGTGCTTAATTGTCCATTGCCGCGGAGATTTCTTTTCATATTTTTCACCGTAAATGGTGCTAAATCTGTAAATACCATGTTAAATATTTGATTATGGTCCTTATATCTCTTCTATCAACACGTGGTTAAGATGTTAACCCTATTGATTTCTGAATATGACATCAACTGTAATCGATTAATTTATCAGGGAACAGGACGACAGCGATTGGGGCGAACGGGCTGTAATTATTAGTCCTCTTAGTTGACATTGATTGGCAACTTAAGCGTTAGACGATGCTGATTATGAACTTCCGGTAAAATGAAATTGATCATTGTAGAGAGAAACAAACACATCATCAGTTAAAGGAGTTTCACTTAATTTACATTTACGTACTATTTCACGACTGGACAGGTACAAAGTTAACATAAATCAAATGATGGAAACACTGGCTTATAAGAAAAGGTATGTACTGATTCTTTCATTATTATCATTTTCTGCTATCTTTTATATCTTTATTTACTTCTATCTTGAATCATCATACCTTGATTATGTTTTATGCAAATTTGAAAAAAAGGAAAGGAAATAACAAGAAGTTTGATATAGTTGGCAAAACATAAAAATGATGTTCTTTATTTGTTTAGTACTGAATATCATTTTTAATATTTAAATCAACTCATAATGAAACAACATATATAATTGTATATAATAGATGTCACAGGATGTTTGTCAAAGGACTCTGATGTATTCCAGATATAATAAAACATAATTCAGGAAATGGCTATTTGAACGTAATGCCCATATTTTTAAACAATCAAATGTTTTATTTATATTAAACGCAAACTCACAAATAATCTATTTATAGCTGAACTATTTGCACGTAAACAATAGGTTGATAAGGTAATAAATACAGCATAATTCTTCGTATTTTAAAGAGTTTAAAAACGTTGGAATTCACAGATTACAGATATCATTATATATGTAAGTATTTTGTTTGTTTTGCTATTTTGTTAACTTAATTAAAGTTGGTTATGATAATAATTATATCAAGAATCATGACAATTTTAAAATTAAGGATTGAAAAATCATAAAGAGAATCACAAGCGTACATATTTTCACGTCAAAACTGGTATCCTACACTATGTTCCTGGTGGCTAAGACAGCCACGTTTGCAAAAAACTTAGTGCACAGTGGGATTTTGGTCATTTTTTTCCCCCGTATACAAGTTGTGCTAAGTCCTGCCAAGTTTTCTAACGGTCTATCACGTCCATCCCGTTTTGTCAATTATGGCTTGAAACGTAGTCGCCGTTGTTGCTGGGAACATTGTGTAAAAGTAGCATTATCTGAAAGTCTCGCCTAAAATAATTGTGATACTTATAAAAAAAATCGGCAACAACTTAAAGTATGATCCGGGAGATCTGAGAAGTATGGTGGCTGATTTCTGCCATGTCTGCGCGAAATTTACACTTTTGTCGTGCCGCGCGCAAGTTTGTCATGTTTCAAACGCGCGGACGCGACATTGCGACAAACTCAGTGCGAAGACACGACAGTCAATTGTGATAACGTTGGCGCCTTTTTTTGTCGTGTCCGCGCGTTTGAACGTCGTACTGTCGCCTTTGCGCGTCTAAGGGGCGAAGCATGAAACAACGACAAACTGCACTTGTCATGATGTCGTTCCGTCGCCTTCCAGTTCGCATTCGCAGAAATTTCTCTTTACATGGTGAATTCCATATGGATAGTACAATAAACATTATGATTGTCATGATAATTTTGATCAACTGTATGACTAAACAATTATTGTTATGAAAATGTTCAAGATAAGCAAAAGGTTTTGTATTGTACATAGGTTTAGTTCTTTTATCAGCATGGATTTGTTGGATAAAGCGTCTTTAGGTGGAAGATAGCACACGAACATGCATAAGTAATATCGTTCTAGTATGTTGGCGACCTTCAAGACGCTATTATGGCATCACTTAGTTTTTGTAACGTTGAAATAAAAAATAATAATGACTTGACTATTTGAGTTTTCCGTCGCTTCGACGGTATTTCAGTCATATAGCGATGTCCAGCTAATTACAGGTGGAGGAAGACCCCGAATGCACGGAGGCATCCGGTTTAACCACCAACCTACCGCAAGCCAGCTGGAAGGCTTCCTCACATGAAAGTTAGCGACTATACCCTCTTGGCCACAGAGGCCCCTTAAAAAAAAAGAAGAAGAAAAAAAAAAGAAAAAAAATATAACGAAAGAAAAGGAAGAAATACATAATACTCCATGAAAAAAGGATACAAATTAATACAATAATATTACAATTACAACGAAAAAAAAAAAAGACAATAAATACCATGATACGATGTCTCCATCGAAACGAAACAAGAAGACAAAGAATAGGTAAATTAATAATGATTTTAATGATTGTAGAGACGAACCGTAAGTATCCTTAGACTTAATGTCTATTTAAACTTACGGTCTTTTATGTTACATATATAGTGCACTTATATACCCTGATAAATGTTCAATTTACACTCATATGTGTGCACATATATACACATACACATGTAAGGTCAGGTTCTGGTTTTCTATTTCCTGTTCATTTGGTAAACAATCTATTAAGCTAAGGACACAATCTGTATCAGTTCTTGTTGTCATGGCAACACGTTCAGGTATGTGCAGATTTTTTGCCTTTTTTAGCAAGATATATGAATACATTACATGCATATGATATTTACCGCAGAATAAATCTTGGATAATGTAAGGGGTTAGCCTTTGATATATATTTTAAAGTTTGAAATTTAGTTAAATCGCATTTCCAGTGCATATTTGTAAAGCTTCTGCACATGCGAACCGGAAAGCAAAGGCACGAAAACACGACAAGTGCAGTTTGTCGTTGTTTTGTGCTTCGCTCCTTAGACGTGCGGACGCAACAGCACGACGTTCAAACGCGTGGACACGACATAAGAAGGGCGCCAACATTATCGTGTCTTCGCACTAGTTTGTCGCGATGTCACGTCCGCTCGTTTGAAATGCGACAACGCGAATTAACGCGCGGGCACGACAAAAGTGATTATTTCGCAACGTCGCGTTTCGCATTGGTGCGTTTGTGAAGCGCAACACTGTGAAGACACGACATGGCAGAAACAGCCACCATAGAGAAGGGTATAAAGAAACCTGATTGTTGGTTTTACTTTACGTCAAACCATTAGTATTTCAGTACTTTTGATATAATGCATCTCAGAAAAGCAGCGGTATATTTATCAAAGAAACTGTAATTCAGTCCGAATACTGTAGAACTATTTTCGTGAATACGAAGCATATATTCAGCTTAACAATTGCTCTAAGTATTGGCATTTAATCATTCAAACAATCATCTGGTCTTATCTTGCGCCATCATCCGTAAATAGGTCAAAACAGGGGATAGACAGTTACGCCAGA
Source organism: Solen grandis (assembly GCA_021229015.1). Taxonomy (NCBI): domain Eukaryota; kingdom Metazoa; phylum Mollusca; class Bivalvia; order Adapedonta; family Solenidae; genus Solen; species Solen grandis. The sequence continues at coordinate 35,647,942 of CM037782.1, read as the reverse complement.
AAAAAAGCATCTAACATTTAAACTCATAGAGATATGTTAACAAGTATAATAGAAATATTTAGACTCATTCAACACGACCCTCTAGATCGATTTATTCGTAAGTGGGTTAGATATAAAAAAATCTCAAGCTGGAAAGTTTCATGTTGAAGTGGTCCGTCATTGTTTTGCAAGTGAAACACTCTTTCTGTACACATTTTATCGTGGAGCAAAGTTTGCAAAACTATACTTAAAGATACATTAATTGTATTCAAAGCGTCATTCGTCACTCATGCATTGGGCTGTATTGTTAAGACAAACGACAACACTGAAAGAGACGTGAACTACTAATTATCATGGCTAATTCATATTACATGTATTAAACTTCATGATGATATCTGATTAAAAGTAATACATGATACATGTATTACAGGTCAAATACGGATCAGATTATCTTTCGAGAGTTAGAGCTTCAACAGCAACAACGAACAACATAAAATCATATAAGCTGTTCATGGTTAAGTTTCATTTTTTAAAAAACAAAACAACAAACAAACAAAAACGGCCTACCGTTTTACTCACTTTTGTCACGTGGGCCAGAGTGGCACATTTGAAGCCTGTGGTAGGAGCACGCGCCTCACGTAATCGTTCAATACTGATTTATGTTTCACATATAGCCTGGGCAAGAATGTGAAAATATGGAATATAGTGTTTGAACTTGGATTGAAAAAGGCCTATTTCTTTGGATGAAAAGGTGGGACAAACGGTAATTCTATTTAAAGGATTATAGTCATCAACTCACTTTCAAATTACGTACTTCAGAGATGGGAGACACAATAGAATAAATATTTATTGATTTACATCCTCTTATCATTTCTTTTTCAGCTGACGGACAGAACAACGTTTTGTTCCCTTTATAAACAGCTGCATGTGCGCCTCAGAATTATAACAATGAAGCAAAGTGAAGTTTCCATTGAGACATTTCCCATTCTTCATATTCCTGTCATTCGCGTACATGAAGTTGGATCTACTATATCCGACGAGAAGCCACACAAACGTCAACGGCAAATTTCAGCAATGTCTGGACAGAAATCGGGTCGAAAGTCATCATACTCGACAAAATCCTACAAACAACGCGTTGGCACATCTAGTCTTTCATTTCCTGAAATCATCAGCGGTCGCCAGTCATCGATCACTTCCGGTCCGACGAGTGGTGTATAATCGCAAACCGAGAAGCAAACGGTCCGTTGATACTTCCAGGGAGTGTGTACCGGAAGTTGGCAAGGAGATTTATAAAATCAGCTACCCTTGCCCTAATGGTTGTGCTAATTGTGCTTTCAGTAAATGCCTAGGTCCTGTCCGTGTCTATATCTCCCAGTTGAAATTACCGAAAGACTCATTTATGAAAGAATTAAGCGATGGCCTTGGAAGACGTACGATTCCCACAACGCGAAGAAGTGAATTTCGAGGTTTGATTTATAACAAGGATACACATTCATTACATCCACCACTCCCAAAAGAATGTATCGGTAATACTACAAAGAGACAGAAAGTATTTTATTGATGTGACTTATTCTGGATATTAAGAATCTTATATCACAAAAAATGAAGAAAAAAAAAAGAGGGCGGCTGGCCAGAAATTACAATCTTCAGTTGTGATTACTTACTTGTAAGAAATAAATGGCAATTTCGTTCTGATAATTTCTTTATTACGAACAGTGACAGTAAAATTATGGCTTTCTTTGCTTTAGGATTAAATTTCCATAAAATGTACAGACTATGTAAACATAGAATATTTTATTCAAGCCCGAGAGCTATCAGTAAACTTTAATACCTATCATGTTTATCAGTTTACAAAATACACATATGGGCATATGTCGGTGATTTGCATTTTACTTAGCCTCTTACTGTTGTGGGTTTGAGTCCTTTAGTTTCACTTGAGAAAGCCTTTCGCCTCGCTTGTAGTTAATTGATAGTTCTACTGGGGTGCCCCACGATTTTTTACGCCATATAATTAGCTGGACGTCACTAGATGATAAGATAAACAGCATAAATAGGACCACTGGTTATATATACACTTTCAGTTTATTGTTCTCGACTACTTTCAAGGACAAGTAGACTGAACTGATATCGTTAAGGTCATAGTCACATTCAACCCGCCTCCCGACCGGCGTTCCCGATTTCTAGACACCGGATGGCGTAACTCACTTTAACATCATTATGGGATTCTGGCCTAAAGCCTATTTATTTTCTCTGATTTGTGATTCCCTCATCATTTTTCTCGTAACATTTCGGACATGTTGCATTCGGCAGATAGCCAAGATCTTCCGTTTGTGTTCACGTCATATGCGGGTTTCCCTAAGTTTTAATGTATTGTGGAAAGGAACCACAGTGGCTCGAAGTTCGATATGATTCGCCCCAGGCATCATCGAGCCTCTGTGATCAGCAATTCGCTGCTTGTTCTTATACTCTGCTTTGATTTGAACATTTATTAGTGCCTTCAAAGTTCGGTTTGTAATTTAGCAGATGTAGCAATCAACATATAACACTTCGAAAAAAAAAATCTGTGTAAAACTTTTACTGCAATCTGTTCATATATACACAAAGAATTAAACAAAACTTGCAAGCATGTGCCAAAAATGTTTGAAGTCTGTATTCAAAATGTACAGTAAGTTCATTCAGCAGTACTTGGTTATTATATTTGGGCCAAGACTAACACAAAAATCAACTTGTGGTTAAGTAAAGACCGGTTAATAATAAACTGGGAAAGCCTTCATTTTACATCTTATCTATTTTTGTTCAGTGTAGCTTTTGACCTACTTGATATTGATGATGTTACCTAACGTTATGAAACAGGAGATTATTGTCTGTTTCAATGTCTAAAAGACGGTTATAAATCGCTTCATTACAAAAATGTTTACTCCACCATTTGCGGTAGAGGGCCCGCCACTTAATGTCATGTGACCTTGATATAGAATTAAATTTGCGACAATAATGGGACTACAGGTTAAACTTCGGGAAATGTGTTAAAATGTGAAATGTAATTGAATATTATTGTCGATAATTAAATCCTGTCATTTCTTTTTATTTTCATTTTCGCTATAAAGTTAACTTGAATTATATACACCAATATTGAAAAATAAAATAAAATAAAAGCTGCGAAAAATTATAATGTTTACGAAGCAGGAATAGACAAAAGCCTGCTGGTAATGGTGATAGTGACTTGACTTGATAAATCTTCTTTTCTTATAAACCATGAGGCCTGATTTTTATAATTTGTTGAATAACATGGCAATGTGGACCTCTACCAAGTTTGATCAAATCATTACCATGGAGTCAAATTGGCCCCGTCCTGGGGGGTCACTTAATTTATATTGACTAACATAGGCAAAATAACATGAAAATCTTCTTGTCACAAAACAAAAGGCGTGAAGTCTAGATAAATATATGGAAAGTAACATGGCCTAGTGGACCTCTAATAAGTTTGTTCAAATCATTACCCTGGAGATAAAATTGTCCTTCCCCAGGAATCACTTGATTTATATAGACTCGTACATAGGCAAATAACTTGAACATCTTTTTGACAAAAACCTTTAGTCCTGAAGATTAGATAGGTGGTGTGTTACATGGCCTAGTGGACCTTTACCTAGTTTGTTCAAAACAAATTCTATTTCAGAATAACCTGGAATCAAAATTGCCACAAGGATCACTTGATTTATATACACTTACAAAGCCAAAAAATAAATATAAATAAATAAAAAATAAATATAAATAAAAATTAATAAATAAATAAAATTCCTGTCGTCAGAAACCGGGAGGCCAGAAGTTAAAATATTTGGAGTGTAACATGACTAAGTGGACCTCTACCAAATATTTTAAAATCATGACCCAGGGGTCAAAGTTGGCCCTTCCCAAGGAGTCAATCTTTTTTACATAGACTTACCTAGGTCTATGACTTTCAAAATTTGGACCACAGACACATTTTTTGTCGATTTAAGATGATCTTGCTGTATTTCTGCATGGATTATGTATTCAGTACGAATATGCCATAATAAGCAATGAACGTAATGTTTCTCAGGGCAATTATGATCCTCTTAAATTTTGTCTTTGCAAATATGTGATGTATTAAATTTGACAATACATTGTGGTACGTTTCAAGCGTATCGTGACATCCTTAAGGTTCAGTATTTTGGTGCCAGTGGGATGTAACAGTCAGGGAACCACGCGCCATTCGCTTTGCAGTAAGAGAAAATGCTACTCCCTTCCGACGTCTTTGAAATATCGCAACCGGGAATCCTAACGATTGAACACATCCATCTGGACACGGGGACTTGATTATAATCAAATACTTTCAAAAATGGATATATTATATATACTGCCAATATTAAAAGTCTGTACATGGACATGCTTGTAATAACCCGTGCGCGCAACGTATTGTACCGCCTCCAAATAATTCGTTCTGTTACACGTACCCATCAATGTCATGTATGGGGCCCCCCCCCCCCCCCCCCCAACACACACACACATAACAACAACTGAAGAAAATCAACAATCAACGCTCACCCCAAATAAAATAATTCATTAAACTATATCTTACCACCAAACCGATACATCGTCACACTCCTTTTCATTTCGAATGAAATGATCATTATAGCCTCATATCTATTTCAGAATATTTAGTCTGTGAAAAGTTTTACGTCACATCTTTGATTTACATTATTATAGAATCAGTGATAATTCAAAATGCACACACACACACACACACACACGCGTATAGAAAATATCGTCATTTTAAGATGCAATTGTCAGATAAGTAATATTATAAATTAAATATCGAAAACGGAATAGTAATTATATAATAGTAATAGGAATATTCTATAAACAAGAAAAGAACAAAAACGTGTCACTTGGAGAGCTACGATTTGAACGGAAAAATATACGATTATCGTTTTGTCATTAATTGATGAAACTGTGTCCCGTTGTAATTTTAGAAGATAACTGACGCTTGTTTACATCTTTTCCCCAAAGACGTCGGTCAAGAAGTCGGAAATATAAAATGTATTTCAAAAAAAAAAGAAAAAAAAAAAGAATTTTAATTACATTCATCATTTTCTAGAGAATAAATCCTTTGAGTTATTAAGTTTTGGCAGTTTAAATTACAAGTATCATCCTTATTGATGTTATATGTCTTATTGTTACCAGAGAACTGTTTCTATCACCTCTGATATAAAAGATTTATCATTTATTTTAGGAAAAGCGATATGCTTTGATTTATCAGATCCATCTTCATAACTCATTCGTTTTGAGAAACAATTCATGATACTTGATTGTGTTTGTTTTTGCAGTTTGAAAGAGATAAAATGTAGTCTGGTTTCTTCTTGAATTCCAGTATAATTACGAACATTACTCAAACATTGCAAACATTTCGAAGTTTTGCAAAACAAAATAATTAAACCGTCTCATATCGGACCACTAAATGATTAAAATTCTAAGTATAAGATATAATGGTTTTGGGATTGGCTGATTTCTTGAATAGAAATAGATTTGGAATGTTCTTATTACACACGCATACACACGCGCGCATATTAATATATTTTTTTATGAAGTTTTTGAAAATCCAAAGTTACAATTTCAAGTCCCTCTTTTCAAAAGAGGCCACTTTTACACTTTCCCATCGGCGGCTGGTCAATGAAGTTCAATTTTAAACGTTCAACATCATCTTCAAATGGCTGTTGTAATGGGTGAAAAGGGAGGTAATTATGTAAGTATTATTCCTTATGCAACACATATTTAAGTCTCTTCAACATAAGCTTTGGTTTGGAATCGTATAATTCAATAGAGTTTGTCCTACTAAATCGTCCAATTAAATGCTTGTATATTTCGTTCAAGATTTGAACGATATAAATTATTGCATAAAATAAACCGCGTGCTCCTGATATGAACATATGAGTGTATAGGGTGTGTATAGTGCCTACACGACCAAAGCCGAATATGAGCGGAGCTAATTCTGGCGGCGACTGTTTTACATTTTGCTAGCTAAAGAAATATACGTATCCAGCGACACTGACTCAGAATCGCACTTAAAATATCACGTGAAACTGTCAATCAAACGGGAGGCGGGTCCATGTTGTGCGGTTAAAGGCAAAACTATATCTCTTACGTAACAAACTGTGAATATGTAAATTCCATAAAATTTAAAATATAAACAACTATTACTTATTATTCTCGGTGTTGTGAATAATTATTCCTGACTGCGTGAAATCCACAATATCTTTAATATATTAAGGAAATTTATAAGTAGAACCGTGAACAGTGAACGAGTGAAAATTTTACAGTTGTGTATTCTAGGAAAACCAAAATGCTATCATTTCACTGATTTATGAAACTGATAACTGTCACACAAATGGAATTTGAAATTAATATTTAAGGAAAAATTGCCCTTTTTAGTAAGATGAGTCGAATAATATTATAATATTCAACATTATGACCGCTCGATATTGTCTAGACAGTGTAAAACAATAATGCACATGTCAATGCATCTGACAAAACCTATTTGAAATTATAAGGAACGCAGCCTGGCAAAGTAAATGTGTTTGCGTGATCTAGGGCATGTTCCCTAAGATGACCGGGGGTGTACACGGCTAAGCAAAAGTGATAACACCTGTATTGACGTGTCGGAGAAAAATCTAAAGGACACGCTAATGATATACATGTAGAGGATAGCTGGTGGTATCAGAGGAATATGATTTTTAATTCATCGAGTGAGGAGATGAATTAAAAATTATATTCCATTGTAACTAACAATTTTTCTTTTTATTTAATGTCTTTCTGCGACGCTTTACACAGTGTTATTAAGTTCATCATTTTTAACCCTGTTGGAATCCCCAAATTCCCTAAGTCGCATGAATCGAGTCCGAGAATTGAACACAAGGAAAGCGTGTAATCAACATTTTTTTAAAGTAATTTCTTGGATGATTTTTATTCCTATGTAAAAATCAATACTGAAATGTAATGTGGTAATATTTCGCTGTTTAAAACAGTGAAATTACCGTTTTTGATTCACTGATATTTGCCTATAATCCACTGAAAAACATTAATTAAAGTAGTATTATGGTAAGAGTTGCAAGTGAAAGGTTGACTATTCTGTTGTTGTTGTATTGGGGTTTACCGTCGCTACGATAGTATTTCAATCATATAGCAACGTCCAGCTAATTACAGGTGGAGAAAGACCCCGAGTACACAGAGGTACCCGGGTAGAACCACCGACCTACCGTAAGTCAGCTGGAAGTCTTCCTCACATGAAAAATCCGAAGTCCCTACCGGGATTCGAACCCACAGCGGTGAGGGGCTGAGAGATTTGTAGTCTATGGCGGCCCCTGACTATTCTGAGGTGGCACTGGATGTGAAGTAAAGATATAAACAACTGTCATATTTTGCATTTAACACTTGTAGCCGGGTACAGGTATTTGGTGATTAATTAATTGGCAAGAAGACAGGTGACTTGATCGCTCAGTCGGTAGAGTGCAGGAACGGTATTCCTAAGGCTCTGGGTTCGAGTCCCGGTCGCGTCATTGATTTTTTCACCACCTGTTACATTTGGCACCCAACGTAAATAACCTCCTGTTTGATATAGCTACTTCACCCCAAGAACGATTTCACGATGTGCTTTGTCTATCGGGACGATTTCTAAATTTGGAGGGGTATATGTAGCCGGGTACAGATATTTGGTGATAAATCATTAGGCAGGTTGACATGGGTTGGAGTCCCGGTCAAATTGATTTTTTAACTACCTGTTACACACTGATTTATACTCAATCTCTGCTACTTTAACCGTTGTCAAAGTTACACACGTGACGATAGGAATTACGAGCATGGCAGTGTATTTTTATGAAAAGTTTTATTTGTGTTAACTTTTATAATCTAAATATGTCAACATCATCATTATGGACGTTTTAATGAAATAAAAATAAATTGATGATATTACTCGTATTATATTTTTTTTTTAAATAAAAAAGTGAAAAATAAATCGGTCCTAGATTAGTCGCAGTAACAAGGGAAAATTTTGGACTGAATAACATGTTATATTTTTCGTTATCAGACTCACTGTTTCGTTTATGTAACGGTTTGCTGCAAAAAAAAGGTGTGCACTGGTGCTTACGTTAGATTAATTAAATGTATCTTTTCTCCATTTTAGTTGGTTTTAAATTTTATTATTGAATGATAAAAATAATTTCGAAAGTACTGATATTATAGGGGATTATTTGCAACTTAAACAAAATACAATGCGAAAAGAAAAGAATATAAATAAATGTCACTGGAGTAACAAAATGCTGAAAGTAAACTGATTTTTGTAGCTGAGTATGTATTGAATTAAGTTTACATTTATATGTCTGTCCATCAAACAGTTTTAGAATAACATAATCTTTAAGTTTCCCTGAGACAATATTGCAATCAAAAAGATAATTATAACATATTGTATAATATTGTTTAAACGGTGTTTTGGCGTCGTCGCATGATTATCCTGTGAAACACAAGTGCATGTATCGGTTATAAAGATGAAATTTTCACTTTGTTAAACTAAATTTGCATTACATTATAGAAAACTGGCATCTGTCTGTAGACTTACCATGATTAAATTTTGATATATAGTAATCCGATATTTGTCAGCTGAAGGTCATTTAGAACAAATATTAACTTTACAGAACTTAGAACGTTAAAATCTATTAATCGAATCAGAAATGTATGAAACGGTATCCATCCACCCAGGAGCTTCCTCTCTGTTTCTTCGTCAGCTTTTCAAGAGAAGGGTGAAGCGATACTGGAATGTATAGGGTTCAGTCACGTTCCATGAATTCAATTGCTCTGAAACCCAAGATTGTGTAATATTAATGAACACTGACAGGAGCTATTGTTGTACAATTTGTCGTCGAACCGCCCGGCTAGGCGTATTTGTTTATATATACATATAGGTGTGTGGATAGTTTAAACATTTTATTTCAAAATATTTGAAATGGGGTCGGGCTTCAAGTTCTATCCAACTTAATTACGGCCCTTCCCCTATCTTAATATAATTTCCAATATAACAGTAATGACATGCATTATAACAAACAGGTGTGATATTAAACTCATTTCAAAGATTATAATAAAGGTATATCAACTCATACATGTTGAAAACACTAAGCCTTGTGAACACACTACGTATAAACTCCCAGATATGATAAGGTGTGTGGCATTATATTATGTAGAATGTAAGCGACAATACATTCGTTGTATCGCACGTGTCGACAATGTATACAATAGTACATGTGGTCAGTGTCTAGTGAATACTTATATATATATATATTCCTTTCCACAATACATGGAAGTCATGGCGACTAAATATATGGAATCCCCGCATAAAAACGAGATGACTCCAGGTCAGTGGACACGTGAACTGTGTTAGGCGGCACATTAGTGAACAAAATGGTTAGTGCGTAATCCTGATATTCTTTAATACTGATAAATAAAAATAAACTACTTTTTCTACTTCTACGATTTTATTTACTTATACGCAAAAACTAAATCTAATTAAACACTGAATTTAATCAAAGAAGTATATTGTTTTAATATTTTAATAGGCAATTCGGAATAAAATAAAAACAAACAACATATCATGACAAAGTATGAGTATTAACGTTTTTAATGTTATCAGTTACTCTAAAGATATTAATAAAAAAAACTTAGTTCTTTCTAGGTATACAAACATGTAATTATATAACATGGTAATAGGTAATTAATATAATGAAATCAGATAAAGACAGAGATTCTATTAAATACTTTTAATCGTCTTTTAATTTAGATTTAAAAATATCCACTCCCCGTCTCGTTGCCAACTTGGAGACTTCCGGTTTCGGCGAGGATGTAATGGCACGTCGTCGTCATAACTTCCGCTGTATTTCAGCGAATGCGATGTAGTAACCGTATCACTTCCGGTTGACATGCGAAAACGAAGCAGAAAATTTCTGAACAAGATCTCCTGGTTGCAACTTTGAGGCATGGGCCCTCATATCGTAACGCTTCTTCTTGTCGAATGCAGTTATCCTTGCAGCTTCTTGTGCTTTACAATATTATTAAGTCAGGCGATTTTGTAGTTTTCTAATAACTCAGCCTTACTCTGAACCTGGAAAGAGACAAAGAAAAACGTCTATAGCCAATTTTGGATGTCGGCCAAACATCAAATAACATGGAGAGAACCCGGTACTAGGATGAACTATCACATTTTAAGCATGGGTCAAAGTTTCCCACGTGGCTCTTCCAATCATCCTTCCGGCTATCCTCGAGCGTTCCAAGCATCTGGAGCAAAGCTTGGTTGAAACAATCGCACATCTCATTCCCCATGGCATGATAGGGTGTTGTGCTTGTTTTAGAAATCCCCGCAAGCTCATACAGTTCAGTTATTATTGACGACATGAAGTTCGTGCCCTGATCACTCTGTATCCTTTAAGGAAATCCATAGTGTGCTTTGAAGTTGTCGAACAAAGTGCGAGTTGTCGTCTTGGCTGTTTCATTCTTCGTAGGGTAGGCTTGAGCATATCTGGTGAAGTGATCTGTTATAACCAAAATATGCTCACAATCACTCTTAGACCGTAGAGCTTCAGAAAATCCATTCCTCACGTAAATGAATTGGCAGCACTAGCTGTTAAACATTCTGGCCTGAAAAACAACTCTTCCGGTATAATACCCGATCTCGAATTTTTAATTTATCCCATTTACGAAGATATTTTCGAACTGACTTGTCACAGTAGGCCCGCTAATGGAACGAAGACTGCCTAGTGCCTTGTTCAAGAAAGGTTATAACACTCTTAACAGTAACATCTTCCATTTGTGCCTTCCTTTAGTCCTTTGAAGACATAAAAAAGCCTGTATAATATCTTCCGGAGGACATGTATCACTGGCAACTATAAGATCCGGTATATGGTAAGGAACTGCCAAACTATACACAAACGGGGCATTGTCAGTACTTTCCAAAACAGTTTCACTGATAGCACCGATAGTTTTCGACTCGATATATTTGTCACAGGTATCAGTCGCAAGTCTAGACAAGCTATCAGCATCTGGACTTTTGAAACCACTGAAATAGCGAATTTCAAAATTGCATCCCCCAAGGGCTGCCATCAACCTCTGACATATAGCATCAAGCTTGGCAGTTGTTTGAACATGTGTCAGAGGGTTATTATCCGTCAACACCTGGAACTTGCTGCCATAAAGGTAGTCACTACATTTCTCCATGACCGCCCACTTAAGACCAGAAACTCAAGCTTGTGTGCTGGGTAATTCCTCTCTGACTGTTTCAAACTTCTGCTAGCGAACGCAACAAACCTATCAATTCCCACTTGCTGTTGGTAAAGTACCGCACTTAGACCGGTCCCAGAAGCATCTGTATGTACAATGAAGGGTAAATGGTAATTGGTATAAGCCAATATTGGAGACTTGGTTAATATCTCCTTGATTTTTTGAAAAGCGGCCTCCTGGAATTCAGCCCATATAAAAGACTTCTGTTTCTTCTTGGTAGAGTGGCCTACAAGTAGGTCGTTCAAAGGTCTAACAATTTCAGCATAGCCTTTACTAAAACGTCGGTAGTACCCAGGAAAAACTAGGAACTTCCGAACTTCTTTGGTGTTTTGAGGTGTAGGCCATGATTTAACAGCAGCAATCTTGTCTGGGCCTGTCTGTATACCTTACTCAGATACAATATGCACAAGGTAATTGACACGAGACTTAAAACTTGCATCCTTAAGATTAAGGTTTTGCTCAGACAAGCGGGAAAAGAGGATCAACATGTTGGTCAAAATCTTTGGAGAATATGATGTCATCGAGTTAAATTAAACAGTCGCGTAAATTGAGTTATCCAATACATTTCCATTACCCGTTGGAATGTGACTGGATCATTCGGCAACCTAAATGGCATATGATTGCACTCGTAAAACCTCAGTACACCAACAGTAAATGCAGTCTTATGCTTGTCACCCTCCTTCATGGCCACTTGCCAGTATCCGGCCTTCAAATCCAGTGAAAGAAATACTTGGCTCCTAATAACAAATGCAAAATATTCTCTATCTTAGGTATGGCATATGTGGCTCTAATGGTTCTCTGGTTTAATTTTCTTAAATCAATACAAAAAAAGTATTGATCCGTCCTTTTCCCCAACTATCACAACATTTGACGAAAATGGACGAAGATGGTCTTATTGCTTCACATTCTAACATAACATTGAATCAAAGCAGGTGGAAGATTTCTCGGTGTATCTTTGAAAGGTTTACTGTCAGAGAGATAAATTGCATGTTCCTGTCTGGAAAATCATCTGTAAATAGGCTGTATATAGTTTGTGACTTAAATCTGAATTACTTCCCTTTATTTTCATAACCTTTTATTTTAAAATAATGTGTAAGATGGTTAGTCGTTGGCTGAAAATTTAACCCTGCTTAGGTCCATGCTGAATGTCTAAAACTGCGTGCGCACTTTTTGCACCCATGTGATCAGGACATCAAAATATATTCTATTTTGGTGACGGGCTTTGATCCGTATGCATATAACCAGAGACGAAGTATTATAGGCTGTCTGGTAGACATACTGCATAGTTACCAGTCTTTGAGAGCATCGCGTTTTCTGTGGCTGGGGAAGTAGTGTCTCTGGAGCTTGCTTCTGTGGGCATGAACATTGTGCGTGTAGACTTACCTACAAGCTATCAGCTAGGGCCCTGAGTACTCTGTCCAAAGAGGTCTGGGACTGACTCAGACATTGGTAGAAGTGTAGCTCGGAGGGCTGTGACAAAATAAGCTCAAGCTCGTGAGCGATAGTCAAACTTAGGTTTCATGATAGGGGCTGCGAAACAGCCAAGCTCAGGGTTTTGATAACTGGTCTGTGTATGAGACACAGAGTTTTAAGGCTCGGGACAAAGTCCAGCATTCGGTTTACCATAGGGTTTTCATTAGTTAGGAAATCATTGGTTTGGGATCGCTAAGCATAGTGATAAGCTAGGAAGATAATCAACCATCTTGCTGGCATGGGACTTGTATATTATTTAGTTTAGTTTTATATGTTGTGTCCCATAGCCGAAGTGATGCTTAGTTAGGTTATTGTTCATCAGGTTTGTTTTTACTGTATAATGTATAAAGGCTTTGTGTGGGGTTGTTTTCTAGAGCTAGGTAGCTATAGTTTGAAGCTTTTGTATTACGTTTAGCTAAGACACTGTCACCTTACAGAACGCCCGAAAAATTCAGTAAAGTTCTGGGTTTTATCATAAGCGTATCACCAGCATCCTGGCAGTTCAACGAGATCAGTGCAGCCAAGATCTGTCAGACCTTTTGAAAATATATGACCCTATTTCTCAAACAACATATAAACCTTGTCTTTCTGTTGCCTGGTAAGATCAGTATTTTCGAGTCTAACTCCATATGTCTGAGACCTAACAGTGCCAGCCTTCTGTTGATTTATTTTAACCTCAACTTTGCCTTTTCCAGATTCAAGTGTGTTCAAATACATTACAAGGACGCAAAATATTGACCTAATGCAATTCACAAAGGTTAGCCTCAACTGGTATAAAAACTGGTTTAGATGACATATTGTACAGTTTCACGGGTACTCTTGCAGTACTACCAGGGTTATCTAAGAAGAAAACCCGATGACATAAAGTTCAGTTACATTGACGATAATGATTTGTTTTACGAACAAAGCCTGTGACTATGCGAGCCTCATACGGTTGCTGTATAAACTGCTATGTTAATTTAACAACACTAGCCAGATCATCAACAAATGCTTTGTAGGCAAAATTCCATGCAGCAGGAATATCGCCATCAACATTGTCACCACTCTCAGAACAATGTCTAATCAGATTAATACCAGCTGTAATAGGTACTAATGGGGACAACCACGACAGGCAAATCAAACGACTGGTTTGAAATGAAAGGATCGCTGAATGTGATTTCTACTAACCCCAAATATGACATCTGTTCCCCATTGGCAACTCTTGCAACCAATTTGTCAATTAATGCTGGAACTTTCAATCCTTTTGCAATGGTATCTGTCATATTTGTCACATTATCCTTTCCAACCAGTCTATCAACAAAGTCTAATGTGGGGCGCTGCGATCACCAGATTTCTCGGGTATATGGGTCCCTTCTACAGTCACTATCTCCTGGTCTTCTATTTCCTGTCATATGTACTTGTTCCACTATATTATCAACCTAAAAACCTCTGTCATTATACCCCCCCCCCCCTCTATTATTTAGTCTTCTTCTCTCCTGTCCATTTTCTCTTCTAACAAATCTGTCCCCTCCCTCATGTCTATAATTAAAATCCAATTTCATAATTTATTTTTTACATTTCAAATTCGTGAAGTACAAATGAAAATAAAAAACAATTAAAATCAATAAAAACAATCAATTACAAGATTAGTGCAAATATTACTGAAAAGAACGGTCCTCTTTTAAGATTTTCCAGGGAAGGTCCATCGGTTTAACGGGGGGGGGGGGGGTCCAATGGTTTTTTCATGGGGTTGGGGGATAGGTTTTTTTTCTTCTTCTTTACTCTAAATAGAATAGCCAGAGAGAAGGGGTGGGGGGTCATGACCCCCTAACCCTCTCCCTCTGGATCCACGCATGAATTAATGTGGAAAATTGAAATATTTCGACGAATTTACATAGCTCGTCTCTAAAGAAAAGGTTTCCACCGGACGATATATCATATCAGATTTTTCCTCGATGTTGTAAGATGGTTTGTTTTAGATCAATTAACTAACCATTTTCGGTACAGTGATGAGTGTAACTTGTATTGGAACTCTGGGTAAAAGCTTTTTAAAGAAAAAGGTTAACAGGAATACCAAAGCATAACGGTCATGCAACAGATGGGTGTGGCGATGGTGGTTGATTACTAGCAGAAAATTCGAAGATCAATTTCGTCCAAATAGATTAGTGCACGTAGGAGAAATACAGCGTCAATAGAAACTATAATAGGCATGGATAAGTCGAGCTTTGTGTTGTTATTTCTATAGGTTAAATACATCAGCAACAAACCGTTTAATGATCGCATATCTTATCTTTATATGTCCCACTATGTCCAGCATAATTTTCCGTATCTGTGAATATCTATTGCACGTACCGTTTTAACAATAATGGATCCCTTCTCGGCTTTAGACAAAGCTATCACCGGTACATATAAAACTTTACACCGTACATTTTTTTTTATCTAATTCATATCTATACTCAGTACACTATTGCTTGACATATAAATAGGAAAATCAAATATCCCACTAAGCTTTAAGGCATTGACACTTGAAAAAAAAACAACCCCGATTCAGATTTTCTTTTTCAAAAGGCGATTTTCAAGAGAAATCAAGTTATCGTTCAAAACATTGGACCTTGTTCTCGATCTCGCTTCGCCTCCATTTATCTTTTTATTTTCTATTTCAAAAGTAAAATCGTGTGTAATGAAGATGTCAGCACATCGAGACACGTCAATAGATGACGAACTGGTACTCCTCTGAATTTAGATAGTCTTGTTGACATCAATAACATGTAAAAATATTGATGTGACGGTGTGCGCAATCTTTGTTTTCTGCTAATTTGTCCAGTTAAATCCGGTGTACGGTTATCCACTGTGAAAATTGTTGGCAATTTTGCGATCTTGCAATTTTCGTTTAATACTGTGTGTTATATATGAACAGATTGCATCAAAAGTTTTATTCAGATTTTTTTTCCGAAGAGTTATGTGTTGTTTTCATCTGCTAAATTCTCCAAACCAAACTTTAAAGGCCACTATAATAGTTAAGATGAATGGTTTCCGGTTATTATTTTTAATCAAAGCAGTTTGGCTACTCACAGGAGGTGAATCAAAATGATTCTTCCCATGGAACTTCGAGCCCTTGTGTTACCGAGTGATTGCATGTTCCTTCCCTTATTTCATTTTATCTTTGGGAAACCCGCAAATTACGTGTACAATAAACGCACAAGACTAATTTTGATGCAAAGCACCAAAAGACGCCGCGCATGTTTTTAAAGAAAGACTGAAATAAAGCAAAGCCGTACTGAAAAGGTCAAAAACATCATTATATTACCAATTATTCAGAAATATAGAAAAAAAGTACAGAATATACATTAATCATAGTAGACAAATTATGTGGTGATCATTTGAGATGCCATAAATTAACTATTGTAAAGTCATTTATTTTCGTTGTCATAAATTTCGTTGAATATATAATTTAATAGATTTCGTTGGTACATATATCCGTAAAACCATGTACTAGAAAACATGAGGTCTATGAAATAAACAGTTTTCGTGGGGATGAATATTCGCTGATAAAGTCATCCACGAAATCAATAAAAATTAGTCTCCCACGGAATTTATTGATTCTACAATAATCCTTTGGTCAATGAAGATACATTTTACAACAGGTAATTCCTTTCTTATATAATTATTGAAATAGTTAGGGTCTGCAAGATGCAAGAAATTTCCAGACAGTAAGCTAGTAAGGCCGTAATAATGTCAAAGTTAAAAAAAAACAACATCATTATCAGCAACAGCAGCAACAAGGACAATGATGAAGAAACAATTCAGCACAAATAAGTTCTTTTTTTTTGGTAAGGGATTTTGAATCTTTTTTTTTCCATCAGGATTCATTAAGTTTTTTTTTTTACACATTACATGTTTTTATTTTACAATAATAAAAATAAACAAACGAGAGGGTCATAGAGGCCCTGAATCGCTCACCGGGGTAAAGGGTTACCCAAAGAACATATGTACTAAAACATTTTGAAATCTGACCAGTAGTATTGAAGGAGATGATTTTAAAAGTTTTTATAAGTCATTTTTTTTTCATTGCCATTGTAACCACAGTTCCTCACAGATCAAGTTTATTTAGCAACTTTTGTGAAGGTTCACCCAAGGATCATCCCTGCTAAATTAAATCAAGTTCTGCTCAACAGTTTCAGAGGAGATGTCGTTTAAAGTTTTCACTATATACATTTAAGGAAAATTTGCTCCGTCCCTGGTGGCCATGTTTCCTTACGGATCCGAATAGTTTTAGCAATCTTGGTAGAGTGTTACCCAAGGAACATATGCACTAAAACATTTTGAAATCTGGCCAATAGTTTTGAGGGAGATGACTTTTAAAGTTTTCATTTTTTTTTTCGTTGCCATGGCAACCAGAGGTCTAAATGGATCAAGTTTATTTCAGCAACTTTTGTGAAGGTTCACCTAAGGATTATCCCAGGCTAGTTAAATCAAATTCTGTCCCGTGGTTTCAGAAGAGATGTCGTTCAAAGTTTTCACTATATACATATAAGGAAAATTAGCCTCGCCCTTGGCGGCCATGTTTTTTACGGATCCAAATAATTTTAGCAATCTTGGTAGAGGGTTATGCAAGCGACATCTGTACTGAAACATTTTGAAATCTGATCAGTAGTTTTGAAGAAGATGATTTTTATAGTTTTCATCTTTTTCCCGTTTTCGTTGCCATGGCAACCAGAGTTCTACAAGGATCGAATATATTTTAGCTATTTTTGTGAAGGTTCACCCAAGGATCATCACTGCCAAGTTTAATCAAATTCTATCCAGCGGTTTCAGAGAGGAGATGTCGTTTAAAGCAAACACGGACACAAGATGATCACAAAAGCTCACCTTGAGCCATTGTGCTCAGGTCAGCTAAAACCCGAGTAAAATAATGCCACAAGCCGAAAACAGTGGATTAATCTATAGGATATTTGTGATATATGTAAAAGATACGCAATACAGTACAATGTTCGATATTTTGTAAAAGTTGAAAATAAATTGTAGATGATAAAACAAGATTTGGAAGATACTAGAAAAATACTACACCACAACATTTGCAAACTCTAAATAAGTAAAAAGTACACAACTAGCATAATAAAGGTTAGCGCTTTTTTATGATATTCTATGAATTGTCTGTTACCTTTTAATGAGTCAAGACAATGTAACATATATTCAAAATGGCCGCTATTTATGTCACCTGACTGTAGCTACGGGCAGTATAAAAGTTGTTCAGCTAAAGATCTGACAGAGCGAGTTTAATAGAGACGTATCAGACTGTCTCCAGTAAGGCTCCAGGTCCACCTTGCCACATACCTTGAATTTTGGAATAAACTTTGTCTGGTGTCAGTTTATACGGTCATGTAATACTACACTTGGTGACGTTGGTATTTTTGCTTTATTTGTTTATCTTTATTATCTAGACTATATTTGGTTCTGAATTTTTATATCTTGTGTCATTAAAGGTATTCAACACTCATTCATTTGCCGATTTAACTTGTCGGGAAGAAGAAGCTGTCTTAAGAAGCTGGAAATTAAAAGAATCCATCGTCAGATTGCCGCATCTATATTTCCCCGCTCCTAGTAGCGTATTCACGCAATTCGAGTCTTATTTACGAATACGGAATATCCTACGTTGACATTCCCACTAGCGGATTAAAATTCCCCGACCACCGATAAATGCAGTCATACAATTCAAATAAAAAAGCATTCAACTCCGAGACGCCCTGATCTATCCTTTTTTAACTCGTCTGTTTTTCGAAGAAAAATACGGGCTATTGTCGTAACTCCGGCATCCGCGTTGTCGTCGTCCGTCGTCGTCGTTAGCCGTCGTCCGGAATCTTATCTTTGGCCATAACTTCTCTACTATTCAATATACAACTTTCATTTTTGATATGCATATTCATATTGACAAGGCCTATCCAGACATGTGCAAATTTTTCACCTATTGACCTTGACCTTTGTCCTATTTTCCTGTAACTTTTGAAAACTTTAAAATGCTTGTCATTTCAGGACCGTTACCAATAGGGCACTGATATTTTACATGTAAATTTCTTGTGGCAAGACCTTTCCACCAATGTTACACTTTTGGATTGTTGATCTTAACATTTGAACGTTCACCTATTTTTTAAGTATTTAACAAAAAACTTTAACGTTGGCCGTAATTTCTTTACTTTTTGACATACTTTTATTTTTTGTATGCATATTCATCTTTGCAAGGAAGATTCAGATACACCTCAACATTTCATCTATCGACCTTGACCTGTGACCTATTTTGCTGTAACTTTTGAAAACTTTAAAATGCCTGTCATTTCAGAACCGTTACCAACAGGGCACTGATATTTCACATGTGAATTCCTTGTGGCAAGACCTTTTCATCAATGTTACACTTTGGACTTTTGACCTTGGCGTTTGAACTTTGACCTATATTTGTTTACAAAAAACTTTAACGTTGGCCATAACTTCTTTGTTTATTGTTTGTCTAGCATACGGAGTTAAATGGTTGTCTGCAGTGGGCCAATCAAAGATGGCGGATAACAATGAAAAAAAAAGAATGAAAGTAAATTTATTTGGGCATATCTTTGTCTGATATTGTGCCAAGATGATGCCGTTAAACATATCATTGGAACAATTCATGTTTTACCAGTGGGAGTCGATTTTTTTAGGATGACACGCCGTTTTGATAGTGTAAATGTTACAAGAATATACGATGTATGGAATTGAGGGTTTGACGTAGCAAGTTGGACGTTCACAACTCCGATATTTCATGATGGGCGAAGGAGATCCGTTCACATGAAAAAGTGAGAAACACAAACAATTTCAGAAATGCGATTCGTCAGTTAGAAGCATGGACACGTTCTTTACACCATCCAATTCTGCTAATTCCAATCAAGCTGTAATATCTCCGCTTTCCCCAATCCCGCTTCTCCCCAATTGACAACGTTGTTTCAAAATTCATTTCAAATAATGGATGTGTTGAAAGCGGAAATATTGTGGACCATGTAGACAGTGGTGAACCATAATTCCTATAAGTCAAACTAGTATGATACTTTGGAAACTAGGCTGAAAGACAACCTCAGGCAACTGAAATGATCTAAAAGGAATAATTAAGGTAGACTGTGACGTGAAAATGTTTTATAAAGGATGTCCCTAATCTGTTCCCTAAGTCTCTAAAAAGGCCCTAATTTTGAAATCACTAAGTCTGTATGAGCCATGTCACCCAATCTGTTTTTTTTGTTTTTTTCCCCAATAAACATGAATGCTCCACAATCTGAACAAGGTATATACCCCTCTATATACGCTACGCTACATGAGGATCTGAAGTCGTCGCATAAGCTGCCTTTGATTGTTTAACCCGTGTAAGTATCGTTGATACCGGAATAGCCAATGTGCGCATGTGTAATTTAGATAGCAATCGCACCATCACAGGTTGAAGGAATTGTAAAAAATATGGCTGCGCCCTGAAATTTACTGGTTTAGTAGAATTTCTAAAACAGTATTTTGATGAAAGTGGATTGAAAGAACTGATTATTCCAAGAAATCGAACACATAAGATGTTGCATGCCTGTATATCTGCATATTTATGGTCTCCGAGAGAAATCGTGCCAAAAGTGGATTGTATTGTTGGAAAATGTTGTGACAGCAATGTCTGTATTTGACTTTAAAAGCCATTTCAAATATGTAGAGGCCATTTATTTTCTGTCCTATAGTTCAATGTACAGCCCTGTGTTTATATTAGATCTAGTATTTATTTATTTCATAAGAAGTCCAGAAGAGAACATACAAGTAGAAATTGAAAAGAATTCCAACTTCAAAGTGGAATACCATATATTGTGGGTATTATCAGTGGTATCATTTACACTACAGTAAAGAACTGTTTTTTTATATCGTATACAGTAAAACCTCGCTATTATTACCACCATCGGTTCCAGAGAAAAGTGGTCTTAAAAGCGAGGGGATCTTAACATAGAAATTACCAATATAGTCAGAACAGGACTGGTATGAATTAGCTTTAGGATCATGCACTATAATATAGTTTGTAGTATTACTATTAGACTGATGGCGAATAAACAATTTAAAAATATTACATCATGGACTCTGGTTTCAGTAAATTGTGTAGTCCTTACTTAAAATCATTTATAGGAAACAACTTACATGCATTTTGTTATTATATTTTTTCTATATTTCATTCCAAGTTCATACGCATTAAAGTTACAAGTTTTTAAAAATAATCTATTTCCAAAATTTCCTGACATTTGCTTTCGAATTTCCCGAACACTTAACTAAATTCCCTGACAATTCTCTGACCTTGAGAAAAAATGTCCAGACCTTTCCCTGATGGGTTGGAAGTGCTTCAAACACTTCAGAAACATATAATAAGTGTGTAGCGACAAAATATGAAAGTTTACCTCTGCTAAGGACGTTCCAGCGGGTTACGGCTGATTTTGATTTTGATTTTGGTGAAACATTTTTTTTTTAATTTCTCATTTATTTTAAGCTGAATGATAGAAGAAAGCCCAAATTTTAAGATTCATGTAAAAGATATCATCAAAAGTATATTTACCAAATTTTGAAAAAAAGCACATTTTAGTGTTTTTATGCAAATTTGGCTAAAATTCAATAAAAAAGCAGTTTTAGTTAAAAAAATTTTGTTTTATTTTTTTAATTAGAAATATATATATATAAATTCACAGTTTTGGGATAGTTTTTGTATACATTTTGGTCCGGGCGTAAATGAGATTTTATGCCCGTTTTGTACTTTCAATATTTGACAGTATTTTGATCTGTAACTTATAGAATACATTATAAGTTACAAATGGTGATAAAAATATTTAAAAATATCATTCTGATATGTTGTTATAGTATTTAGAAACGAAATTTTTAATGTCATGTTTTTTCAACAAATTTTAGCAAATAGTGATGCTCTACCATAAGCTTGATCTCTAAAACAAGCATGGTGACTCCCGATTTTTAATTCATATATCTTTTAGTTAAAGACTAAAGTACTTATATGCAATATTTTAGGAAAAATCTGTCCGTTAAAAAAAACCCGCTCAAACACTGATCTCAAAACAGATCAGCAAAGAATATAATCAGGTGAGCTAATAAGTATCTTTTCCTAAGAGTCTTTCTTCACAAATATCTTGACTAGATAAAGTAAAAAGTAAGGTAAGTTTTTACCTATACAGCTTAACAACTGTGTGTATAGTATATGGTAAAACCTAACAGGCGCATAGACGGTGTTCACTATTAGCAATACACTTAGGTCTCTTAAGTTTGTTCCAAACTTTATAAGATATCTTAGGTCTCTTAAGTTTGTTCCAAACTTTATAAGATATCAATGCCACAAAAGACCAGACATATGAAGTCTACGCAGCCAAAAAAAGGCTTGTTTAGATAAAAATGGACGTACATACTTAATAAAACTACACTGACTGTTACTCTATAACATTAAAAAAGTCTCGCATTTCTATTTTCACAAACAATGAAAATTTCTATTGTCCTCAAGTAATGCTTATCCAGGCTTCCCACAAAGTCGACAATACAATATTCCTTGACCACAGTTTTCTGTTAATGCGCAGGGGAATCAAGCGAGGAAAATGAGCATGCAAATTATTTTAACAATTATTTGTTTTTCGATGTGTTTTGACTTAAAAGAAATTATATCCTCCTTCGAATGTGGGAACTAATCTAAGTTAAAATAAGGTAACAAGAAACTTGATAAACATATATACAATCACTATGATTGATATCCAGACGTATTGTAGCGAGGTATAATAGGCCAGAAGACATGTGACTTGGTAGCTCAGTTGGTAGAGTGCAGGAACGGTATTCATTAGGCCGTGGGGTCGAATCCCGGTTGTGCCAGGATTTATTTTTGCCCCACCTGTTACAGTGTTATAACGGTGAAATAGCATAACTACTCTTCGATAGTTGACGCTGAGTTCTCCAACATTTCGTTTACATCGCATTATATATCACGTGATCTATGTGAAGTACCCGTATAACGAAATTTAAGATCTATTTACAAAGGGAAAACTCCATTACTGGGTAAGATCGGAAACGCTTTTATTTGCTAATTATTCGAAAATTAGTACATTTCTGGCCGTTTGTAGACTAAACAACAAATTAATAACATTCACGTCCAAAATTTGAGTTAACATATGTTTTACGGCCATTTTGAGTACAAATGGGAGGCAGTCCCCTTTAAAAGTTAACTATCAAAAAAAAAAAAAGGCTTTGTCTTAACCTTATGTAATTTAACAAGTGTTACGTATTGCAATACAATACAAATTCCCTTATCAATGTGTCTGAGTAAAGGAGACGAATCCCTTAGTAAGTGCACAGGGACTTGCTCCGTAAGTTTAAAAAAAATCCTACTGTCCACAGAAATATCAACAAGGATGAACACAAAGTTGAGGAACGACTCGCTTCAACTCGTTTTTTTTCTACAAATCATTCGAATAAAATCAATAAATTTACATATGGAATCAATAAAATATACATTTCTCTTTTGAAATATACCAAAATATCGTGAGTCTTATCTCCCTGTCTACCTTTTCATTTGAAATACTCGCGAATTGCGAAAAAGAACAACAACCTGGACCAGAAGAAAAAGTACACTTTCGGAAAGATTCGGATTTTTACGTTCCGGTAATGTTTAGCGATTCATGTGGACAGTGGGATTTTTTTAAATCATACAGGAGCAAGTCCCTGTGGTAGGTGACTTAAACCAAAGTACAGTAAAACAAAAGAAGAATATCTAAAATGTAAAAAATGAGAATGTTTATATGCTTAAGAAGACTTCTAACTATACTGTATTATATACGTATTACTTACAATGTTATAAATTTTGAGTATTGGTTGCTGATAACATTCCTCCCAATACTTTTTACCACTGTGAGTTGAACCAAGAAACAAACGTTAAATAAAATATAGCCCTTAAAACTGTGTTCATACACCATGTAATAATTACTACACATTCTGTATTTAACACAATGCAACTTGCAAATGTAGTTCTTGTAGATTATAGCGAGCTGATGATATTTTCCAACATTTTGAACATCCCTTCTTAAATTTACTGAAATGTGACTGAAAAACTGTCAGGTATATTTCCTTCTACACAAATTGTAAAATCGTTGGTGACAAACAGTATTCTCATCAAGTCTAACACATAAAGACATTAGAATGTGTAATAAAGTGTCATTTGGAAAAGTGTCTAGCAAACCCTGACAGCACCTGAAAAAGAAACAATCCGATGGTAACAGGTTTACTATCAGACTTCATTGAAATTATTTTATAAGGGTTTCAATTTAGTTAAAAAAGAAAGACTTTTTGGCGCTATTTCTATAAATACAGAGTATATAAGACTGATTTTGTCCATTGTATTTGATTGAATTTGATGAAAAATACAAGTTATCAGATAAGTAGTACTGAAAGTGTAAGCTTTGAAAACAGAGAGAGAGAGAGAGAGAGAGAGAGAGAGAGGGGGGGGGGAGAGAGAGAGAGAAACACAACCGTTATTCTAGCGAAAATAGAGGGGTAAAACACATTTTATTTTAGATAATGTTTTTGTACTTAATATACTCTAGATAGGTTTATATTCATATTCTATTTCAACAACAACTCGAATATAAAATGACACAAAATTATTTTAACAGAATAAAGAAATATGTCATATAAAATGTTCACAAATTTAATGTGTTTTACAGTAACGAATAATATAACCTGTATGTCGAGAAATCAATGGATTCCAAATGCTTAACAACTTTGTTTCTTGGAGAGCTGACAGACAGAAGTTGACTTAACTTTTCGCTTACATTTTTTTGCTTTGATCTACGTTCAATACAGACTTATTCGGATTACAATGAACACAATTTACATCATTTTCAACATTCATGTCTGAAGATCCAGCATCTCTGCTGGATGTGTAAAACACAAACTGGGTTTTGATGATGCTTTGTGCCATACATTTGGCTAATATTTAAATTTGTGATTAGAATATCCGATTTTGGCATTCAAAACAACTACTTACATATATTTTCGTGTCAAGCTCCTCCATTTATCCTTTATTTGCTTTGTGGAGACCTGCACATCTTCCTTTTCCATTTCTTTACTAATCTGTTTCCTAAGAACATTATGAGATTTGAATTACTTAAATGTCTCTTCCAGTAATGCTCTCATATTTATTAGTAACATTATCTCACATTCTTTCCACTGGTGGATTTATTGACTCGGGCTACCCTGACTCTGGCTACCCTGACTCTAGCTACACTGACTCGGGCTACCCTGACTCTGGCTTCACTGACACTGGCTACACTGACTCGGGCTACCCGACTCTGGCTTCACTGACTCTGGCTACACTGACTCTGGCTACCCTGACTCGGGCTACAATGACTCGGGCTACCTGACTCTGGCTACACTGACTCGCAACACTGACTCTGGCTACACTGACTCGGGCTACTCTGACTCTGGCTACACTGACTCTGGCTACACTGACTCGGGCTACACTGACTCTGGCTACACTGACCCTGGCTACATTGACTGTGGCTACACTGACTCTGGATACCCTGACTCTGGCTACCTTGACTCTAGCTACACTGACTCTAGTTACACTGACTCTGGCTACCTTTGCTACCTTGGCTGGAAGACTCTTCACAAAGACTTGGCTCACTGTCTCAAGGTGTGTCACAGTCTGTAGCTGGAAGATATTGATATGCATTTCAGTAAAGGAACATGATTAAAATTTACACTATTTTGCATGCATACGTTTAAGATAACTTATCAATTTAACGTGAAAATCTTTTAAATGGTATCACTACCAATAATTATACCAATCCTACAGATGTCGCTCTTATTCCTAATACTGAGGGACTGCTGACAGACACTACCATTGACACCACCAAACTGTCTGAAAATACAACAAACCCAAACATTAGTGTTGGAGCTATCGTGTTCAAATGATAAAACTTATTATTTGGCAATGTTTCAAACATTGTAACAACACAATCTAGAGTTGAAAGCACTGTGAGGCCTCTAAGCTGGATGGATATGGAACCTCTCGTGATGCCAAACGGATACAATTAAAACAATATGCTATGACGCTCTTCGATGTTCAATGACATGAAATACATGTTATAATAGTTATCAATATTTTGAAAATATTACATTCAAACCTTTTTACATTTATACTATTCATTACTGTCAACAGTTTACCTTTAGTTTGTCTTGCATTTTCATTGTTCGTCTTTAGAGCCAGTTCTTGATCTAAAATTTGCAATCCGTATTTGCGATCAAATCACATACAGGGTAAAAATTAACAGAAATAACGCTACCAACTGTGGATATAAACAGGCAAAGAATTACCGTAAATAACCACTTTGTTCAGTACCAATATCCAACTCCCGGTATTACTAAGTCTTACTGATATCATGGTCGACCTTTAGAAGAAGTGTGACAGACAGACAGACAGACAGACGACGAAGAAGCGATCTTTATGTGTAAACTGTGCTGCCGATGTTCAAATGTTATTAAACTTCTATATATTGCCGATGCTACATTACGTAGGAGTTAAGTATATGCAATTCAAGATAATAATGGCCGTGTAGAAGAATAACACATGTTTTGGCGTCCGTTTCCGGACAACTAGTCAGTTACTTTTTGCATAAAAAAATCACACAGAATTTAATAGATTTATAAGTTATAAATAACAATAAAAATGTTTCATTATAAAATCCACAGAAAATACTTGTTAAACCAATTATAAATATATTAAACAATAAAACTTTTCACAGATAAATATAACAATTAACCTACTTATTTACATACATTTTGAAGCCGTTGTTTAAGAGATTTGTTCTATATATCAACTGCTTTTGAAAAAAAAAATCAAATGCTTTTCGAACCTTCTATATTTCCTCGGAAGTTACCCAGTCATATGTGATGCCGTCTCCTTTGAGAAATTCTTGATGTTCTACATGGTTTGAGGTGTGTCAAACACCGAACATGATGATAAGGACATATTTTTGATGCGAAGCAGGGACTTGTTTCTAATCGAATTAAATACCTGCAATATATTATAGTCAGTTTCAAAGAAAGCCGGTGCATTTTATTACAATGACGTCAGCTTCGCTGATTGCTTTTCAAGGGGCGCTTTGATACTTCTTCTGATGAATCACTTCACAGATAATGATTCCATCATTCTCCATTACTTTATTCATCCCAATCAACGCTTTTAAAAGGATACTTCTTGTTAAAAGATTTTTCTTGTTCTGTTGCTATGATAAACCGCTTTGGAGGACGGTTCATTCTAACCAGGCTCTACGACGCCACCATTAATGTGCAAGTACTTTAACATGACGTTTAGACCGCCGTTGGACCATATTTTATAATCTACATGTACATGTCTTTGGGACTTACTTTAATGATAATGAGGCATCTCTTACATATATAATATAAGCAAAGCAGCTCCCAACTTTAACATACATTCCGTCCTTACATATCCGTTTTAATATAGGAACCACATGTATCTTACTTCACACAAATACGCAATCTCAATTGTTTATAAAATTTGAAACGGTCTTTGTATCGTTGTTTGATAAATAAACACAATCAAACGATGACTTGATTACTTGATCGAATGCCAGCCCGTTTAAATCTTATATTGATCGGTGTTCGTGTTTTTCTTCATCAGTACCCTACTCAGATTTAAGATTGTTTCGTGTGCCGTGACATTTGTAAAATAAGCGCGAATATTTGGTATTCGCTTCAGGGGAAAATGATGTCTTACAAAAACAGACAAAGGATGTGTATGAATTTGTATCCTTCCATTACCTAGGGGAAAGCGGAATTACTTTACTTCCTATTTCAACGAGTTAACCCATGTTAGTAACAATTATGACTATATGTGAGATCGGAGACAATATGAAAAAACACGCTTAACACATAGTTTATATACATGAAACAGACATTTGACTCGTATATCAAACATTTCATTTCAGGTCGAGGACATTTCGACAAAAGACGGAATGCAGCGATTCACAACGGAATATCACCGAATTCAAACGCTGAAGAAGGTGTACTCGATGATCAAAACAATGCTAGCTACCACTAAAGACTGGAGACAAAGTCTTAGACCTAAACAGGAAAAGTTTTGATCGACAATCAATTTAGCATTATTTATCAGTAATTTCTTATTTTTTGCAATTAATGTTCACACTTTTTCCATTCATATTTAGATATGTTTCTTTCACGATCTTTTCTCAGCCAAGTGATACACTGTTTCAAGGCCAATACTTGATCATCTAAGCATAGATGCGAGTTTTGACTAAGCTTGAGGATAGACATTGAGTAAAGAATTCTCATAAATAATTTATTTTCTAGATTTGTACCCAACTGTGATTTCTCGGAGAGTTTAATTGCTTACATTATTTGTTGATTGCCATTATAATTGCGTAATTACCACATCGGATAGAGGGAGAAATACATATAACTTAAATGCAAATCCATTTGTATATTATCCACAGTAACACCACGTACGTATTAGGTCCCGCGACTGGGCGTTATACTGCAATGTTGCAGCATTGTCTCATCAACTGGACATATTTCCTAAATAAATGAAATAATTTTGATGTGTGGTCATACCAAACCAACAGACGATCAGCAATCGCATTCTACAGCCTCTTTATCACTGTTGGTGGCTAGTAATATCGCAGTACTGGCTGAAAATCCCCCACAAACTGAACAATTGCCTACTGTTGGTACGATGTTTGAAGTCATGCAACGTTCACGTAAGCGAAATGGACTGTATCGTCTGCTGCTTACGTCTAGTCATCAGCCATTATAATTTGTGAGTTCGAGTATATTTTAGGACAGAAAGGATGTGACTGTATATGAAGGTACAGAACAATAGAGTTGGAAATGGAAAGACATATGACATTAAGTGATTCGAATACTCGTGACTTTAGAATGGCAACCTCCATAAACATGAACGCATTAGACTTCATATTAATAATGAAATACTTAGATCGATGCGTAAAAAACGGTACAGAATGACACAATTCAAATTTACTTCATAGATATTAATTCCTAAACATATAATGACTGTACGGAACCCCAATGCACATTAATATTAAATAATTTTCGATCTTGATTGATGGTATGATTATAATTTATTAAATGGTCAACCCATCAGTCACTGAAAACTTATTGGGCATATGATGTATAATCGATAAATCAATTTAAAAAAGGGTCGTACTCTACTTGCTTCAAGTCGTTTGTTTTATTATTTATTTTTGTAGGGTGTCACTTCAGACTAATACAGCGTTTAATTTAAATGAACGCATATATAACGTTTTGTATTTATATTTTATTTCATAATGGCTCAGATGTATTGAGTGTATAAATTATATTGGTCCAGGCGTCTACTTTCTGATTTATTTCTAACATTTTTCTCTTCATAGACAATATAAATATCCCACATTAAGTAAGCATAAAAATAGATACGTGTAAATTGTTACAGACGTCATGGACGATCTTAAAAATCGCATGTCTAAGATAAAACGGTAAAATTTATATTTTAAAATGAATAAAATTCATTAGAGAAAGTTTAATTATGGCATTCTTCGATTAGAAACCAGTGAACGGAGTCCATTTAGAGCTGAACCTAATCACTTAGAATTTCAACTTAAAAATATAATAACCCAAGACCCCGCTCTTATGACTGCGCCCATAGGAGTGGTAGCGCTGTTATAATGATAAATACCATGTTTGGAAACGTATATCATTGTATGTAAAAGCAGGAAATGAACTTCAAATAAACTCGTAAACATTTAATTTAAATTTGAATTTAAAAGTGTTCAATATGTTGGTGATTGTGCTGTGCCACCTTTAAGAATGAAAAAAAATCTATATAGATTGCCGAAATATATGTATGAAGATTTAAATGCATATTTATTTGTATCATTTACATTCACATAGGTTGTATCTTTTCAGACCCGTTACCAGAAAAAATATCACTATCAATAATATTGCCAGTCTGCAGAATCGTGTCTGTTGTCTCGAGATTTGAAGATTAGAAAGGGACAGGAATAAAACCATAAGCCCCACATTTTCTAATATTTCCCTTACTCACATATTCAGACTGTCTCTTTCTGAATTTTACCAGATGTATTGGCTTTGTGGATGTATAGAAATCCAATTTCCGAGTAATGGATTGTTTCGGTCGGTTGGAGAGCCAGAGATCCTTCCCTTGCTGGAAGCAGAGAAGCCTTTGTACTCCAAACGACTGTGGACAGGGGAAATAACTATATTCACTAAGCGTAGAAAGTAAGACCAAACGTTAACAATTCTTTGCAGAAAACGAAAACGCCACGTGATCCATAAACAATATGTAAATGAAGGAATGTAATATTGAATGTAAATAGTTTACAAGTATTAGCATTTCCAAAAATGTTAAAAAATCGCTGTTAGCCAAGTGAACAGAAAATTACACTGTGAACTAAAGGGAAATTGTATGCCAAAGTACTTGCAGTTGAAGGAAATTTTTGTTTGTTTGTTTGTTGGGTTTAACGTCCCATCGACAGTATTTCAGTCATTTGGAGGCGACGATGTCTACTTGAGACAGATATAGTGCTGCCACACTGCAGTATCACGCCGTAGACATGTGGTATGATACCACACCCAGTCACATTATCCTGACACCGGGTCAACCAGTCCCGCAACTACCCTTATATGCTGAGCGCCAAAGCAAGGGAGCTATAACAGTACCATTTTTTACGACTTTGGTATGTTGCGGCTGGGGTTCGAACCCACGACCTCCCGCTCCCGAGGCGGACGCTCTTACCACTCGGCCACCGGGGACGGTAAGGAAATGTTCATAGCTGGGAAATGTTATCAAAGCTGATATTAGAATTATTCTGATTCCTTATTCATGTGAAATATGAAGCTAATCACTTTTAGTATAGATATAAGCGACATCATATTGATATTTCTCTTTTGTGCACCTAGCTGTAGTCTTATTCCGAACAGAATTTATGCA
>CM037782.1:35594763-35617028 GCA_021229015.1 Solen grandis | reverse complement strand
ATCTTTATTGAAATTGTTAAATTTTTTTTAAAAAAAATTGGCAATTTTTCATACCTGATAGTTCATCAACCTGCCGGCAGCTAATTAGCCCGCTTTTAATGCAAGATTTAAAACATTATACATGAAGAGAAATGTGAATTGCATAGATTTCGTCAAAGTAGTTTTATTATTATTATAATTATTATTATTAATTCTTTTTGGCTCTAGTGAAATTGTTTCGATGCTAATTACATTTTAATGTCCAGCTTAGTTGTTGTTTTCAGCTTAACTATTGTTATGCTATTTCTTAAACTGCATTTGCTTAAAATAGTTTATAGTTGTAACTGATACAAACTTTTGATAATTGCCGATTTTTCCCAATTATTAGATGCCATGTAAATTTCTCTCAATCAGTGAACGTGTCCGCAGTACCCTAAACACATGCTTATCACACAGTCATGGACGACTGCCGGTTCGGATTACCTACACATTAACAGCAGGGGGCCATAAGACAATAGGAATCTGGCTGGTCAGGTGGTTATGCAGGTGGTTCAGTATGGGGGCCCACGATGGGGATTTCCTCTAGACAACACTACTATGATGTAATCAAGGGATTTTATAGCCTAGAAAATTGTATGACCAGGGCAGCTGGGGGGGGCCAAGGCCCCCTCGGTGGATCATCTTATTGGCACTGATGGAAAGGTTGGCACAAATTGACTGTCCTCCTGTTTTACCAGCGGTATTTACTGGTAAATACCATTCTGGCCAATACTACCAAAGTGGAAACAGAAATATTAAGTTTTACTGGTTAAATAAAAAGGAACAATCATGATACATAAGCTTTATATCCGTTTGACAAATATTTACCAATATTGAATGGTATTTGCTGGTATTTACCCATAAATTTACAGCTGGCCCAGTCAATACTTGATTGACCGGTGAATAAGCCAACCCCATCAATATAAAATATTCATTGTCATTTCAGGATATCTACTATGAAGAGAAACATGTGGATTGAGGGCATCGGAGATGATGTTCTGTTTGCTGTTGGGGCATTCTTTGGAGTTTTTGTACCATTACTGATTGTGGTTTTTCAGAGGTCTGTTACAGAAAATTCAAATTTTTTTTTTGAACAATATATATTTCTGTTGAACACAGTCGTGATTTGAGGCAGGTATTATCTAGATAGATTTATCATTTCCAGGAGTAGAAAGCAAGCGAGATGAATATAATGTCAAGGAGTATTCTTAAAGAAAAAAAAAAATATGTTATGAAGATTTTCTTTCTCATGGATTTGTGAACTGAAAATGTGGAAAAAGAAAGAAAAAAAAAAAAGAAAAAAAAAACCCACCTTAGTCATTATTTACATTTTTTCAAAAAAAGGTAAGGCATTTATTGAGGGTTATGAAAGACACCATAATTATGATTTTTTAGGTCTCAATAGTCAATATTTTTCATATAATTTGTGGCTATCTGTTTTGTCAGTCTAATACAGTGAAACTTTATCATAATGCTATATTGGGGTCCAAATTTAGATACATTATACTGGACTGCATTATCATTATGGAAACATGCATCTTAAGTAAAAAAAAAAAAATGCAAAGATTTTAGGTTCAGTGATTGCCTATTTTACATTGGTTTGATCATTATTTTGGATCTACATTTTATATATTTTCATTTCATTTCTGAAACAGAGTAGCAACACGACAGCACATACATCCTGCCAGCCAAGAGAACGTTAATGTGGTTAGAGAAGAGGTAAATCAGCAGCGGTCCAATCTTCATCAAGCAGACAATCAACCAGGCCAAGATGCTGCTGCTAACAATGAAGCCCCCGCCAGACCAGTGAGGGAGAACAATGGACAACTACAGTGTCCTATCTGTCTAGGAGATGCA
This sequence comes from Solen grandis, assembly GCA_021229015.1. Lineage (NCBI taxonomy): Eukaryota > Metazoa > Mollusca > Bivalvia > Adapedonta > Solenidae > Solen > Solen grandis. The sequence goes on along the minus strand of CM037782.1, from coordinate 35,615,153 downwards.
GAGTTTGCTATACAGACAAACTGTGGACATATTTTTTGTGGTACCTTTACACATATTTAATATGACTTGTGTATCTGACTGAAATGGTGTTTTTTTTTCTACATGTATTACTCAATTTGCAGTTGTTAAACATCATCTTCATTTCAACAATACTTGGTCCCATTGTTACACTGATCATCATCTCATTTCTACATGAATTAGTGAATCTTTTTAAATGTTGAGATATTTGATTTTTGCAGATCCATGTTATCTCACTTTTTATGCTCATAAATACTGAAAACAAAAACAAATGCAGAAATTAATTCTTTCTGGATCTAGAATATAATAATATGAAATTCAACATGTATAAATTAAGGCCCATTTTAGGGCAAAACTGCAAAAGCCAACAGAAATAACTTGCTATATGGTAATATCACCGATTATAATTCATTTCAGTTCTTCGAAAGAGCATGTATTTGAAATATCTTTTGTCTTGTTCAAAGTCTAAGCACACCAGAGATTTTGCCATAATCATTATAACACCCAACATTATGTCAAATGCATTTTTAATGTTTCTGTCCTGTCTTACCTGTATTATTCAAAATGAATATTTTTTATCCCACATCCCGCTACTATATTGTATATCCCTACAGGTCTATGCATTACTACCTACTGGCAGCATGGGACATGGTTGGGAGCTGTTAACTGTCCAGTCTGTAGACAAATTGTAAGTCTTGGAGTAAAGAGTGTAAAATGTTTTTATGTCCTTTTTAGCTCGACTATTCAAAGAATATGAGAGCTACTGTAGTCGCCCTGGCGTCGGCGTTGCAGCTTTTGGTTAAAGTTTTGCGTGAAAGTTACTATTGACCTTATATCTCAATAACCATTTATGGTATTGACTTGAAAGTTTATAAATATGTTCAGGGGCATCAGACAACCAAGGTAGATAACTCTTGACTGAATTTAATATGAATTATGGCCCCTTTTTAACTTAGAAATTTTGGTTAAAGTTTTGCATGCAATAGAAAATTTGGTTAAAGTTTTGCGTGCAAGCTACTATCTAGTTTGTATCTCAATAACCATTCATGGTATTGACTTGAAAATATATGAATATGTTTAGGGGAATCAGACAACCAAGGTAGATAACTCTTGATGGAATATATTACAAATTATGGCCCCTTTTTAACTTAGAAATTTTGGTTAAAGTTTTGCATGCAAGCTACTCTCATGCTTATATCTCAGTATCCAGGCATGCAATTGATTTGAAACATCTTTAATATGTTTAGGGGTATCATACTATCATGGTAGATAACTATTGATGGAATATGTTACAAATTATTGTCCTTTTTAACATAAGAAATTTTGGTTAAAGTTTTGCATGCAAGTTACTTTCATGCTTATATCTCAGTATCCAGGCATGGGATTGATTTGAAACATCTTTAATATGTTTAGGAGTATCATACTATCAAGGTAGATAACACTTAATGGAATATATTAAAAATTATGACCCCCTTTTAACTTAGAATTTTGGTTAATTTTTTGCATTCAAGCTACTATCCTGCTTATATCTCAGAAATTGCTTGTGGAATTGACTAGAAAGTTATGGAGTGTCTTCAGGGGCATCAGAAAACCAAGGAGGATAACTTTTGGCCTGAATTTTATGCAAATTATGGCCCTTTTTTAACTTGGATTTTTGGTTAAAGTTTTGCATGCACAGTGTTATTATGCTTATGTCTCAGTAACTAGGCATGGGATTGATTTTAAGCTTCATAAAAATATTAAGGGGTATCAGACTATCAAGGTATATCATTTTTGACCATTATTATGTACAGGGTATGTGAAGGGCAAGAATTGAACCAACAAGCATTTTGAATAGCCGAACGTGCTGTCCTCTGACAGCTCTTGTTCACGCATATAGTGCCTCATCAATTAATGCTTATCTAATTCACTCCATTTTACAGCAATGTTTTTTTCCTTCCTTAGAATTTACATGAAAAATTTCCTTTTTTAAAGTAGTTATTTTCTTCAACACCTAACTGCCAACCATTCTGTGTCCAAATAGTATGATTTTCCACCTTACAGTGTCTTCTGCTCTACAGACTGACCAACAGGATCATTATTTATCAGTCCTTGGAAGATTTTTGTAGAAAAGGGCTATGTATTGATTTAGTGTCTCATACTTACCTATGAATGATTCATATGTGTGTGTTTTATCATTTTCAATCACTTGGTAACGATATTTTTACCTAAGGCATAAAACTATATCATTATGGTTGAGAATTTTTTATTTATAATCATAACTGCAAACAAAACAAATTCTGTAAAAAAAATTTATTCATTCAGCATTATTAGTCATTGACTGTTTACTTCTAGGCAGTGAATTCTTAAATCTTGTCTGTTGATATACCTACTTGTAAGTATGGCCTAATAGAATAATTTAGACCCACTTTCTACATGTTTGTTTCAGGTAACTTTACTGTTGACTAACTTTACATCAGAAGAACAGAATGATGCCTCAGATGAAAGGATAAACATTGTCAATGCTATTAACCAGTACAACAGAAGGTTCTCAGGAGAACCAATACCAGTAGGTATCTTCATGATGGATCCTAGTCCCAAGTTTAGAATGAAAATAGAGCTGTCAATGAAGGGGATTAATTCTCAGCTTCATTGCCTTGACCAGTCTTCAAAATAACTCTGATCAGACATTACTCAGAATTAGCTCAGGCACTTACTTTTTGCTATTTTAAGGACCCTTAATAGTCTTTCATGCTTGGGTCTTTCACATGGGAAATTCTGACATACAGGATGTAGTCATTACCTCCTTAAACCAAAAAATGAAAATATTCCTTTTTGGCCATGGGTGTGCTTTCCAATTTAAAAAGAAAGAAACAAATGCAGACTGCCTGACTCAACAATATGAGGATGCCAGGATATAGTGGTAGTGTCTTGGATGTAGATCCATATGGGGGTTTTAACCCTCATTTAGGGCAAGAATCTTTAACGGCCTTCTTCAGGTGAAAAAATAACTGCTCCAATCCTGGCACCATCAGGCTGTTCAACCTGTAATAATTTCCCTAATCATCATAAACACATGTATAAAGAAACTGGTTCCAGTGGTTATGTGGTTAGAGCATCCACCAATTGGAATTGGTTCAATCCCCATCCACGACATACCAAAAATAGCACTGGTATAGGCACTCCTTTGTTAGGTGATCAGCATACAAAGGTAGTTTCAGGACTTGTTGGCCTGGTGTCAGGATAATGTGATTGGTTAGGGTATCATGCCAAATGTCTATGACATGATCCTGCAGTGTGGCAACATTATATGTTTTAATGGCTGAAGTAGTTGGTGGTTAAATCAAATAAACGTTTATTAAGATTTTTTTTTTAAAGTTTGTAAAATGGTACAAAAGTGAATAGGTATAAAAAGTAGGAAATTGAGATTCTGCAAGTTTTAGGTTGCACAGAATTTATCATTCATGATCTTATAACCATTTTAAAGATAGATATCAGAACACATGTAAGATGCAAACACCTCCTATGAAAACCACAGTTTGATGAGTTCAATATGTATCTTATATTAATACTGTTCAAATTATATTTGTCATAGTGTTGATTTATCTGCAGTTATTGGGACAAAAACTTTTAAACCGTAAACCTTAATTTTCAGTGGCAGGACTACTTAAGAGATCTGCCGACACTACTGCGCCATGCTGTTGGGGAGTTTTTCTCAGTTGGAGGATTGATTTGGATGTTCAGACTGAGGGTCATTGCCTGTTTTATTGCAGCTCTCATGTATTTTGTATCTCCATTTGACATTATTCCTGAAGCAGCATTTGGCCTTTTAGGATTTCTTGATGATCTGTTTATTCTGTTACTGTTAGCAATTTATGTCAGTTTGATTTATAGACGAATAGTGCAGCAAAGAGCTGAAAGAACCGACTCTTAGAGTGGGATTAGTGGGGTTTGTTAGTATTATATCAATCTATTATGATATTCTTGTAATTGTATTGTACAATAAGTATGTAAGCCTTAATGCTCGATTGTGTGAAAATACACAATTTTCTAATGTAAATATGAGTTTCCTTCAGAGGATTGTGATAGAATTATTATGTAAATGCTTAATTATATCAATCACGAAAGAAATATTTTTTTACAGTGTCCTTTATTGTATGTGTATTTTTGTTTTATTTTTATTTTTCCGTTTTTAAATGTTTTTTTGTTCCGTCAGTTAAACTCCTTTGAAGTTGAAACATGTACACACTCATGTTATACCAAGAAAGTACATGTATGTAGCTAGTCTTTTAAGGAGAAACATTTTAGCGCTAAATAAAGGCTGCCATTTTCTGCAACAACCCTTTTGTGCAACTATTTGGGATTAATACATCTTGTCTATTAAAGACGCATTCATCACAAATATGCTACTATTTAATCTGTAAGGATTGAACTGAAAATGCTGAAGATTCTAATGTATATGATGTGAAGTTTGAAGGAACAGTTGCACTTATAAATCCACCTCAGTAACATGACATAATGTTTATTGATTTGATGTCTTTTTGACTAGTTTAATGATTGCAACATTACTTAGACATGCAGTAAACCTATATTACAGTGAACATAACATCTTCTCTTTCGTGGTGAAAGATACAATTATCATTCATGCCCAAAAGCATTGTATCTTAGGTATCTTTCCATGCCTTTGAGATACATGGCAGACTAAACCATTTGTCCATATCATCAAAGACAGATGAATGTTTTTATTAGATGTATGAGACAATGACATTCCATATCTTGTCATGTTATCAGTATGCAGTTTGTGATTTTTAGGATTTTTGACATATTCAGCTTCATTTTCGTATCACTTGCTTAGCATGACAGACATATAGGGATCATTTTTCATTGTCATCACACTTTCTTGTCTGGAGCATAACTTGAATACTATAGCAAGGATACCTTACAAGGTATAGAAGTGCAGTGTACAAGAACTAACTCAAGCTCATCTCAGATTTGAATTATCCCTCTTAGTTGATATCGTCTGTTGCAGAACTACACACTTTTGAATCAGTTCAACTAAATTTGGATCATGGATACTTTTATGGGGTGTAGAAATGCAGTGCACAAGAAATTTATTCTTCTGAATATCTCAATGTTTCATCTCCCTTTGTTGAATTTGTAATCTGAAGCATCATGGATACCTTACAAGATGCAGAAGTGCAGTGCTCAAGAACTGTAACTCTACCTCCTACAATTTTTAACTGCCTCCTTATATTCAGTGTTACTTAAATAGTAAATAATGGATGCACAAACTAGATAGGCAACATGGATAGAAGTGCAATACATAGAAGAATCCTCAATTCTGCTGGTGACCCCAACTTAGTATGGCAGATAAATAGGGATTACTTTTATAAGTGGGTGTTGTTTTGTATAGTGATATTTTGGGTAGAACCAGTTTCAACTGATTTTAATTTGCTCACCCTTTCTCTGACAACTGCTGGAATGCAGGCAACACAAGTGTTCCAAGGAACACCCAACTAGTTATAGTTAGTGATAGAAATCTGTTTATATTTGTCACAATCAACAATCAGATAGGGTATAATTGATAACCTTCTGATTAATAATTGCTTGAACCAGAATAAAAAATTCAAGCAAGGCGCTTAATTATGCCAGTTACATGAACTTAATGAAGTAGTTTTTGACACAGTTTTAGCTTTTATAATGCTGGAGCAAGTAATAGGTTATACTTAGTTTCTGGGCCTTATTGTTTAAAAGTGATATTCTGGGTTAAATCAGGAGATTCCAGACTGATGTACAGTGTACACTAGTCAGACAACACATATGGTATGGTGTAAAATTTTACGACGTTGCGGAACGGATACATTTAAATAAAAAACTGTTGCTCTTCAGGAAAGTACTGATCGCCGGCGACTAGCAACAATCAAAACATCACTAGTTACAGTAATTTACTGTTGAATATATTCACCATGTACAATGACCTATGCAACTAGTATTGAGCTACAAAATAGATGAAAAATGCATGAAAAATATAGAAGTTAAATCCTTAGATGAAAATGTTTAAGATAAATTTTGATGTTTCTGTAATTTTGTTTAAAGTTCATTCTTAGTTGTCCATGTTCACTACAGAATTGATTTGTACCTACATATATGTATACCTTATTCACTGTTTAACACCTTTAGGATGTCATTTTGTATACATTTTGAATAAAAATTTGTTAAGACTTTTTTTCTCTCCCTTTGTTACAGTTCAATTAAAAAGCATGCTTTTGAATAAAAGTGATTTTTAAAAATATTTAAATATGAATAAAAGTGACATTTCAGAAATACTTTAATATGTAATTATTTTAGATATTTCTGCAAATAGCAACACAGTTGAAAAGATTGATGGAATGTGCCAGTATACAAATATAAAAACTGGAGAAGTCCTCTACCTGGATACTGATAAGTTTAGTTATTAGTAACACTTGAAAGCATCCATTATCTGTCAGAGGTGTATAACTACATGGAAGTCAAATGACACATATTTACATAATTTGATGCAAAAGTTAAGACTTTGGAATCAGAAAAATAAGTGCATGACACATGAATTGAAAATTAAAGCTTGTACTGAAAACAAAAATGGAAAAGCTCTAACAAGACAAACTGCTTAAAAGAAAGAAATATTTAAATTATCTGAATGCTTATTCATGTGAATGAAGAAATGAAACTTCAGACAGAAACTGTATCATGAAATTATAGAGATCAACCTAATTGTGAATGAAATTTTACCACAAATTGGTTAGTTTTTGGGTTGACACAGCTAGCTCTTTCAGGTTTTGAAATAATCAGTGGATATCTCCCTGGTCAATCGCACTGCCAGCTATAGGTGCCTACCAGGATCATTTGTCAGTCTCACTACTCAGAATTCAGTACTCTATCTCCCTGGCCTTATCCTACACTGCAGTTGGCCAGCAACTGGAGCATCAGATCTACTGCTTGCTTTATTGCTGACCTCTTCGTACATAAGGAAAAGTGAGATGTATTAAATATATATCTGAAACAATTGCTCATATGTAACAACCACATAAATAACCCATGTTTTAACCTCACCATAGAAACTGACGTCTTTCAAGTGTAAACTGACATCAATCTGTTTAGTGAAATATACATGCACTTAACAACTTTGAACCTTTACCATGGTATACCATAGGAATGCCAGATCAGACTGAGAGCAAGGTTTTTCTCCCCTAAAAATTAAGAAGAGGCCTTAGCCTTTCATTTTGGGAAATTCTAGTGACATTTTTTGGTCAAATTGGGGAAAAAGTGGACTGACATTTTTTGTCTCTCATGGGTTCAAATGATAAAAATGGTAACTTATACTTCTGCTACATTTATTGAATGTATTTATGTTTCTATCTCACATAATAAAACAAATAGTACTTTTAAAGTTAAAAAGAATAAAATGCAAATAAATTACACAGACCACAATTATATTTTCAGCATTATTCAAGAACATTCAACAAGATAATATCAAAAACAAGTAACAAGCCAATAGTGCATAACACTATTCATAAGATTTCACTAACTTAACATTTACATTTTAATAAAGTTTTTAAACAAAATCATATCAAATTTGAAGCTTAAGTTTCTTCCATGAACAGCCTAAGTAGTAGGGTACTACACTTTTGTTGTGTTTTTATCTGTGTTCTTCATCTGACGATCTGCCTCAACTGCCTCTGACTGGCTTAAATAGCGCTATAAATATAAAATTTTAATACATTTAATACAAATGCACAAACTTATAAGTAATATTCTGTAGTATGGCTTGATATACACAGTATTTGTATTTTTTGACAGCTACATGACACTCCTAAAAGCAGTCAATCCTATCTTACTGATGAATCAAGTGTTATCACTTGCCAGTATTTCTTACCAGACCAAAATCAAAATTCCATCTTGGTGTCCAACTCTATATTTAACCTCAGATTTTTGCAAAATCTTTGATCACAGCAAAATAGAATTATAAATCTTGCAATCTTAAACTGTAACTATTACTAAAAGTGATTAACATCCCTGTAACACACTTTGTCTTATGTAATATGAGTGACCTGACAAGTGATTTTTATAGTCGGGAATTAAAAGAGAGATATGGGCCCTGAAAATCAAACTCCAAGCAATATTGTCAGATGCAACATGAACAAGCTTAAGTCCTGTCACATCAAAATTAAGGATTTAACCCTATTCAAAACCACACAGATCTTGAGATTCAATGTTCAATACTTCATCTCTTATGACTAAAAACAACCAGCTGGTATCAACAAGCATATGTCAAAATTCATGACAGAGTTATGTACTTTGCCTGACCCCCAACAAAGGTATGCAATTTCATGTGTGAAGTTTCAGGGACATTAACTCAGAAAAAGTGGAGATAATAGCAATGTTAAATAAAACTTTAAGAATATTTTTTCTTAGTCTGAAAAGGGCCATAATATTATGCAAAAATATTTGGAAGATTTACTCTTCATGTTTCTACAGGTTGGCCTGATGATAATTAACACATGTGTAAAGTTTGAGTAATATCCATTGATTAATACAATGTTAAACAAAACTTTAACATTTTTCTTAGTCCAAAAAAGGTCATAGATGTGCAAAAATACTTGGAAGAGTTACTGTTCCTGTTTCTACTGATTGGTCTGATGATGATAAACACAAGTGTAAAGTGCAGGTGACTACAATAGCTCATCCTATTCTTAGAATAGTCAAGCTAAAAATGACCTACCAGAAGTAAGATACAAGACAAGATGACTGAAATGTCTTACAGCTACTTACCATTAAATTTTTGCTCATAAAGTATGGTTTAGCTTTGCCATCGTTTCTTTCACAGTCCTCACAGAAGCACAGGAATATTGTGTCAATTGTAATCTGCATTTATATTGAAACAATGTGTGATACATACATTAACAATGTACTATATGATATCCAATTCAAGCTTTAACTACCTTAAATGACAGAAAACAGTCTGTGAATAAACCTGTAACTGAAAATTCATTTTTGAACAAGTTGGTCTATCTTTACATAATGTGTAAAGTAGAAATGATGTCAGTTCAGTGCTGACCCTAGTAATTATTTGATATTAAAGAGCGTTCGAAGAGTCTGAAGGAAGGTAATTTCAACATTGTCATTTTGGATAGTATAAATTTGGATATTATCATTTCAGATAATTGTTTTAGTATGTTGGTTAAAGGCATTATATGAAACATTTTTCTTTGTTGACCTAACTGAGGTGTTTTTAGAGAATAGTTTATAATATGGAAACATTTTAAATTTTGGTGACATCAAATAATTATTTCCCCTTGTACTCTTAACATCTACGTCATTTTCTTTACAATCTATTGAAGAGGTGATAGCTGAAATGCATAAAGATTAATTGTTCGTTTATTTATTAATAAATTATGTAAAGATTGACATGTGAAGTCATTATATTTTTACACCATAAAATGACTTCAAGTATATCGAGCTAATCAAATTTGTCATAGAATTGCTTAAAATTGTGTAAATATTACCTCATACACAAGAAGAAAGCAATGAGCCACAAAGTAGGAGAACACACAGGCAACTGTAATTGGTACCCATATAAAGTTGATGTCATCCCGGTTCTAAAGAGCAATAAACAAACAAAAAAACAACAAAAAAACATCCATTAAAGTTCTCATGTACTTATAACTGAAAAAAACCCCAAAAGAAACTAGAGATTTATTTTTGTAGAAAACTGATGTCTCTGTGTGGCAAGGGTACTTAACGTTTGCAGTAAGTTGAATACATGGTTGATTCAACTTCATGTTCAAAATCCCATTGTTTTAATTTAGATTGTCTAAAATTAAAATGAATCTTGAATTATGTCATTATCATTCCATGGAGTAAATTGTTAAAGGGCTGACTATATTGATCAAGCTCTGAGTTATGGACCTTGTGTGTGACAGTTCCTCTCATCAAATTCTTTCCATAACTAAAATTTGTTTCAATAGCACAATTAGAACAGGTATATCTTCAGGACACAAAATTATGAAAAAGGGGAAAAAACTCCAACAAGAAATCGTTTGAAATTGGTTATGCACATTCTCACAGGACAAGTATGAAATTAATGTAGTAGAGGTATAAAATGGCACTTGCACTATCTTGCCATAGAGCTAGCTTTTGTGGCAATGTGGTAGAGTGTCTGATTTGCATACAAAGGGTCCCGAGTTCAATACCAGCTCGGGGCAGTAGGATTTTACATGGTTACATTTGGCGCCCAACATAAATAACTCACAGTTGTAGAAGGGATGGCACCCTTAGAAAGTTCTACAGACGTTCATACTCCAGGAATCTGAGGACAGATTCTTGAAAGGAGGGGGTGTATGTAGTAGAGGTATAAACTGGCACTTGTACTATCTTGCCATACAGCTAGCTTTTGTGGCGACGTGGTAGAGCGTCTGATTTGCATACCAAGGGTCCCCGAGTTCGATACCAGATTGGGGCAGTAGGATTTTACTTGGCTTACATTAAACAAAAAGCAAAACTCCCTGATTGAGAGTTAATGTTCTGTGTACTGCAAGTTTCACGGTTATATGTCTCATAGTGCACGAGTTATGCTCCAGACAAAACTTAATAGAATATGAAGTTGAAATTGGGCAATAACTCCAAAAATATTATGTGCAGAATTAGGGTTCTTGTGCATGGCACTTCTCTATATCTATCCACCTGTGAAATTTCAAGTTAATACTTTTTGAGTTATGATCTGGACAAAAAGTGTGACAGACAGACAACACTTGACAAAAACAATATGCCCTCCCCAATAAATAGGGGGGAGGAGACATTATGAGTTATTAAAATCCTAAATTTATCTTACAGCCATCATACAATCTAAATGCTTAATTACTTAATTATCTGAGGCAAAACCTAATGATTTCAAATCCCTGTTTGACATAACTAAGGGGTTGCCAATGGTAATTGTAACATAACTGCTGTATACATCTTATGCATGCTTACTAAGTATCAGCTTGATGCTATGAAAACCTTTTTTGATAAATTATTTTTCTTAATCCTAAATATCTATAAATCCATGTTAAAACACTATTCATACTTTTCAGTAACAATAGCTTAGGTTTCCCAAATAGCATAAAAGTCACATAAATTAAACTTAAGTTGTCTGTTAAATCTCTTGTCAAAGTTTAACCATGAAACATACCTTAAAGAACTCATTTCCGACCACAAGAACGACAGCAACTGTGCTAATCTTTCCTAGAAACAGTACAAAGTCCCCAACAGAGTTGATGGCAGCCACTCGCAAAGCATTAGCAACAATCAGAAGAAAAGCTTTCTTGGCCGAGGAACAGAAACTGTATCCATAGATAGCTGCAATGTTATTGAAATGACCTGCATCATGATTTAAATCAAAGACGATTTCCCACTTAGAGGCAAACATGCATAATGCAGTTTTTTCCTATATAGACTGAGAAGGAAAATTAAAACCATGATAATTTTCTGAAACTCTGCATAATTATAGAAAATTACACTAGACACAAATTTATGAAAATAATTGGGGGTCACCATTCTATTTTGGAGTTATCTGCCCCTAAAAGTGAGTTTTTTTTTTTTGCTCTTTTCAGTCATTTTCGAGGGCAGATAACTCAATATAATGGCCTGCAACATTTCATTTAATTCAACTGAATGTTTGGTACTGTACTCACTGTCACTGTGTAAAAGATTTAGAAATTCTATGCAACAGATTTAACCTATAGTCAATATGCGAATATGTGGACATTTTCTTATTTTTTTCAAGAAAAAATGCAGTATATTTATTTGCTTAAGCATAGTGAAAAATCTATTGAACAGAATTGTTTTTAAACTTTGTATAATGCCTGGAAAAGAAACAACAAACAATGTCAAATAAGGTATCGATAGGCTTCATTTTGAGTTATCTGCCTTTGAAAATGACCAAAAAAAAAGAGCCAAAAAAAAAAATAAAAAAAAATCTCACTTTCAGGGGCAGATAACTCAAATATTAGAACAGTGACCATCAATTTTTTCCCATAATTTGTTTCTAGTATTATTTTCTATAATAATGCAAAGTTTTAAATAATTATCATGGCTAGTTTTAATTTTCCTTCTTTGTCTACATAGAAAATAACTGCATTGTGCACATATGCTTTTAAGTTTCTAAAGTAGGGCACATTTGAGTCCTTTCAACTGTGGAGGTAGTTGGGTGAAGTATAAAAAACAAACTTTGCAGATGTTAAGAGGGAATGTTGCAAAAGGGTCACATAAAATCATAAATGATTTTTATGATCAGTGACCTCTAAAGCTTTTTTTTGTTTTTTGAGATACTGAAGATTTGTTAAATTTCACTGGCGTACCTTTGCTGCATGTGAAAAAAACGTTGCATATACAAAGTGTAAATTAAGTGTCTGAAATTTATTAAAAAAAAAAAAAAAACAAACTAAGAAAAACAGTGGCAATACCAATCTCTATGTAAGCATTCCTGTTGAGGAACTTGAGGAATTTCTCAAAACACATTAAGCAGAGCTGTAGGCACTTCAAGATGAAATCCACAACCTTGCCTGCCCGATCATTCAGTCTAAGACATAAACAGAAAACATCACATAAAGTTGTAACAATTTTGAACAATTGATTTCACAAACACATATTTAAGTTTTTTCCTTCATTTTCTATGCAGGAAACAACTTTTTTAATTTTGTGGAACAAAAATATTAGCAGTATGGATTTTCTTGTACTTCTGATGTATGTGAATGTTTTAATCCTTAGCCTTACGAATATTCAAGTAGAAATCTATGATTTGAAGAATTTTAATATATAGAACTTGTCATGGTATATGATTTTTTTTTCTTTTCTTTGCCATGCATACTGTAGAATCTGAGCTACAAAATTGCATTAGCAAACAAAGCAGCTGTCTAATATGGGTCTTCTCTGTTTAAATAAGTTTATATGAGGTAATGATTTAATGATCATACAGTATGTGGTATGTATCACTTGATGTATACATTATTTTATCAAAGTGTCAGAATCAAGGAAAGCAAGGGCTTGCAATACATGTACTTACTTCTTTTGTATGTAGGACAGAATGATCCTGGCAAGCTGCACTAATGCAATGATGAAGGAACCAAATGCCACAGATCCAAGGTGATACCTATATATAATGATTAAGTTTGTGACATATGGTTAAAGGTCAAACTCAATGGGTGTTGAGAGGATATGTTAGTTTCAAATCTCAATACTACTATATCTCTAGGCTTCAATTGTATCATAAATCAATTGTGTCACTTCTTAAGTGATAAAAAATATAATGAGATGACTGGTCTTTTGGATCCATATTCTTAGACTTTGAGTGGGCCTGACAGAAATGAAGTGGCCATAACAAAATTTTGGCGTTACATTTACAGAACATCATATATCTTTGTGATTTCATAATTATCATGAAAAATAAACATTTTCAAAGACATTTTCATTTTACCAGAAATTTATGATTGACTTATTTAAGACTTACTTGGTTCATATTCTATGAACATGAATGGGCCCAAAAAGTATTTTACGGTTATCTGGTCCATGAGCCTATGCTCATTTTGACCAGTACAAGGCTAACACAAAATATTTTGTAAAATACATGTGCAGAGGGATTGATAGAGCAGCAGATTTTTACTACCACCATCCTATATGATGGATTTATTTATACTTGCTGACAATGTATAAAGTTGTGTCTGAATTGACATATCAAATGAACAGTACATAAACTGAATTTACTAATAAATAAAAGTCAATGAAAAATTAAATCAATATTAATTCAAGTTCAGCTGTACAATAAAAAAATATATTTACATTCTTTAATTTACCTAAGCAAATTTTTGATAGCAGTCAAGATGGGCCAACCTAAGTTCTTCTTATTTCTGTAAGGTAAAACATTGAAATACAAAATAATTAAGGTGTTGATAATTTGGCTAAGGGAACAAACTTTTAAGTCAAATATATAGGAAAATATCTACTATCATTATCATGTGAATATTTAATAAGAAGGAAATGTCTATAAAATATATAATATTAAGATGCAAACAGATGATTTTTAATAAGAAGGAATTGTCTATAAAATACATAATATTAAGATGCAAACAGATGATTTTTAATAAGAAGGAATTGTCTATAAAATACATAATATTAAGATGCAAACAGATGATTTTTAATAAGAAGGAATTGTCTATAAAATACATAATATTAAGATGCAAACAGATGATTTTTAATAAGAAGGAATTGTCTATAAAATATATAAAACAAGTGGTTTTATACTAAAACTATGTCTATATTATTGAATCTGCTATATTTGATATGCCTCTATGGCGTATATAAAAGGTTTAAACTACAGTTTACAAAATCACAAATGAAACCAGTGGCTTTGGTCAAACAGGTCAATCAGGACTTGTATGCAAACAGCAAATCTGTAAAGGCAATTTTCTGATCTGACACTTTAAATTTTGGGCCTTGTTTTTTTAAATTAATTGTGGAACAAAATTAAACTCTTTTTACTTACCAGATAAAAAACAAACAAGAAAATGTGTCTGTGAGACACTAATGCCCCACCAATAAGGTCAGAACTAAATATTTGCTTGTATTTTTAAAAGATTTTATAATGATGTACATTTGTATAAAGTTTCATGATGATGTGAAGTTACCTTTAGAGAAAAAGCGCTTAAAAAAAGAGGTATACCTGGGGCAGAATAACCAATTTTACCAAGACATATCCATGATATTAAATAAATACTACTGGTAAATAATCCGTCATGATGTATATGAATATCAAGTTTCATAATGATGTAAAGTCATCTTCATAGAAAAAAACAACTAAAACACAAATGCAAGACAACCAAATATACCAAGTTCATCCAACCGTGAAATATGGGTCACAGCTATAATTTGCATAAATATTTAAAAAAAATTTATCATGATGTATAAAATGTGAATATAGTTTCATCAAGATGGGAAATCATCTTCATTAGAAAAAAAGCTGAAACAGAAAGGTAAACCTAAGGCAGAAGAATCATTTTACCATGTTCATCCAACCATGAAATGTAGGTCACAGCCATAATCTGCATTAATATTAAATAGATCATATCATGATGTACATGTGTACCTAGTTTCATAAAAATTTGAAGACATCTTCATAAGAAAAAAGCTTTAACGCTAAGGTAAACCTGAGGCAGAACAAGCAATTTCAATGTTCATCCAACCTTGAAATATAGGTCAAAGCCATTAATTTGCATAAATTTTTGAAAGATCACATCATGATGTACATGTGTACTTAGTTTCATAAAGACGAAAATGTAAGCCTGAGGTGTGACAGACAATCGGACAGATGCACAGACCAAAAATCTATATGCCCCCCAACAGAGTTGGCAGGGCATAAAAAACAAAAGTGTTCTTTGGAACACTTGTGTCACCTGCGTGATGGACAAAGTGTGATGGCCAGACAGACAACGGTAAAGTGATCCCTATATGTCACTTCTGCATTAAGCAGGTGACACAAAAACTCTTCATACATATGTAACTGAGCAAAGTATCAAATACATAGAATATATACATCAGATCAGTGTCAAGGTCACATCCAGTGTTACAACATGTCAAACTGTTTCAGTATTCTTCACTGCAGTATGAAAAAGAATGGGACAAACTCCATTATATCTATCCTTCAAACAACTGCTTTATGCAGAAAAAGCAAAGTGGTCCAACTGACCTCGTGAAGTACCATTTTGCCACTGCTCCGGCTATCACAAGATCCTGGCAGGCAATCACAAATGCTGAGATCCAGAGAATTGCAAAAAGGTTGTACCATCGAAGATACTGAGAATTCAGAAATTAAAAACATCTATAATTCTCTGAAATAATGTTAAACATGCTTAAAAGTACCAGTACACATTTCTGTCAAAAAACATTTTTGAATATCTATGATCTACACTCACAGAAAAAGATTACAGGAATTTACACTCAATTCATCTTATAAAGTAAAAACACAAAACAAACAGTGCATACAACATGGTAATATTAAGGTCAATATGATACAATTCAAATTAAAACCACCTTGTTATATAGTGAAAATTTATTTGCAGTATCTTATATTGGACCCCAAATAAAACATGGTAATTAATTAATGATGGTCATGAACAAATTTAAGAATCAAGTAGATGG
Organism: Solen grandis; assembly: GCA_021229015.1. Taxonomy (NCBI): domain Eukaryota; kingdom Metazoa; phylum Mollusca; class Bivalvia; order Adapedonta; family Solenidae; genus Solen; species Solen grandis. The sequence goes on along the minus strand of CM037782.1, from coordinate 35,598,950 downwards.
TGTCTGGTTTGTGTAATGGTTTACACACTGACCAAGTTACCACAGCTCAAGTTCAATTCCAAATTGGCCCAATGTTGTATGTGAAAGATTGCTGACAAGTGAAGTTTTAATAAGCAGTATCACTTTCTGTCCAATATTTGTAAAGCAAAGTAAATTTAATTTTTGTAGTATGTATGATTATTTCCCAACTGCAGCTGTCAGGGTCCTTCCTTACCACCCAGTGATCCTGCAGTTCATACATTACATGACCATTTGGCTTTACCACCGCCTCACCTGTAACATATTTATATACATGAGACAAAATATTTTTATCAGACCATTTAACCCTTTCCCTCATATAGACTCATTTTGACGCCCTCAATAGGTACCACATAAAGCCTGATCTGCAGAAAACCACAGTTAAACCTTACCAAATTTAATTGTAAAGTCCTCATTTCCAGACCACTGAGGAGCAGCGAACAGCATAAAACCTGATCAGCCTGCGAGTTACTCGCAGGCTGATCTGGTTTTATGCTGTTCGCTTAGGTCTTTTCATGGTGTCCTCTATGAGGGAAAGGGTTAAACAGGCAGGCATACCATCAAATTTCCTAAGTAAAAGGGTAAAAAGGGGTCATAACTCTTAACACTTAAGAGAGATGTGCTCTTATCTGATGAAAAATCTTTTGCCAATGTGTATGTCACAACCTGCGAAATAAGTCTGTAATTCATTACTCAAAGCCTTTTCAAGACATATAGAAAACTTTAAGTACTAGATGTGGGTGTTCCTCGGAACACTTGTGTCGCCTGCATTTAAGCATGTTTGATGAAAGAATTGACTAGAAAATCGATCTTTTGACAAATTATTGATAAACATAACTATTTTGTCAAAAAACCCACACACACACACACACCACACACATATATATATATATATATATTTTTTATTTTTTTTTTGGGGGGGGGGGAATAAAATATTAAAGTGCAATATGTAATAATTTTCCCGAGCACTTTCGCATAAGTCTTCATCAGAGGAGTGTCAGAATGACTATGAATTCAAAACATTAACTGTAAGAAAAATTATGACGTCATTAAGCACTTATGACGTTAATTATATATATGTTGCAAGTTTGTAGTCATCATTATCATTATTGAGTTATCATTCTTGTGTACTGCACTCAGACCAATGAGATCTATCTACTATAAATGTTTAAGGCAACACTTCAAATACTTTACAAGTTATGCACCACACAAGAATTAAATCCAAAAAAATAAACAAAGGGAAATAACTCCAAAAATACAACAGTTATCATTCTTGCACAATGCACTCCATGAGATCTTTCCACCTGTGAGGTTTCAAAGTAATACCTCAAATACTTTTCATGTTATGCTCCAGACAAAAATGAAGTCTGAGTATCAACAAAGGGCAATAACTCAGAAAATATGAAAGTCATGGTTATCATTCTTGTGCACTGCACTCTGCCTCAATGTGATCTATCCATGTTTTAAGTTTCAAGGTGATACCTCAAATACTTTTCGAGTTATGGTCCGGACAAAAATAAAATCTCAGAATCAACAAAGGGTAATAACTCAGAAAATACGAAAGTCAGAGTTATCATTCTTGTGCACTGCACTCCACCTCAATGTGATCTATCCATGTTTTAAGTTTCAAGGTGATACCTCAAATACTTTTCGAGTTATGCTCCGGACAAGAAAGTGTGACGCCGACGACGCCGCCGCCGACGACGACGACGACGACGACGCCGACGACGACGACGGACAAAGTGATCCCTATGTGTCTGCCATGCTATGCAGGCGACACAAAAATGGGATGCAAAGGGATGCAACATGGCTCATTTCCACCTTGTGAAGTAGAGGTATAATAAAAATCTAAAGCAACCTATTTTCAGAAAATCCTCAAAATACTGTTTTAATGCTAAAATTTGTGGTGTTTTAAATCAAATTGACTAATTTTTCAGCTTGGAACTCCGATGCATTACAGATTTACAACTTTTACCATTTGGGTTTCTCATGTTAACTACAATGCAGTATTTGTGTATGTGGTGTATAATTAGATGCAGAACAAAGGAATACCTGAGGTTTCTATAAAACTGGCAAGGAGGCACAAGGCAGCTAAGAAAAGGATCAGGAAGAACAGTGTCTGAAAAATCATCACTTAAATATATATTGTACACACTCATCAAAATAATTTTGTTATTTTGCGTGGTATATCACATGATTACATTACAGAGGTTATGGGCAACAAGACAAGTCTAAACATTAAAAAATAAAAAGTTAGTTGGTAAAGGTGTTTTAAAATTGAACAAGAAATGTTTGTGAAACATATATGCCCCCCTCATATGCCATAATATGTATATAGCTATATTACATGCAAGGAGTTTGCCTTTATAATGTTGGCTTGTCACCAAAATTTCTCAAACTTCAAAAATTTGAGTGAAAATATAATGAGCTAAAATGTGGAACTAAACATTTACTGAAATAAATGGGCTGGAGAAATATTTACACAAGTCCACAAAGGTTTAAGTGAAAGAACATTGTCAGTTATAAACAAACAAAACATTATTTGGACAATTAGGCCAAGTCATCAAAAATATATACAAATGCAACTTGTGACCTTGACCTTTGAGGTATTGACACCAAAATTGATAGGGGTCATCTACTAATCATAAGCAACAACCACATGAAGTTTGAGACTTAAAGGTCAAATAGAACTTAAGTTATCACTCGGACAAGGTCTGGTATTATACATACACAACATGTGACCTTGACCTTTGAGGTAATGACACCAAAATCAATAGGGGTCATCTACTAATCATGAGCAACAACCACATGAAGTTTGAAACTTAAAGGTCAAATAGAACTTAAGTTATCACTCCCACAAGGTCTGGTCTACCGACAGACCGACGGACCGACATGAGCAAAGCAATATACCCCCTCTTCTTCAAAGGGGGGCATAAAAAGACAAATAGACAGATAAATGTGTGAAACATAAGTAATAAACAAAAATATTGATTATGTCCCTTTATGAACATCAGAAATTATTTTCCTTGATGTAGGTTTTCATATGATGTGCAACCTTTGTGAATAGATTCTTGAAATTCATCAAATGTTTTAAAAAATTTCTATAAAAGCTGACCAGAGCCACTCACCCAAAATGGCTGCAGCAGAAGGAATGGGATGCTGCCAAGAGCCCGTCCTGCCTCCACAAACAACTGCACAACCTACAATGTACCATATTCAATAGGAGTAAATATATACATCAAAATGTTCAATCAGAAATATCCTTAATTGTTGTCATGGTGAATGAGGAAATATTGTTTTTTGCTATTAATTATACACCACATCATGTGTTGTCTGCCTACTGTACACTGTACATCCATCTGGAATCTCTTGATTCTGATCTTTACATATCCCCCGTTAAACAAATAAGGACCAGAACTAAGTAAAACCTATTAGCTGCTCCATCATTATAAAGCTAAAACTGTGTTGAAAAAAACTTCATATGGTTCAAGTGTATAATTAAGTGCCTTGCCTAAATTTTACTCTTGGTTCAAGCTATAATTAATCAGAAAGACATCAATTATATCCCATCCGATTGAACCAATAAGGATTATGACAAATATCAAATGAATTTTATCACTAGTTATAAATACTTGTAATCTGTATTAATTACAAAGATTTTTTATTACTACCAGTCAGGGATCCTAAAATTTTGGAATCTCAACCGGTCGACGGCAAAATCCCCCCCCCCCCCCTTACAACAATTCCGTTCCGTACCCCCCCCCCCCCCCCCAAAAAAAAACATAACCGAAAAAAAAAATAAAAAAAAATAACATTGATATTTTCAATCAACATACCCTGAATCATTTGCAGTGTGAAAATAGATCTTTTATTATATTTCAGCATCCTGTTGGCATAATAAGGTATTTTTCTGCAATATTTACCTCTACGAAATCGAAAGTTTGTTTACCGGAAGTGCATGTATATATGACGGTCTGTATATGACTCTAACGAATCAATAAATTGTTGATCTCTGTCTTTACCAGTTTGTTTTGCTGCTGAGAGGAAGCACCATCGCTAAGTTTCCGCTTCCTTTTATTTGTAATTTCTACTTTTTGATTGCATTTCATAATAGAAAATGCATCACGGGTTGCCTCATTCCCAGTGTTTTCGACCGGTTTGCCAGGCCG
>CM037782.1:35571431-35594663 GCA_021229015.1 Solen grandis | reverse complement strand
TAACACTTAAATATCAAAACGAAAGTATTTTGGTATAAATTACAATTTTATACACAAATAGTCGGATTTTGATTCTTGTCTCCTCCAAATGACTGAATTACTGTCAGTGGGACATTAAAGCTAAACAGACATGGGAATTCATTACTGATATATCACCCTTGCTTTGATGTTTTGCCAATAAGGGTTGTTCTATGGCTTACAGCATCAGGAAAATAATATTATATTTACAACATGGTACAGCATCAAGCCACTAACCAATAGTAACAGAGATACAAGTAACCTTTAAATTCAACATTCAACATCCATTCACCTAAAAGCTATGTTACTGACGGTCCGTCGTATAATGCATTAAGTTGAATAGTATTTCGAATAAAACATTCAAAATAGAGTTAGTTAGACACGTATTGAAATAAACTTAATTAATATATATTCAAGCAAAAAAATGTGCATATGGTTTAGACATATGCGAAACCCATAATTAACATATACATGTACGCGTATTCAAACTAAATGACGTGGTCCATACAAGTGCGATTCAATGGTATCAGAGTACTTACTATGTCCTGAAAAATTGGTTACAAGGTCATACCAAAAAGAGTTATGCCCCTTTTCTTTTTTTACTTGGCATATACCTGCAGTAAATCGTAAGTGGTGGCATTTTAACGCTATAGTAGTATATCTGAGAAAATAGAGTATAACAAAACTGCTAGTATTATATTTAATCCAACTTAGATACACTCTAGTTTCGCCCTGCGGCTCATCAATGTCAAGTAGAGTTACAGTGGATAAAAAAATATATACATGTACTTTTAAAAATATTTGAATTAAGGATTTTCCAACATTCTTGGGGTCATTACAGTATGATATCTCTGGACACCAATACCATCTATAAACATCATCTCCATATGCTGGTTCCCGGCCCGGAAGAAAGAGAAACCTCCTAAGTACAGCGACCTGGCCCAGAAAAACTTCAGGGAACCAACCGGAAGTTGATCCTTATGCGTCTGGTCATCGTTTATGAAGTTAGCCGCACCAGCCACGATGAAATGAACAGATTGTCCGCTCTTCTTCAACTCTATATGCTGAAATATGAAACCAAAAATTGAATATATTTATTGTCGCTCGGGGAATACCATACATCTCTTTTTTTCTTTTTTTTCAAAATATTTTTTTTGACACTAAATCACGGTGAATATATAATTAAGTTTCTTATTTGTTGATTTATGATATAAAAAGTGTTAGGTCTACTTAACGAATAGTTACCGCATAATAAAACTATCCACGACATGAACGAATATTTATTCCCCCAAGAAAAATCGTAAGTTAATGATTTTGCGAGGACATTACATTTAATAACGTGAAATGCCAGTGTGATATCAAAGCGAAATCCAATGCATTTTAAATACTGTTATCTAAAGGCATTTTATCTTTAGAGTTATGAACAACTTCGAGCGTGAATAAATTCGACCGCCTATAAAGGAATGATACAAAACAAAGTATTCATTATATATAAATCTTTGATTTATAATTTTATTGTTAAGTTATTCTCTTGAAACAAACGATGCTACTTAAATCTAAAATTAACTGTTTCTCTTTTCAATGATATACTTTTTTAAAAGTTGAAGTTTGTGTTTTAGTGATATTACGAATGTTTCTGCCAAAAGAGAAATAACTTAAGAGCATTGATATACATGCATATCGATATGGTGCTAATACCGTAAATATAAGTCAATTATGACTGCACAAAAACTGCAAGATTGCTTTCGCTCTGATTTTTTTTTCTATATTGGCAGATATAGTTATTTCTTAAATAGGTTGTCTTTCTTTATACAATTAAAATAATTAAATATTTTGTGTGTGACTTTTAAAACATAATGTGATTAAGTTATCACACCTGCAAGTTGTGATCATGCCCGGCCAGATAGGCAGTAACCTTGTGTTTGAAAAGCAGGGGCTCGAGCCGGGTTACCAGGCAGTTCGTGGGTCCGTGTTCTGCGGCTGAATACACAGGGAAATGACCTGCCACCAGCAGGTAGTCAGCCCTGACAGTACACAGTAAATAAAATGTGGAGTGCTTATACTCGTAAATATACTATGAAATGCAATAAACAAACAATCTCTATTGTGGAAGTGCTCTTGAATTTCATTTCCAAATGACTCGCTGCAACACGAATATATTTATGCATTCATTTGCACATATAGTAAAAACACATAAACATATATATACTTAAGGATAAATGTAAATCAGCATACCTGGTCATAATCATATGTTAACCCTTTCCCTCATAGAGGAAACCATGAAAAGACCTATACGAACAACATAAAACCAGATCAGCCTGCGAGTAATTCGTAGGCTGATCAGGTTTTATGCTGTTCGCTGCTCCTCTGTGGTCTGGAAATGAGGATTTTGTAATTAAATTTGGTAAGGTTTACTGTGGTTTTCTGCAGATAAGGCTTTATGTGATACCTATTGAGTGCGTCAAAATGAGTCTATATGAGGGAAAGGATTAATCATTTTAATGCATTTTGTAAATTAAAAAGAAGTGGATTCTAAACAACAACGATCGCACCTGGATTTGTTAAGTCGATCCTCTATCCAAGACCACTGAGCCTCCGCTGCAGCCGTGTCCGCAGGCCCGACTGGCTGCTGTCCCATAACGTACACGTTCCCGCACAGCTGAATCGTGTCTATCATGAGTACCTCCAGGGTGGTGCCGTCCGCCGCCGTCCGTGTCACGGTGTGGTAGTAGTCCGGGAACTTCCTGCAAGATCTGTAAATCTATCTTCTCTCTATTTCTTCCACTCAAAAGAGTGTCGTTTTTTTTTTCTTTTTGTTCTGTCTCACTTCTTCTTTTTCTCTAAAACTTTATTTTACAGCCATCATCGTGATTTCTCGCTAATGACTAAAGGGAGATAATGACTGTAAACATTAAAGCTTTTACCAGTCAATACTTACCGTTTATTATGAATAACACTGTATTTTTTAAAAAAAAATTTTTTTAATTTATAAACAAAAATATAGAAATGTATCATGTTTATCAGCTATACATAAAAAAACACATATCACATATTTCACTTAAAAAACATTAGGAATCTACAAAATAAAGAAAGACATATATCGAATCAAAACTGCATTTTTTCACAATTTACCATCTTTTCGATATTTTGGTATAGGCTATCTGTGCTGACACGTTGCCATAGTAGTCGTGATTTCCGGCGACGACGTACCAATCGTTGTGCAGGTACGGACTCGTGTACACATTTTCAAACGTTTCCTATAACAAATTATCTTAAGATTGCCAAATAAATTCATATTTATGTCAGTCTAATAACTTCAACAAATATACCGTCCCCGGTGGCCGAATGGTTAGAGCGGGAGGTCGTTGGTTCGATCCCCTGCCGCGACATACCAAAGTCGTAAAAATGGTACTGCTATTACTTCCCTGCTTGATGTTCAGCATGTAAGGGTAATTACAGGACTGGTTGGCCCGATGTTAGGATAATGTGACTGGGTGTGGTATCATGCCACATGTCTAGGGCGTGATACTGCAGTGTGGCAGCACTGTATCTGTCTCAAGAAGACATCATCCAAGTGACTGAAATTCTGTCAGTGGAATGTTAAAACCAACAAACAAACAAAAAACACTTCACCAAATAACCAGAATATACAATAGTTTATTCATTTGACTCGCATGTACAAAATAGCAAAGGAAATGCACCAGGGCTCTGATTGATTATCACTTAGCACCATACCGGTGTGAGGTCGAATTCAGGTTTAGATACGTCAGACATTCAGCTGACTTTTGGTGGATTGGTGAAACTACCCGGTTACCTCGTGTGTATTCATGGTTTTACCCCATCATTAAAAAAAAACTGCACGTCGACTTTATGACTGAAAGATTATAGCAGCGACAAATAAGTAAATAAATAAACAAACAAATAAATAAATAAATAATAAAAAAAACAAGAGGTCTATTCTGGTGGCCCTTGATCGCTAATCAGATTCAATGTTTCTAAAGTGTTTATACAGAATACAAAAGCAAATTAGCTATCCCTCTAAGGGCCTAATTTTTCAAAGGATCAACTTCATTTTAGCAATTATGGTAGACAGCCATAGGGTGACCATACAACCAAAAGAAATTAAATTTTGACCATTGGTTTCATATTTTTTATTAATTTTATATATATACACGTAGTATATAACGAAACTAGCCGAGCACCCAGGGGCCAAACTTTTCAAGGGATCATTTTTATTTTAGCATTATGATAGACAGCTCTGAGTTGACCAGTTGTGCCAAATAAAATTAAACTCTAACCAATGACCAGTGACTTCATAGAAGAATTTTGAATTCGTTATTAGAGTATACCGGTAAAGAAAATAGACTATCCCCTAGTAGACTCATTTTTCCCAGAAATCAACTTTGTATTGCAATTATTGGACAAGGATATGAGGTGCCTGTATCAAATTGAAATGCCTTCATGGAAGAATTTTGAAATTGATATAGCTATAAACTTTTTATTTAACGTCGAAAAGGAAATAATTTCTTACAACTTCTACTTATCCCTCTCGACGGTTCGCTAGTTGGACCGGTACTTGGCATCCAGAGTTCTGCATAAATCAAGTTTATTTTAGCAACTTTTAAAAAGCCACCCAAGGATCATTCATGCCCAGTTTCATCAATTTCTACCCAGTGGTTTCAGAGGAGATGTCTTTTAAACAAACTGTTGACGATGAACGGTAGCTCACCTTAAGCATAGTGTGCTCTGGTGAGCTAAAAAGAAGAGCTGTTATTAGACGGCGCGCTTGACTATTCCGTCACTGAGTAAGTTCAAGTTGCGTTAGTCCAAAAAAGGTCATATTTGTATTAAATGTGCCAAAAGCTATCTTACTTATTTGTTAAATGCCATTGAAAATCCTTGTAGTGAAGTATTAAATCATAAGCATAGCTGGTTACTGTAATAGCATCCCAGTAAATGTAACCGAATCTAGTTGCATGCAGAACCTAAACTTAAATTCCTATGTTCAAAAGGGCTATAATTTACAATGATTTCAGTCATTAGTTATCTAACTAGGTGATCTGATGCCCCTGAGCACTCATAAAAGTGTTCAAGCCAGTCCCATGACTGACTGCAGAGATATACGCATGGCAATATGTTGCGTGCAGAACAACGTCCAAAGAGGACCATAACTTGTATTTAATTTAGTAAGGAGTTATACAACTTGTTTGTTTAAGATACATGCATGATAGTAAGTTTCATGCAAAAACTTATCCAAGGAGTGTTGTTGTTGTTGTTGTTGTATTGGGGTTTACCGTCGCTGCGATAGTATTTCAATCATATAGCGATGTCCAGCTAATTACAGGCGGAGGAAGACCCCGAGTACACAGAGGTACCCGGGTAGAACCACCGACCTACCGCAAGCCAGTCCAAGGAGTGACGCCGACTCCAAAGTGCATAGAACAGCTCGACAGCTTTCGTAATGTTGAGCTAAAATATTATATATGATTATCTTTACGTTAAATCTGGGGTCATCCACGGACTGGACTCCTGCCAGGTAGAAGTTGTCCCCTAACAACAGGTTGAACTGTACCCCCTCCCGCTGGGAGACTGCGGCCATCATGTCCGCAACGGAGGTTTGTACCGGGGTCGTGTAGGGGAAGAAACTGAGTCCGCCCCAGTCGCCCATAGCAATAAACCGGAAGTCCGTGTTATTGGTTGCAAGTGCGTTGTGTAGACATGTCACGCCTTCAATAGATGATGATGATGATGTTTGACACTCCACATAAAGTTCATATCCACATAATAAAACGCGCGTGCATTGTGTTTACTCGTGCGTATGGGAGAAAATACGTGTAATTATTGTCGTTTGTGAGATACATTTGAAATGTGCGCTTTACATGCACCATTAACATGCTTAATTCTAGGTCAGTGTAAATCAGTCTAATATTAAAAAGTTTCCCGTATCACATAAAATCTGAACATAATTTCAAAATGAGATAGTGATACATGCGGTTTCAAGTAAACCCATTGTTTAAGACTGACCTCACATTTAGATCATTGTGTTGTTTTCATGTAAGTACAATTCATAACTGTTCGATCCTATAATTGTGTGACTATTTCCGATCTAATATATACATTTTGTAGCGGTCCTACATTGAGTCATTTTCAGAAATAAAAAAAAGATACGTACCAAGCAACATAACCAGTAAAGTGAGCGAACAGGTACATTCCATTTGTGACAACTCTTGTTTTGTTGCCTTCAAACTATGGAACAAGACTGATAAATACAAAACTAGATATATAAGAATGGGAACTGATAATAAAAGTATGTCACCGCATCGTCTCATCGTATATTACCACCGTCTGTCAACGACACGGGAAAAGGCGAGATATGACACTTTTTATGCAAAGTAAGGTTGTTAATATGCAATATAATGTTTTAAATAAGCAACTCAATCTGTGTAAATTTGGCTAAATATGTAAGCTGCTGGGTTATATTGTGATTTTATTTAATTATTTTTAGGTTTTAGGGTGATAGGGTAGTAACTGATATCGCCTACACAACACCAACCACAGACATATGCAGCATATGGTGAATACGAGTATGTCTATGCACCAACGAACTATTTGTCTTCGATAGCACCAAGATAGAGAAAGAAAAAGGAGTAAAGTATCTTTTACATCTTCATAATCTTTGTCAAATTAACAGGAGTATCTGCAAGTATAATACAGTGCATTTTTACTTACAGTTTTACTTATCTTTTCATCATTATGCAATGAAACCGGTCATATAAACTTTCCTGAACATTCCATTTCCATGAAACTCACAGAGTTCACGTAAAAAAGCAATATCACGTGATTTTCGTGTAGCTAATGTTTTATATACACATGTACTCATATGAATTCAGTTGCAATAGAGAATATGCACTAAGAGTTTCGAAAATCTAAATGAATTATGAATAAAGTTGGATTGCGAAACTCCCCTTCAGTACCAATATTTTTCGATAATGAAAAATGCATCTTAAATGGGCTTAGTTAAAGTTGTAAAACTGTTTCCAAATAGACATAAATTGAAGTTTGTTAAATCAAACTTAGAAGAAAAGAATATAATACCTGTTTACTATACTGTTTTTTATTCGTTTCAGACATCCATCTTCAATTGCTGTGATAAAATTCTGCATGAGTCTCCTAAAAATGATTTGCTCTGCTTTGTCATTTTCTAGATGCATTAAGATTGATTTTCAAAAGTACAAGTAAGGTATTAACAAATATACAACACATTTATATCATATATCAACAGTTTATTAAAATCAACAATGAAAACAAATGAGCATAAGCTTACTTATACTGAAATTATAGTAACTGATATTTAAATTAAATAATTACCTTGGTCATTTGTCTAAATGATTAGTTGAAAAAAAATACCTTGCTTCTATACAATATATTGTACAACTCAAAATCTGACAAGAATGAGAATTAAAACCCTGTGAACCTAAATACTTGTTAATATATTTTGACAATTTAACTTTCCTTTTCATATATTTCATATCCCCACCGTAGAGTTTTGGAAGGAAAATCTATAAAGAAAATACCATTGCATAGCCTGGTTGGATCACTTTTTGACAAGCTTCCGAAATATTTTTGCAAAATACCACATCTTCGATGTGATTCGTAGTGCTATTGCTTTGACATACATAACTATGACATAAACCTTCTAGTGACCTTTAACCTTTTATATTCTGCCATGTCAATTATCCTGCCAAGAGTCTATTCTGGCCGTGAGACACACACTTAGTGATAGCTCTACTCTATTTGGTTGCTTTTGGGAAGAAGAGTCAAAAGTAGTTTTTAAAATCATTGTATTTCATTATTTTAAGTGATTCATTTTCACTGAAGTGATCCTTATCAAATTTGGAGTGGTACCATCCTCCTGAAGACTGCTTTCAAGTGATGTTAGTGAGAGTTTAATGAATGATTCCAGGAAACTATAGCACCTCTCACTGAGACCTCTGTGTATTGCCTATACATAAGAAATATATTAGCTATATATTAAGTTGAAAAAGAAAATCACATTCACAGACGGATAATGAGAAAGATTAATAATCAATTTAACTAATAATAATAATACTCATTTTGTTATCTTCAAAACAATGTTGCTTGAATTAAAGGTGTTTGAATATTTGTCAATAACTGAATGTAATGTGTGTTCTTTATCTTCCCTTTTCTTTATAGATACCAGTAAGAAATGTAATTTTATATCATTCTTGGAAATATATATACTCAACAACTTTTCTAATTGGTCATCTGATAATTTCATCAAAATATCACAAGGAAAATAAGTGTATGAAAATCTAATGTATTTAAATTAAAGAACTGTTTATTACAAAATAGAAATCATAGGTTTAATTCACGATGTTTTTGTTGGCAAAATCCATGTATACCTCAAGGTTATGTTCATGGTAACTCAATTGTGATGGTTTACCATCAATATATTCACCAGTATTGAAAAATATCAAAATCAAAGGGTGACCAATTAGAAAAGTTGTTGAGTTTATAAGAAGGGGAGGTAAAACTTACATATTTCCGAAAAAATTCATGTAACTGTGCTCAAATCTTATATTAGTATCATTACTCTTTTGTGTTTCTCAGTATCTGTATTAGTGTAAATAAAAATTGTGGCATATCAACTTCTTCAAAGTAATGGAGCATGGATTACTATAGTGGTATGTAACAGAATATATACAAAATAATATATACACCTTCTGGAATAGTTTTAAACGTACATGTATATACCTGGCACATATAGGTGGTATATACAACATAAATATACAGCTTTTGAATAATCACATGATACATTATGGCACAGTCCACAGTCACTTATATTGCATCACAGAAAAAAATCACTGCTATAAAATAAATCATTTACTGAACCTAAAGATAATCTTGAGTCAAAGAAAAGGGAAAATACTTGGCCATCATGGAACATATATCACATGGTTTTATAAAAAATCACAGGGAATCACCAAAGTGAGGGTCACACATGTAGAGATTAATTTACAGGACAATAAGGTGGGTTGGATAGAGAACTGGTAATTTGCACACTGCTGGTATTTGGTGAAATATTTCCTATGTTGGTTCTACTGAGCCTTTTATAATTATTCATACAAAAATATCTCCTAAAGCACATATGAAAATAAAATCAACCTTTAAAAGGTTACTATAAAGCAATCAAAACAAATCACATATATTGTATATAGCTTGACTAAATGGATAATCTCTCAGAGCTGGACATATAACAGACACAGGATAAGACACATGAAACAGACATATGAACTACAATTAAAGCTAAATATAAGACTGTAAGCAACTAAAGCTCTTAAAAATGATGCATGTTTCTGTAAATGTAATGCTGAAATTTGGAATTTTTAATATTTTCTCTTACTTTCCCAAAGAAAACAATCAATTAACATATCTAGTTTGCAGGGAACTTCACAATTTCAGTACCAAAAAATACTGGCACAAAATTGTGCATAAGGGACATGATCAATGTTAATTTAAACAATTAACTGAAAAAATATCATTTATAAGTCAGTCTTATCATATCAAGATGTTCTTATATCAAGTGTATATAGAACATGCTCAGCACTGAAAATAAAATAAATTTAAAACAAATAACAGAGGAAATACATATCAAGAATAAAAAATGCACTTAAACTATCCTAAATAATCTCTCAAAATACAATAACAATAAAACTTACACTTTAAAGTGTTTTTATATATTTAGAATTCATACTCAGCTTAACTGCGTAAAAAATTGCTTACTTTTTAAAATCATCATGCACAACATATCAAAATTACATGGAATGATTAAAACAAAAATACTCACATTTCATAATAAAAAATTGCTGAGAAAATATATGATCATATCAAACATATTATTTTGAATCCTATTATAAAATCAGCAATAACAAGGTTCCAAGCCATGACATTGGATGCCCAGAAATTCCAGATCCTTAGTTTCTTGGAAACATTGTGTGTCTATACAGTGATTTCCGTTTCCCATCAACAAATATTAAGGTCATGTTGCTGGAGGTGGCCTCTATGAAAGAGAAACCGCCAAGGTCAGCAAGTTCTGCCCAGTAGTACTTGAGTGCATCTTTTGGAAGGTCTTTCATGTGTTCTTTGCTGTCTTGGACGAAGTTAGCTGCTCCTGTCACAAAGTAGTCCATGGTCTGTGTGCCCTTACTGGTCTGAAGATGCTACAAAACAGAAAATTATATTACGATGTAGTCTGCCAAAGGTTGTTTGTTGGTTTGCTTGCATGGGTTATAAGTCCTAACAGATATAATGGCTCCAAAGTGATGCATCTAAACACAAAAAGAGAGTAACATATCAATGCATTGTACATTGTTCAAACACTTGCCATAACACAACTGTTCTGTGTTGGTCCCAAATCAGCCAGTGAGATACTGTAAGTTTTTCATTGCCAGTTTATGTTCCATTCTCTTCGTAAACAAACATTATAATAGAGGGCCCTAGATTGCTCGTCAGAGAACGCAGCTTATTTAAAACAATTCAAGTCACTTGATTTTATCTGATTTCTTCCAGCAGCAACCAGATGTAAGTTTCAGATACAGAGAATTCTTACGTTAGTCAATCATATGGAAGCCTCGATTCAAGGGATCAAAAATGCTTATGTAATTATGGTATGAAACTTTGAGGTTATCATTAGTGCAAAACAAGATTTAATTCTGAACATAACCTCCTGAAGAGCAGAATTTTTTAATTTTTTTATATAGGGTATAAATTGGGAAAATCAAAATATAGAGTATATAAGAAAACTAGGTGACTGCCTAGGGGCCTCATTTTCCAAAGCAATTTAGCAATTATGGTAGACAGTCATAAGGTGACCATTTGTGCCAGATGAAATTCAATTCTGACCAATGTGTTTAAAGAAAAAAGTTTCTTCAAATGAGTTCTGCATTGATTTTTTTTTTTTTTATTTTATGACCTAAGGATCATTCTTGCCCAGTTTCATCAATTTCTAGCAGTTTCAGAGGAGATGTCTTTTAAAGAAAATTTTTGACTCTGCACGATGCACGATGACAGGCAGATGAAGGGTGATCCCAATAGCTCACCCTGTGCATGTTGTGCTCTGGTGAGCTAAAAAGCAAATCAGCTTGTAAATCAATCATAACTCTCAATTTTACCTGCAAGTTATGGTCATGTCCACACAGATAAGCTGTGACATTGTACTTGTACAGGAGTGGGTCCAGTCTGTCCACAAGACACTTGGTTGGGCCATGCTCGGCCGTGGAATACACAGGGAAGTGACCGGCCACCAGCAAGTAATCTGCCCTGTAATGATAGAAACAAGGCTTAAAAGATATGTGGCAGGAACAGCTGAGTTTTCTAAGTAAATTATCAGATACAAGAATACCATGTGATCAGTAACGGACAAATTTTACACAAAAGAGCACATAAGTTTGTTTGTTTGGTTTAACTTTTCAATGTTATTTAAGCCTTCAGAGACAGAAGTATTGCTGCCTCATGACAGTATCAAACTGTAGACTATTGACATGATATTACACCCTGCCACAATATCCTGACTTCAGGCTCTCCAGTCCTTGTACTTTTACCCTTATGAGCTCAGCACCAAGCACAAGACAGATATACCAGTAATATTTTTACTTTATTTAACTTTTGTATGTCGTGGCTGGGGATCGAACCCAAGACCCTGGTTTATTGTAATATTGTTTGTGAGTGGTTTCTATGAATTAAAAGTAATTCCTTAACAGTGGTGCAATTGATATACTGAAGTTATTGTATTAAATCATATGACATATAAATATTCATACCCCACACCTTTTTGTAATAGTTCCACCAAAGCTAAATTGTGATTTAGGTATAGCTTTTATAAAGTTTATGTTTATATAAAGCATCATTATTCATTTCATTTTTTCTCTTACATGTATTGTCAATGGTTTGTGACGCCATAATATGTATGGCAATAAGTGCATTTTCAGTCATTTGGAGACTATGTATACATGAGACAAACATAATGCTGCAACACTGCAGTTTCACACTGTGGACATGTGGTATGATAACACACCTGGTCACATTATCCTGGATCTACCCTTTTATGCTGAGCACCAAGCAAAGACGCTATACCAGTACCATTTTTTTCATGGCTCTGGTATGTCACTGCTGGGTTTCAACCCCACAACCTCCCGATTCTGGGGCTGATCCTTTAACTACACGGCTATTGGGACAGGTACTAGTTTGGTCAGAAAGAGCAATCACCTGCAATCAGACCTTAGAGGTCAAGGTTGTTTGAAAGTCAAAGTCACATGAGGGGTAGAGCTCATCAAGGTGGATACACAAGTGAAGTTTGGAGGTTATGGATGGAAGCATGTTCATAAACAGCCAAGGATAATAGTGTATTTGCTATTTTAAGTCATGGTGATCTTGACCTTTGACCCCGTGACCTCTAAGTGGGTCTGGTGGGTAGAGCTCATCAAAGTGCATGAACCTGTGAAGTTTGGAGCCAAGGTTTTTTTTTTTCCCCTTTCCCCCTTAAAGGGGTTGGTTGTAGAGCTCATTAAGGTGCATACACCTGTGAAGTTTGGAAGCTGTAGGTGGGAGGATTTCTGAGTTATGGTCAAGGTTAAAGTTTTGTGACAAACAGACCAAAAACAATATGCCCCCTGATCTATCAATGTGGGGGCATAAAAAATTGATGGTATTGCTAAAAAAGGCAATTAAAATTATGCACACCGTACATAAGCGTACGGAAGAGATAGGTAGAGGAGTACCAGATACATCCAAAAAAGAAATATTTTTACAATAATCAATACTATATATTATTATTCAAATGATAAATTCATATGAATAAAACCAGTCATGCAGTCAAATAGATTTTAATTCATATGATCAAACAATGCATTAAGATGCCATCTAGCAAATTACACACTGTGATTATACAATAACAGAAGTGCCAGTAGCAATAGTAGTTGTGATGGTGATAGCTGTTTTTAAATCAGTAGAAGAGGTAGTAGTAGCAGTTATGCAATTTAGAGATAAAATTGATTTAAAGCCAGACCAGGAAATGAAAGAGTTTCCATACCAACTCAGCCATGGTCTATTGTTAGGGTACATTGAAATGACCCTAAATCAAATTCTATGGGTTTTGTGGTACAGATGAAATTTTGTGTATATGTATTAGATATTTTGATTGGTTTGTATTTGTTTCCCACTTGTAGTTTCATGTTATGCCCAATAGTATAACCCAGTCCTTAATTTTAATCAGATACTCGATCACCAATGAAACCACACATAATATTTTTGAATACTCTTCATTTGAGTTACAAAAGCTGACTTTCAAAAAAAAAAACTAAAACAACTACATGTAATGTGCCATTTCATTGGCCAAATGATTTGTGCTGTCTCTGCCACAGATAAAATGAAATGCTTAATCAATAATTCATGAGTACCAGTACAAAGTTTTACTGATAAAAACAACTGAATCGCTCACCTGAGAAATATTGCTTTCATTGCCTTTTATAAAAAGTCAAACTGAATGTAAAATCCATGCAGAAGTACAGCAAAATAATCATAACTGCACACAAAAACTGTACCTGTGGTCAAAATTTTGATGGTCATAGCTATAAAATCAGTTGACCCCCTAGGGCAGGACCAATTTACACCCAAGAGCCATGATTTGAAAAATTGGTTCAGGTCCACAAGGCCATGTTCCATACCAAATATCTAAACTCATGATCTTGTGGTTTGTGACAAGATCTTTTAAAGACTCTCCTATATAAGTCTATGTAAAATCAAGTAACCCCTGGGGCAGGGCCAATTTTGACCCCAGGGCCATGATTTGAACAAACTTTGTACATGTCTATCAGGCCATGTAATACACCAAATATCTAAACTCCAGGCCTTGTGGTTTCTGACAAGAAGATTTTCTAGATTTTCCTGTATATGCCTATGTGAATTAAAGTGACCCCAGGGGCGGGGCAAATTTTGACAACAGGGCCATGATGTGAACAAAGTTGGTAGATGTCCACTGGGCCATAAAACATACCAAACATCTTAACGCCAGGCCTTTTAGTTTCTGACAAGAAAGTTTTTTGCAGTTTCGGGGAAGAAGATTTTTAAAGATTTCATTTCAAAAATCTATTTTTAGCTCCTGTGACCAAGATTTGCAACGGACTGGAACCATTTGAACATTTTTGGTAGAGCTTCATGCAAGGAACATCACTGGGAAATTTTATCAAATTTGACCCCATGGTTTCAGAGGAGATGTCATTTAAAGAAAATTGTTGACGCCAGACACACGCACGCCGGACAAAAGGCGATCACAATAGCTCACCATGAGCACATTGTGCTAAGGTGAACTAAACATGTGGCATCTAAAGTGTTTGCAATGTTGACTGAGTGACCTAGATTTGATCCTGACTAAAATTGCACTCATCTGGTATTTCATGCAGACAACATTTTTATCAAGTTATATGAAGACTGGGAGAAAAATGTAGCCTCTACAGTGTTCACAATGTTTTTTCTATGATTTGACATGGTGACCTACTTTTTGATCCCATGTGACCCAATTTCGAACTCATCCAAGATATCATTTAGACAAGCTTTCAGACCAAAGTCCATGAAGATTGAGTTAAATATATGGCCTCAAGAGTGTTCACAAGATTACTTTTAGATTTACCTTGGTGACCTACTTTTTGACCCAATGTGCCCCAGTTTTGAACTCATCCAAGTGTTATGAAAATACACATTCTGACCAAGTTACATGGAGGTAGGGCCAAAAATTTGACCTCTAGAGTGTTCACAAGGTTTTTCTAAAATTAGCCCTGGTAAAAAAACCAAAATTCCAAAAAGTGGCTTCTAAAGTGTTCACAAAAATTTTATAAGATTTAACTTGGTAACCTAGTTTTTGACCCAACATGACCTAATTTCGAACTCATCCAAGATATAATGTAGACAAACATCCTGACCAATTCTCTTGAAGATTGGGCCAAAACTGAGGTCTCTAGGGTGTTCACAAGCAATTGTTGACGACAGACGGCGCACAACAGACAACGCACAAATCAATGGACAAAAAGCTCATCCTGAGCACAAGTACAAGCACAAGTGCTCAGGAGAGTTAAAAAAAAGTCAATAATGTATCCCCCGCCCCTCCCCTGTGTCCACTGGTTTAAACCAATGGAAAATAAAAGGATAAAATCTTTTTCTTTTTTTTTTAAATTTTTGAAATAATAGCCTACTTTGATTTGCTCAACTGTTCCTCTATCCAGGCCCACTGGTCCTCTGAAACCTTGTAGTCTTCAGGTCCTTTGGGCTGTTCATGTAGGCTATCATCTTTTGTGTTGCCACAGAGAAGAATTGTGTCTATCATGATGACATCAAGGGTCTTGCCCTGAGGTATCTTGAAGCTTTCTTTGTAGTAGTAGTTTGGAAAGTTCCTGTTCCAAGGCAAAACATTTAGACTCATACCACTGATTTAATGGTGTGTATTTCATTTTAATAAGCGGCTTGGCCTGTAAAAGAACTAAAATTAAACTGTATGTTAAGAAAAGTTATTGGTGATATCACCAAAGATGAAAAATGCCCCTGATACACTGCCTTGAGTCTACAATATGAGAATATATTTAACTTTTTTTTTTGATAATTGGAAGAGAAGCAATACATTGCAATACAGGACAACATGCATGACTCCCATATAACACTTTTTTCGAAGAGTTGTACCTTTTTTTGTTTAAATACCAAAACACCATAACCCCTCCTTTCTCCCTTATCATACTGTACCATATACCACAGGACACCGATATTCAGAAAAGAAAAAAAAATTGCCTCTCTAAATATAAATATATAGAAGGGTTGATCTTTTTTTTAAGTTTTTTTTTTTTTTTTGACTGAATATCAGGTTCCTGTGCATATACAGATAAAATAAAAGTTATGAAACTGGAGATGCTAGGTTTTGTTCAAACACTTGAAAGTATTAACCCCTTCACTGCCTTACCCCCAGCGCCGATTTGTGGTAAAAATTGTTTCCTATGCGCCTATACCCCAAGAAGACGTATCTATTGAGAACGAATAGCAACTATGGGAGGCAACTCAATTACATGAACTGTAATGTAACATAAATGATGTTTATTCAAAGACAGACTGTTTTTGAAAAATTTTCCCCGACATATAGTGGGTTAAGGTCCCTCTGTATTTTAAGCATTTGTTTAAGTCTGTTATTCTGACCTCCAAAACCACATGATTACTATGTCTTATGGGTGAGGAATATCTATCAGAAGGGCAAAGTCACAGTTACTTTTTCTGCCTCTGCAAAGTGGTTTATTCTACCAGTATTCATAATCAGTCTGAAAGTAGAATTTTTAGCCCTCATAAAACCTCAGGAAACTAGAAATGTGTCCAAAGAACACAGATGCCCCCACCCATCACACTTTCCAAAACAAAGCCCAACACCCAGATGCACAAGTCATGTCCTTAGTAATATGTCCATGAAGTTTTAAGTCTGTAGTACAAATACTTTCAGAGTTACATGCATCACAAACATTAAATTTCATTTTTTTTTCAAAAACAAAGGCCCATAACTCTGTCAACTTCAACAATGGTTCGATGAAAATACCCAGGTGCACATGTTCATGTCCTGAATAATATATCCATGAAGTTTCAAGTCTGTAGTACAAATACTTTCAGAGTTACATACGTCACAAGCATAAAATTCCATATTTTTCAAAAACAAAGGCCCATAACTCTGACATCTACAATGATAGTTCAATAAAAATACCCAAGTCTGTATGTTCATGTCCTGAATAATATAGATATGAAGATTCAAGTCTGTAGTACAAATACTTTCAGAGTTACAAGCATAAAATTTCATATATGTTTTCAAAAACAAAGGCCCATAACTGTCAACTTCAATGATGGTTTGATGAAAATACCCAGGTGCAAATGTTCATGTCCTGAATAATATATCCATGAAGTTTTAAGTCTGTAGTACAAATACTTTTGGAGTTTTGCGTGTCACAAAATTGGACGGACGGAAAAACAGAAGGACTTACGGACAAAGGCAAATCTATATGCTCCCCCAGTCCCCATTTTTGATGGGGGCATCAAAAACCCTGTCCATTATTAGACTGAACATTATTTTAAAAACACTTATGTATATAAAGAACAGTGAACAACAATACCATACATATACACATCTATCACATGATGCTGAGTGACATTCATTTTACATACAAATTAACTTTCTGTTTTTTGCAGTTAGAAGACCAGGAGATAAATCTTTGTATATTCATTTATTGTTATCAACTTATTAAACTGTTGCTTAACATCATGTAGAATGCCTTAATTCAAATTCATAAATAAGACAAAATGAATTTAAAAAAACAAACAAAAAAACCTGGAAATTTCTTTTTGATGTGACCTGCTCTAGGAATATATTTATAGAAGTTCTGATCCTTTAAGAAAATTAGACTTAATGTTCGATTTGTGAAAAATATAAGATGTGTCATACCATCTTTTGGATTTCTTGGAGTATTCAATTTCAGCTGAGACATTGCCATTGTGGTCATGGTTACCGGCTACAAAGTACCAGTCATTCTGAAGGGAGTCATAGTAGTACACACTTTCAAATGTTTCCTGCAACAATAAATGAATAAGTTCATTAACCACATCAAAATTATTGACTTGACTACATGTATTTGAGTTTACCGTCGCTTTAAATTTGACAATATTTCAGTCATATAGCAACGTCCGGCTAATTACAGGTGAAGGAAGACCCTGAATGCACGGAGGCATCAGGGTAGAACTACCGACCTACCGCAAGCCAGCTGGAAGGTTTCCTCACATGAAAATCCAAATGACCCTGCCAGGATTTGAACCCACATGGTGAGGGGCTGAGTGAATGTTAAAGTCAGCGACTTTACCGTGCAGATCCATTATAAGGCACTCCCTTAAAACAAGAACGTCAATGTAAAATATAGTCCTTCATTGTACACCAAATTTTTGAATTACAATAAGCTTATCTCTAGTTTTCTACACAGGGACTATATGTTTTTATATGCCAAGCCTCTGGTTTTCTACTGTTTCTATCTGGCTATAAAGTTCTTATCTTACGTTTACTGAAATGTCTTTAACTCATTTAAGCTTTGTTTTGCTATTATCAGTGTTTCTATCATGAAGAATGCCATTAAAACCTCTAATACAGTAATTGAGAAGTAAACTCTTAAGAAAAATTTGCACACTACAAGTACGTAAATCTGATTAATTGCCCCTCGTGTTGTGAAGTAAGTTATGTTCATGACCAGATAAAACCACTGACTTCCATTTGAAATGATCCTGAGTTTATTTTTCATCTGCTGCAGGTGTCCCAGGTTCTGGGGTAGGCAGCAGACAGCTACACTGTCTAACTCTCTCTCCACACATCTGTGATAAGTCATGGTCTACCTTCTTTGTTAATTTAACTTTACTCTGTGATACTGGGTGAAAAAAGATTGTCTGTCAGCTTATCTAAAAGCATAATGGATTATGTCTGTGTTTATGGATACGTATATGTACTTCACTGCAGTTTATAACAGGTTTCTTTTCACTTTCATATCACAGAAGGTATTAAAGCTTGGCAAGTTGATGCTATTAAACTGTTCTGTAATATGATAGTAACCTGTCAGGTATGTGTATCAGCAAGATATTGCTACTGATACTGCATTCTGACACGGTCAACTAAACAAATTACAAAATTGCCTAAAAACATAAACCCAATACAGCACTGTCAAACATTGGAACCGGTTCAATGTTTAACAGTGCTGTATTGGGTTTAGGGTAATGGTGGAGTGCATTATAATGGATCTATACTGTTAATTATGTTAGCAAAGTATGTAACCTACTGTTCAATTATGATTATACTGCCACTTAGTTAACCCTTTCCCTCATATAGACTCATTTTGACGCACTCAATAGGTACCACATAAACCCTAATCTGCAGAAAACCACAGTTAAACCTTACCAAATTTAATTATAAAGTCCTCATTTCAAGACCACTGAGGAGCAGCGAATAGCATAAAACCTGATCAGCCTGCGAGTTACTCACAGGCTGATCTGGTTTTATGCTGTTCGCATAGGTCTTTTCATGGTGTCCTCTATGAGGGAAAGGGTTAAAACTAAGACAAATCTGCAATCTCCTATTAATTAGACTAAATATTATTATAGCTTATTTGAATACCGGTATTCACTGGTTTGACAAGGTACTGTTACAAAACTTTTTGTCTAATGTATTTGGTTTAAATAAAAAAATACCTACAAAGAATCTCTTGTCCTCTACATCTTTCACTCCCTCAAAATAGAAGTTGTCACCAAGTGCAAGGTTGAAGCTGGTCTGGAAGGCTTCCGTTACCAAAGACATCTGTTTGCCCACTGCAGTCTCAACAGGTGTCCTATAGGGGAAATAAGGGACGCCACCCCAGTCACCAAGTGCCAGAAACTTCAAACTGTCGACAGCTAGACTGCCTATATCAAGTGAAATTGAGACTCTATCAGATTCTCTAAAATAATACAAATTTCAAGAAAATTTTTACAAATGAAAATAATCAAAATATGTGCCTTTAAAAACAAGAGGGCCATGATGGCCCTGAATCGCTCACCTGAGTACCATTGCTTCAACTGATGTCAAGGTTTTTAAACAGACAAGGATTCTGATATAACTCAATCTAAAACATTTTACCCCTGACAATACTACACACCAAATATCTAAGCAATGGGCCATATGGTTTCAGAGAAGACTTGGGCGCAGGGTCATTTATCACCGTAGGGCCAAGACTTTGAAAATCTTTGTAATGAACCATTAGATGCTACTACATACCAAAAATCTTAGCTCTAGGCCTTATTGATTCATAGAAGAAGATTTTTTAAGATTTTCCTATTTAACTCTATGTAAAACAAGTGACCCCTGGTGTGGGGTCATTTATCACCGTAGGGCCAAGACTTTGAAAATCTTTGTAATGAACCATTAGATGCTACTACATACCAAAAATCTTAGCTCTAGGCCTTATTGATTCATAGAAGAAGATTTTTTAAGATTTTCCTATTTAACTCTTGTAAAACAAGTGACCCCTGGTGGGGGTCATTTATCACCATAGGGCTATGATTTGTACAATCTTGGTAGTGGCCCATAAGATGATGCTCATACCAAGTATCTAAGCTCTAGGCCTTATAAGAAGATTTTTTAAGATTTTCCTATGTAACTCTGTGTAAAACAAGTGACCCCTGGTGGGGGTCATTTATCACCATAGGGCTATGATTTGTACAATCTTGGTAGTGGCCCATAAGATGATGCTACATACCAAATATCTAAGCTCTAGGCCTTATGGATTCATAGAAGAAGATTTTTTAAGATTTTCCTATATAACTCTATGTAAAACAAGTGACCCCTGGTGCGGGGTCATTTATCACCATAGGGCTATGATTTGTACAATTTTGGTAGTGGCCCATAAGATGATGCTTCATACCAAATATCTAAGCTCTAGGCCTTATGCATTCATGGAAGAAGATTTTTTAAGATTTTCCTATATAACTCTATGTAAAACAAGTGACCCCTGGTGCGGGGTCATTTATGGGTTTCCAAAAAAAAGGTTTTTTAATTTTTATATTAGCCTATGTGAAATCAAGTGACCCCTGGGGCGGGGCCAATTTTGACCCCAGGGTCATAATTTGTACAATCCTGGTAGACAGTCATAAGATCATGCTACATACCAAAAATCAAAAGGCTAGGCCTTGTGGTTTCAGAGAAGAAGATTTTTTAAATTTTCATTTTTAAAATCTATTTTTAGCTCCTGTGACCTAATTATGCGATGGACCAGAACCATTTATACAACTTTAGTAGAGCTTCATCCAAGGAACATTCCTGCAAAATATTTTTCAAATTGGCCAAGCCGTTTAGGAGGAGATGTTGTTTGAAGCAATTGTTGACGCCGGACGCACGCACGGACGGACGCACGGACGCACGGACGACGGACGACGGACGCCGGACAAAAGGCGATCAGAAAAGCTCACCTTGAGCACGTTGTGCTCATGTGAGCTAATAATACCAGAGATGCGAAGCCCATATCACTTATCTGAAATAGCATGTTTGCCTGAAACTTCAATGAGGCCCAGAAATGAGATTGAAAATCAAAGCTATATTTTAATTTCATAGATATTTATGAAAAAGTTCCAAATGTGATATTTAAATTAATCAAGCATTGGTATGGTTACAATGTTTAGTTACTTATTTGTTCAATTGCTTTTGACATTTATAAACAGATGTTAGGAGGTTGATCAACCACACAATGTGATGCAATTAAAGCAATCAAATTAATCAATTAGCAAACATTTTACATGACTGCCTTTGAAGATTTGTATTAACGAAATGTTAAAAACACCAGTCAATTTTCAAGAGAACAAGAAGACCCTAACCAATAATCTGTAAAAATCATGGATAAATCCTACATGTACACAAGGCTATATCATACCATTTATCTACCTGCCTTTTTTTTCTCTCTCTTACTTATAATCATGCATCTGTCCTTTTTTTTTCCTTCATTAAAACATGTACTCACTTTTCCTACATGTATATAATATGAAAGTTATTGTTACTAATAAGACTCGCCCCCACCCCAGGTGCACCAAAATATAATGTGAACTTTGTATTTATTTTACATAATGTTGATTATGTTTTATGTGCTTAATTTACTACATTTAACCCTTTCCCTCATATAGACTCATTTTGATGCACTCAATAGGTACCACATAAAGCCTGATCTGCAGAAAACCATAGTTAAACCTTAGCAAATCTAATTATAAAATCCTCATTTCCAGACCACTGAGGAGCAGCGAAGAGCATAAAACCTGATCAGCCTGCGAGTTACTCGCAGGCTGATCTGGTTTTATGTTGTTCGCATAGGTCTTTTCATGGTTTCCTCCATGAGGGAAAGGGTTAAAGCAGTTCGTTCACAGTTGGTCATTGACTATGAATTTGATTTTTAACTATATGCATGCATTACACCTATCAATACCCATCTACAGACACATGGTCACCCAATGCTGCCATCTGTGATTGATAAAAACTGAGTGGTTTCCCCATCACAGGCAATACTGTCATAGACAGTACTGAATCTATATTTAGAATTGAGATTTTCTATTTTCATTTGGCATCACTCGGCTGACCACATTCAATCTTTGCCCATGCCCTAACTCCAAAGGCTGTTTTAATGAAATACCGATGAAGATGCCACATTGCAGAACATGTCACATGATACAACAAGAACATGTTTAAGATATAGTGTATTCTATATTTAACAAAATATGCTAAAGTGGCACTTGAATTACTGAAACAGCATTTTCCAGATAAATGTGACCTGCACTTGCTGAGTTTATATGTCAGGAAATAAAAACTTCACCAACATTGACGAGGAGAGTAGATTTTTTTTCTTTTCTACTGATCGTCTGTGAACGAGCTGCATTAATGACTGGACAAATTTGAAGAAGTTAAAGTGTTATTCATTTATCCCATGTTGTATTTGAATGTACCTGGGTGTAATGAGGATATATTCTGTTATACTAGCCAGTGTGAAAACTGCTAAATTAGGCCATTAAATAATAATAGAAACATTATTGTACAAGAGTGCCAGTGCTGCAACAATATACGCTGCCACAAAATATAAAGCCCAAAGAGCGTCCTTTTAATTATTGCTTTTAACATTTCTGTAAGCATAAGCTCATAATGAAGTTTGTGAGACCAATTAATTTAGCTGAACAGAGATAGCACCCTAAAAAGGCTTCCAATATAAAAGTAGGTCAAATAGCGGTATCAATATTAATCCTTTTTTCTTTCTCCGCATAACTCTTGCAAAAATCACTGTACAAGAAAATCCCTGCTTTTTGCACTTTTACCTGTTTAGAAAATTGAGTTGTGTTTTCAAGAGACCATGTTTAGAAAGGCATAACTATTGCAAATATTGATAAACATCAAAATCCCTGCTTTGTGCCTATCTAACCAGTATAGTAATGACATTGCCAAAGTTTTGAAAAGATAAGGTCAGAAACAGACAAGGAATTGCATTCACAAGGCTGAAATATCAATCAGCTAAAGAGACTAAGTTTCAAGGGACAAAAATCTTGCAAAAATCAATGAACCAGAAAATAGCCACTTCATGCACATCTACCCAT
>CM037782.1:35521331-35571331 GCA_021229015.1 Solen grandis | reverse complement strand
CTTGTGTTCAGTGTCCGGGGCTTCTTGAGTTCTGTCTTTATAAATATTCGTAATGGAGACACTACTTACCCTGGGGATATAAGTTTAAGGTCACAATGGTGATTAGGTATGGAAAGTGGAACAAATCGCCATTGTCAAACACGTGGCTTTGATATTTAAAATGCCTCGCTGTGGTTCGATGTATATATACATATGAAGACATAACGAAAACTCGGTCTCTAGGTTAATGAGTATGTTAGAATAGATGAATGTGTCTATATGGATGAAAGAATTGGCGGATGGATGGATGCATGCGTGCATGTGATGGATGGAGGGATAAACAAATCACTACTAAATATTAAAGAGAAGATAAAAGTAAGCAACTATAGTTTTTTTTTTTTTTTTTGTTTTTTTTAGAAAAGTAATTTGTCCGTGTGTTGGCGTTCACTGCTTCACAATACTACAATTGATTTGGCAGTTCATACCTGGTAGAGTTGAGACTTTGCTACCGACGGAAACTTGAAATATGGTTGAAAATGATAGTTTACTTTTAAAAAAAGTATTTTTTATTTGTGTTATCTTTGCCGAATATTTTGCAAATAAATCAAAAGAAATAGTTAAATTGCTAACACTGATGGTCTATGTTTTGTCATGAACAAGAAATACATCCGTGCACATGTTTCTTATTAGCACGTGCAAGTTAATTTGTGTACATGCAATATTTCCATGCGTTTTGTGACCAAACCAGTCATTTAGTGAAGTACACATGGTCTTGACTAAGTATAAAAGAGTAAAAAAGACATATATGGAGTTAATCAAAAGTGTTCACATGATTCAGTTTACATACGTGAGTAAATTACATTTACTTAAGCAAATAAATACTCACATAAAAATTATGCATATTTGAGCATGTGCACGGGGTTTAACTTTGTAGTCAGTACATTTCGAAGGTCAATATAGACAAGAAGCATGTTTTTTTTTTCAATAAGTGATAATAAGGCTAACGTCTACCGGATATGTACTGTAAATTTAATATGTAAAATATGTATACCATAACAAAGGAGACAATGAGCATACATTTTCAGATATCTACTAAGGCTGTTTTACCATATCTAAATGTAAAACGTCAGTGCGATAGGCTCTTCTGCAATAACTATTAAATCGAACACCTAGTATATCTTATTCCATTATCATTCTGATTTTCTGAAGCGTAAATATACCCTTTGGCTTCTTACGTTTTCTTTTCACGATTGTATAATAGATAAAAAGTATTTAACACAACGCTTTGTGTATTAGGACATTGCTTTTATGAAACCAAAGAGGTCGTCCTGAACTTTACACATATGGCATGATTTTGCAGATTCTGGACATAACGGCCATTTATCTATTTCCAAATATTTCTATTCATTCAATCATAGTTTAAGCTATATAGGTTTAACTACACACGTGATTACTCTCGTTATAAGGAAAGGCTCTATTTAAGAAAGGTCTAGATGTATGTTTGATTACCCCAAATGTACTCCTCACTTTTTTATTTGGAGGCTCAGATCTGTTATTTACAATCAATACCTGTTGATAAATGACTGACTTGCTTTCAACTTTCACTTCATCGTGCATGCCTCCAGATCGGCAATGTCAATATATTTGTATAAGAAATCACGAGGCGAAACTGATAGTGTAAATGATTGCGTCGTCAAGACATGGTCGTATAATCTACACATTACTGAACATTTAATTGGACTATAAAGTGCCATGACGTTCGTTAATGCTTTCTTTTATAAATTGTGCAGTGGCCGATATTGTATGTAACTGAATGTATAAGTACATTTACAAACAAACAAATACGCCAGGTAAACTACGAATAAGTATTTAAAATGAGCAAGGTACACTCATTCAATCCCTGTGCCGTTTATAAGATATGAATAAGTGTCTGTTTTTGTTTTTTTGTTGTTTTTTTTGTTAATGAATTTCAGTCATGCTATTTCCGGATTTGAAAATGTCATTAGAAACTGATTATTTTACGAACCAAATAAGGATGTGTTGTTTTACATCTGGGTGGTTACATTTTGTTATCAGCATAATTTGAAAACTTATAAATACATGAATAGAAAGGTTTACCATGAATATATCCTTTTGAGATTTCCCATTTAGATTATAGGGCTACTTGGCTTTCCTTTGAATCAAAATATTTCTGTGTTTTTTTTTCTCCTCTTTTATTATTATACTAGGCACGATATTGGAATTTTAGAATTAAGCCACAGTCATAAAAATTTAGACACATATTAACGTAATTCTGAAGATGATACTAAAATAAAAATATTATCAAATTAGTTTTACCGCAAGATGGCACTTTGTATCAAAATACTTTTTTGCTTATAACTTAATATTTTGAGTCCGATTTAAATGCATTTTCGTTTTGCTTAACATTCCTTGTTGACACCAGTATGATGTGTCAAAGGTTCAGGTTTGGGGAAATTATTGCACCAAGAGAAGTTGACTGTTCGAACCTTGCAAAAAAGCATGCAAGTAAGGGTAGGTCTACGAAAAACATATCCATCTTTGTTTGAGATAAGGTAGAAATATTTTGTTTGCTGCATATGACTTACAACACAATTGCAGACAAAACATATAGTGTAAGAACTTCAAGCTATGCACGGCCTGGCCTCTATAAGCGCAAATTTTAACAATAAATTGTTTGTTTGTTTGTTGTTGTTGTTGTTTTGAAGCTCCTGAATTTAAATTTTGTTCAATGTTCATGAATTCCTCACATATAATGTGTATAGCTGACAGGTTCAAATTTTAAAAATTTGCAAAGGTCAAGGTCATATTTCAAAGATTGTTTTTCTTTAACCTTAAATAATTCGAAACAAAAAATAATTATCGAGAGACTACTTGTATTAATCTTAGTGCTTTGAATGATCTCTCAGAGTATATTCAGTTTGTGCTGATCAGTAAAGAAATGGCGGGAAAAGAAAACTGTTGGTACCCCTATTGTATTCAATTGGTTGCATTTCGAAAAATATAGATTTTTACAAATAAGAGTAAAAACACGATTTGTAGCCCGTATCCTGGTGGTTGTAATGGCATGCATATTATTAAAATCTGACCAGGCATTATTAAGTTAAAGGGAGAAAACGAATTGAATTGTTTCATTTTTATCGTGTTTTCGCCATCTTCTAGGTGTTTAAGCTTCAATATCTTGACAGCTGTTCAAAATAAATTGATGCATAAATGTATGAAATGTTCTATATTTAAATACCTTTCCAGCCGTACTTATGTTTTAAAATTATGACGTCGTATAAGAAAGTTATGTATACACTGAGGATTTACGTGAACCCTCTTTCGTAAGACTGTCGCTTCTGCACAGAGCAAAACAAACTCATATGATTTAGAGTATATCTTATAAAAACCTGTTATGATTGTTGCAAATGTTTTGCAAGGCAATTATAAATGAAATATATAAGGTTTCAATTTCAGGAAATACGTGGTCATTTGTATAGATGCGGTCAAACTACACTAAATAATCGGAAAATCAGTACAAAAACTTAAAATGAAAGAGCAGAACGATGCTAAAACTTAATTTTCATATCTGCACTTATTGTCACATGATCTGTACTTAAAAATAACGTAAAGATATTTTCAAATTTTACTTTTCTTTTTGTTTTCTGCTTGAGTTCTTTGCAAGAACTGCTTTGTTGTTTATAACTCCAGAGGTTGAATTCCGCTTTAATTAAATGCCGTTTTCTTGTTTATGTTTTTTGTTGTTTATTGTGCCAAAATGAAATTTTCCAGATTATCAGCTTTTATTATAAATTTAATTCACTTGATTTGTCTTTTAATCAGAAAACACGAGATTCTTTTACATAGCATATGGAAATAAGTACAGTTTTTAATGTGTATGTTTATAAACTGTCAGTAAATGCCTGTGTGAGTGGGGGCCTCCGTGGCCGATCGAGTAAAATCCCTAATTTTAACATCACAAAGCCCCTCACCGCTGTGGGTTCAAATTCCGAAAGGGTCACTCAAACTTTATTAGATGACGAAGCCTTTAAGCCGAGATTCCGCTTTGCGGTTCAATTTTTTTATTATATATCTAAACCGATTCAAGTTACAAGGCCCTAAATAAAGTGATAAGCATTTACATTTGTCTTCGTCAAATCTTTCTTTTTGATGATTCGATTTTAACAATTACTGTATCTGATTACAACCAATCATGGTATACACCCTTCGCTGCTCATCATATATTTATTACTTTTTCCTTTTCAGTTTTATGGCCGCTTTTGTGACTTTATTATCAATAAAAACTGCCCTGTTCTTCTGAGAGTGACATCAACTACCTATCGACCTCCCAAACACCTACCTACCGACCCAACAACCACCTACCTTCCAACCCAACAACCACCCTACCTACCAATCCAACAAACACCTACCTTCCGACCCAACAACACCCTACCTACCAATCCAACAAACACCTACCTACCAACCCAACAACCACCTACCTACCGACCCAACAACCACCTACCTACCGACCCAACAACAACCCTACCTACCGACCCAACAAACACCTACCTACCGACCCAACAACCACTACCTACCAACCCAGCAACCACCTACCTACCAACCAACAACCACCCTACCTACCAATCCAACAAACACCTACCTACCGACCCAACAAACACCTACCTACCAACCCAACAACTACCTACCTACCAACCCAACAGCCACCCTACCTACCAATCCAACAACTACCTACCTACCGACCAACAACCACCCTACTGACCCAACAACCACCCTACTGACCCAAAAACAACTACCTACCAACCCAACAACCACCCTACCTACCAATCCAACAAACACCACCTACCTACCAACCCAACAACTACCTACCTACCAACCCAACAGCCACCATACCTACCAACCCAACAACCACCCTACCTACCAACCCAACAACCACCTACCTACCAACCCAACAACTACCTACCTACCAACCCAACAGCCACCCTACCTACCAATCCAACAACTACCTACCTACCGACCCAACAGCCACCCTACCTACCAATCCAACAACTACCTACCTACCGACCCAACAACCACCCTACTGACCCAACAACCACCCTACTGACCCAACAACCACCTACCTACCGACCCAACAACCACCTACCTACCAAACCAACAACCACCTACTACCAACCAACAACCACCCTACCTACCAACCAACAACCACCTACCTACCAACCCAACAACCACCTACCTACCAACCCAACAACCACCTACCTACCGACCCAACAACCACCCTACCTACCAACCCAACAACCACTTATCTACCAACCCCAACTTCCCCCCCCTTTCAACAACCCTAACCTACCAACCCAACAACCACCCTACCTACCAACCCAACAACCACCTTCTACCTACTAAAACAATCAATCCTAAATCCTCCAAATAACCGGCCTTTCATATATACCTGTGAGCTATACCTGGCAGAAGGTTCATTTCATTCTACTTCTAAATCATTGGCCATTGGCAAGCATACTTATACTTTGAATTAATGAATATGTCTGTTATCTCCAGAACTCGAATTTCAAGTGCTTATTTTAGTTCACTCTTTCCCAAATAAGCACGCTCTTAATCTACTGCAAACAAACGTATTTGTTAATAACAAAGTGTCAAACCTTTTGTAAATTTATCTATTCCATACCGCCCAATCTCTTAACTGATTCGCAGGTCACAGTTGGTGACACTGAAAACAGTAGCTGGGTTATTTAATTTTATGTCGACGCCTTTTTCAAACCGTTCTATTTTTCAGAAGGTAATAATATAAATATCTCTCAAGTACAGTGCAAACTTTGGTGTTGTTTACAATGGTCCTTTGTGTTTGATCCTCAGCTGGACTGGTTAGCCTAGTGACATGATAATTTGTCCTGACGTGGTACCATGCCACTTGTCTATAGCGTTACATCGCAATGAGGCATTACTATATTTGTACCAAAATTACTGAATATTACTGGTGGGGTATTAAATAAACAAACAAACAAAGAAACATATTGCGTTATATTCTTTTATATTCTTATGGCTTCTTCATAAGCCCGAAGATGCTTGCTAAATGCGAATTTTAGCAGAACTTTCCAATTAGTTAAAATATGAATCAAATATATGAGTCAGGCCATGGAGAACAAACCGGTAAAATCTTCGATTTAGTTGAATGTACCATTCAGTATCTATTTGTATTTTCCTATTATTGTATTGTTTGTTTTACGTTTATTTGAATACTGTATTGATTTGAACGTTTTTACGTTTTTGGCTATTCATTTAAAGTGAGCTTTGTATACACTCGTTCTAGTCCAAAAATCAATTAGATATATACATTCCACTATAGTATATTGCGATATTAGAAGATTGGGATAATTATAATAATCGAAACATTGAGAGTGTTTCTTTTTCTCCTTGGCATTCTCTGCACATTATCTTGGACTCTGCATCTCACCATGCTCGATACCCGGATATATCTCAGTTTTACAGTAATATATTTACTCTCATATATATTTTTTTTACAAAATGAAATTATGCAGACTAAATACGTACAGAGGGTGAAATGTCTACTTGAGACAGGTTTATCATTTGTTAATTACTGTCGTTAATTCAATAGGTCGAATCGCAAGAAAATGTTCAATATATCGTGTATAGCGTTTAGCATTATTTGTTTGACATAATATGACATTTGGTCTCGTATTATTGCTGATAATATAAATATCAAGTGATAAACCCCTGGAGAACTTTGGATAGAATACCGCTTCAAAAGATCTTTTGGTCCAATCCCCGCCATTGACTTATCAAAGACATTATAACTTTTTAATGACACATTAGAATGTGTCTGTGTATGGTACCATACCACTCATGCAATGTGTTGGTGTGTTGGAGCACTATATATATCTAATCCAGCTGACATGCGGTACGTCATTAGATCTACCCGGGTACCCTGTGTCCACCAGAGGTTTTCCTCCACCTGTAATTACCTTGACGATTATCAATCATTCTCAGTGTATGTACTCTTCGTGACGACAGTATTTAAAATACCCCATGAATTATTTTAGACTAACAGAAAAGGCGGTTTCATAAATAAGTGACAGTTAAAAGAAATTATTAAAATGTTATCACATACCTCGCCTTCACTTTAGACTGAATATTTACATAGAAGTTGTCAGTCATCCATCTAAATTTGTAATTAGACACTCTGCAAATAGTTAGGTATTTCAAAACGATGAAGTAAAACCCTTGAATTATTTGTCTTCTTGTGCAACAAAAATGTTTTATGATGACCAGATCATTGAATGGTACATGGCATCCCATATCGCTGCATCATTCATTTGACAAACTAAACGAACAAGGAAAGTAATGTTTTATAACAATACGTCCTCTGTTCAGTTCTTTAACGACACTGTCGTGATAATGAATGCTTTTTCATTATAATCTTGATATTTCATCTCAAAACGTCAATGTCAAAACATTGCCATGATGAAATATGAAACACAACACATAAGCAAATCTTAACAGCATACCTGCCAAGTCAACAATGCCTTTTTGATTTTCAGTATTCGTCGTGCTTCAAAGTTGGAATGACATTATATAGGAAAATACGATATTGTACTTCCATTCCGGAAAACTGATACTGAATTTTAATTATGAGTATAATGAATTAAAATGGTGTCATGAGGTGGGTATAAATATATCACCAACAAATCTATCTTACTTATACAGAATTATTTAGAAAGCACGTACTGTTCATACCGTAGTATTAAGATTGATGTTTACATGTAAACGTTTCGGTAATGGAAAATAGCTTTTGACTAAATAAGTACAGTAAATGTGAATTTCGAATGAAACAGGAAGAAACCTCCAGTTGCATATTCGAGAGTACGTTTTATAGTGCATTTTCGCTAGGAGACAGACCGAGAACTTGCTTGGTAATAGCTCCTCGCAGATTACTTTGGATAACATAAAACTGTTTGATACTTGATTAGAAGTCATTTAAACAATTTTGATTATCTGATGATATCTCAGGTTCAATGGTCACTCCCGAAGTAAGGATATTGCTGTAAAGGACTCCTCGACTGTTCACTGTCTACTATCGAATGATGTCATGATCCATTGGTAGTATTCATTAACTATGGATCCAACGGTTACAGGTTAGATCCCCTGTATGGGTTAAACGTTTCTTAGACAATCTTACAATCCAGGAACCATCAAATTGATTAGTATAACGTGTAGAATATTCTTTGCAAAATAAACAGGTTCATATCATAATGATACAAGGCAGATACTAACCTCCCATGTTGGGACGTACATTATTTTTAGATATGTTTACGTGTCGGTTTAATTAGTTTTCCTTTAAACTTTATGTGACACCTTTTCTGTTCAAATATTTTCCCATTTGCATAGTTTCTATTACGGTCGTATTAGAAATATTGAAATTACTGAATTTGAATTGAGGTGAAAAGAACCACCTGCATAGTTATTGAACTTAAATCTGATGACTGATTTAAATGCTTGCCAACGATTGGAAATTATATTCATAGTAAGACAATACTTACTCTTGACCTTCTTTGTGTGTTAAATTTTACCTACAATTTAACGCTGTCATATATAACTCTAATCAATAGCACTGTATTTAAGCAAGGGTTATATTTATATTACGGCTATATGCGGACGAAGAATGTATCTGCATTTTGATACAAATTGGGTATTACCCTGTTCGACACGACAACAACAAATATAGATTATCCGATTAACCTTAAATAGCGGTATAGTTTAACATATTTGGAACACTTGACCTACAAAGTGGAGATCTTATGTATTGTAAGAAGAGCTTAATGTTTAAGAAATAATCAAAATCATTATCATTATGAATTCTCACTTTAAAATGCTAACTTTGAATGACCGATACGGCTCTGATATTGTAAATGGAATAAAGCTACAGCATTGCCTGGAAATATTGACATGCTTATTATAACAAATTTCTAAATATTTATCACCAAGACAAGGGTATGAATTACATGTAGATAGTATCGATTTATAGAGTCACAATTAAACATGCATGCGGTGCACTGAAAATGAGCGGTCAGTCAAGTGTACTTTGTTGAATGACATCGTTGCAATAAAGATGATTGTTTACGTGTCATTTTATACATATTTATCAATTCTAACCTTAAGCAATGATCTTGATTTTTTTTTTTTAACATAATCGAGACTTTTTTTTTTTCTTTTTTTTTGCCATGCGCTGTTCCCACCGAGTTTGACAAGGACGCTTTTGACATTGTATCTAGAGACTTAAGAAGGTGTATCACCCTATCTTACTGACTGCATTCTGTCCCACTACTCTTGTGTTTAGATTTAGAGACTTTGTCATTCCTTTCAGCCACTTTGTCACAAACATATTCTATCATAGACAGTTAGATTATGCCGGATGTCAATTTCCCAATTACACTTAGATGCTAAACGATATTAAAAGAAAATGTTTACAAAATATGTATTGAATTGTTGTAAAGCTCGTAGGTTTATGCTCACCTAATTATGTGATCAGGATAAGCTATTAGGATCATTAGTCCGTCGTCTGTCTGTCCCTCGTCCACAGCTAGATACACTCTTGTTGTCATCTTCAGCCTTCATAATCCTTCGGCCAATTTCGATTATGACTGATATCAGACAATTCTGTTTGGATTTAAGACCCTTTAAGTATAAAAAAATGCCAGATTTAACATTGTTTACGCTACAACATTTTCATTTTTTAAACAGCCATCTTTAAACGTTATGATCATGTATTTGTCAATAATTTCCCGAACAATTGACTGCCAGTTCATAAAGGAATTATGACCCTTGTATAGAATTACACAGGAAAACACTTTACAGATTTTCTTGTCAGAAACCACAAAGCTTGAAGATAAGATATTTGATTGTAGAAAGGCCAAATGAACCTTTCCATGTTTGTTAAAAAAAATGCCTGCCCCTGGGGTCACTTGATTATATATTGACTTCCATGGATTTGTAATCTTCTTTTCTGAGACCACAATGTCTAGAGTTTAGATATTTGGCATGTGTAATTGTCTAGTGGTCCATCACCAAATCATGATCCTAGGATCAACATTTGCCACGCCCGATGTTCACTGATTTTTACATAGGGATAGACGGAGCTATAACCTTCAATTTTTGAGCACGTTTACAGTGTTGCGTATGGAATTTAACTTACTTTGACATTGAATGACATTGAATATGACCTAGTGACATACTTTTGGTATTTTAAACTACGACTCTCAGATTTAAATCACCATTACGGTTTTATGTTTGGCATTAATTACAGTGACCATGACCCTGTGACCTATTTTTGTATTTTAGCTACGATCTTTAATTTGGCCCACATCTACTGTTTGCTGTATGGAATTAAGAGGATAGTGCTGTATTTATGCATGGATTGCGTATTAAGTACGACCAAGGCTGTATCATAGTAACTTGTGCAGGCAGTGAAGGCAATATAATTCAGTTGGGCGACTTCATGTCCTTCTTGGTCTCCTTCTTCTAAAGAATACACCAATGGGACGACAGCACTATAGATCACGAATCTGTCATATCTA
Source organism: Solen grandis (assembly GCA_021229015.1). Classification (NCBI taxonomy): domain Eukaryota; kingdom Metazoa; phylum Mollusca; class Bivalvia; order Adapedonta; family Solenidae; genus Solen; species Solen grandis. The sequence goes on along the minus strand of CM037782.1, from coordinate 35,560,730 downwards.
TTAACCCTTACATTGCTGGAACCGTAAGTGCTAACCTTTGCCATCAGTACGGATGTGCAGGCTGGCCTGACTCTTTACCGGTGGCTGACCAACTACAAGTTTTCATCTTGTTATCCCTAAAATTGATAATGGACAGTTCCAAAAAAGGTGCTGGCTATGTTCATTTTAGATATTCAGCAGGTTAAGGGTTAAAAACAGGCAAATATTATTTGGTTTCCCACATGAGATTCTTTCTAACTTTTTTTATATAAAATGTATTTACACACCTCTGTGTTCAGTGTCAACAATGATATTGAAGGAAAGATCTTAATAATTTTCAGAAATTTTGTGCATTCGAATACGAATGTAAGGAAGAATGGGTGACACAGGAAATGAAGCAGGAACAATTAGTTGTATATGTACCTACCTGTATAATGAGCTAGAGTGAGATTGTTTCAGATGACCACGTTATTACAATAGTTATCAAAGTTATATGTTGGATTTTTATCTGCGCCCCTTTGATTTTTTTATAAATAATTTGTCAGTTGTCTGGACATAATAAGGACTGTTCTTGCAGCAACTACCGGTCCAGTCTGTTGAATATCAACTTTACACACTTTTACAAATAACATTCAAAAGTTCACCATGCTGATTTTGTTATTGATTTGTATCAAGTTTAGATAAGAGCCCGAATCGAGTTAGATGTGTCTATGGAATACGTGAGTTCCGCGTATATGATCATATTCATAGGAAATTTATAGATATGCCCCTAGGTTCATTTCCCTCATTTAAATGGTATTTGGCATCTGTTAGACTTGCCATAAAAGATATATGATCCTAAGGTCACATTTGTATTATTTGATAAGTAATAGACATTTCAACTTTTCTGGTGAGTTCTAATTCCCTTTTGAAAGGAGTTCTATCCCATCATTATCGTGTTGGTAATTTCAATTATCCTATGATCAATAACATTTATTCGATATTCTGTGCGTTAATAGCTTAAATTAGCCTACCTGTCGAACAGATTCTTTTCAGAATCAAGTATTCTTCCGGTGTATACTTTTAAGTTTGATGTTTTAAACGGTAATATATGCCTGTCGCATACTGAAAGGTCAAACGCTAATTGTATGGATGTTTCTGGAATACTACTGAGTACTGATATACAGAATTAAACACTTTCAATCATTTGCTTATGAATTAATGATATTCTGATAATATCGTTGGTGGGCATTTTTTTTTGTATTTAATTGGCTCTGTTTACTTTAATTATATGGTACAAAAGCCCTTCTTTCGAAGAATGCTCAGTTATTGTGTGTGTGTGTGTGTTTCGATGTAAAAATAATCGTTTACTTTAAAAAAAAAACACACCACAGTACCAGTTTGCGTGAAAGTTTGTATTCAGTTTACTTTAATAAGAGGATTTTCATATTGTACAGACATACCTCCAAAATACAAATTTTTCAGATATTGAAATTTATATTTCTATACAATTTTTGTACCAGTTTTTTTTCTTTTTTTAATATATGTACATTTTTTTTATATTTTTTTAAGCAAAAACGCTACTCATCAAGAATACAAATGCCATTGAGCAATGATACAAATCCAAATGAAATAATTATAAAATGAACGTTTTATGTTCAATCATCACCGACTTCGACATTTAAGAAATTAGACAATTATCGGACAAGGTTGAAAGACTAGACGAGTGTATACAAGTTTGACAAGAAAATAGAAACAATTACACATGATTAGTATGTTTATCTTCATTGAAATGAGATTGAACTACATTTAAGTCTACGGTGAAATATACCAATAAGATACTTTAGTCCCTATCTTTAATTGACGCAGTGTTTAAATGGATCGCAAACAGGGCTATGTATTAAAATTAGTACAATTTATATAATTTAGTTGGTTTTTTTTGTTGTTTTTTTATTTTAGATACCACTCGGCTTGTCATATGTCAGATAATTGACTGATATTCGTTCCATTCCTTTTATTTGAAAATCGTTCATACTTTCCTGAACATACATGTATATACATTTGTTCTGAAGTCGGCATGGAGTATCACATACTTGATTTTGTATGATGCCGATATTTTACAAATCCGTCGCTTGATACATAATGGCCTTTGGGTTTGAATTGTGGAGAGATCAGAGAGTCTCATTGCTTTAGGCTGTATTTGACCGGGTCATGCAGCTGTTAGTAGCATGTCTGCGTGTCTTCGATTGAAGAATTTCAAGAATGGATCGAGAAATTTCATTGTTGTGTTGTTCGATACCTGTCATGATTACATCGAGAACTTTCTGATCTGACCATCAACGTGAATCTTATCATTGATACCCGCTGGCTGGTCTCACTAGCATGATAGGAATATCCATATAGACCCTTGGTGTCCATATGGGTTTACTCTAGCGGGATTACAGATTGAATGAAAGCTTGTATATGGCCTCTTGTATATGACTCTCTCTCCAAGCTCTAGTGTATCAGCAAGCAGCAAATGATCTTAGATATACGACTTTAATATGGCTATTCCAGTGGCTCAGATCTATTTCTGATTGCAGAAGAAAACGCCTATGCATTGTGGCTTTAGTTTCTGAACTGTCACTGTAAAGTTATCAAAGTGCTTAAGGAACTGAGAGGTTGTTTGCAGGATAAACATAAAACAGCTTTACATGTATTTCTAAACCCAGCGTTTCATCTCCAGTAACTGATAAGTCAGCCGATCTCGTTAATCCCACCGGCGGTCTCTCAGTGCGTTGAGTGCTTTGATTTGTCTCATAATGACCCAGATTAAGGGACATGACTAATGCTAAGCGTTACTTTTTTTGCAGGAGTATATCAAAAAGTTGCTGAACTGTTTCGTAAATGGTGCGGATATTTTGTCACGCTTAAAATGGATGTTTCCAGCTAAAAAACTTCTATAAATGAAAACATGTAAACAAACTTAACCACAACAGAAGCAGTGCTAGGGATGATTAAAACGTATACGTAACGTATTTCACTCTGTAGCGCAGAATCGCATTGCATGGACACGCTTCTGGGTGCGGAGTGATATCTATTTTCGAGTGGTACAATTTGATTGCAGCTACCTAAAACTGTGGCTAACGCCGACAGTCTAAAATGTAACTAATGACGAGTGGTCGTAAATTTCGGTAAAGAAGATTTAAATATTAACGATAAACCTATTTGTACTCGGATCAGCAAACCTGTTCTTCTATTTCCTCTCTACTCAGTTTTTTTTACTAGAATAATATTCAAACCTTTAATATTACAACTGCATTTTCAGGTCAACCTAAAGCTAAGTGTGATCCGGTGTGTTCTTACTTTGTATATTTTTCAGAAAATCAGAATGATAGATATTCAGCGTGAACTTGTACTTTTGTATGCAAATTGATCCGATCAATCCAAACAGATATACATAATACGTTTTAATGACATTCTTATCATAAAATCTGACAACGCCGATTGTCACACACACCAGCGTACTTCGATTGTGGACAAAGGTTCACTTAATCGGCAAAAACTTAACAACGTACTCGGCTATCATCTTTAAACTGCCTGGATATTGAACTGGGTGGACAATAGATTGTGTGAGTATCCCCTACAGTGTCTTTGTTGGAGGCGTCATCGAAAGGCATGTTAGTTGGAGATGATAATATTCTTATGAATATGATTTGTTTATATATGATATTTTCAGTGATGTTCTATACACTGTATTCCTCCTCGACTGCGTAAAGTACTTTATATCCCTCAAATGTTCCGTTTAATGTACTTTATGTACTTATTTTCACCTGCATAACGTTTTATTGACATAAGGAAGATATGAGTTTCAGGTCTTCCCGTCCTAATAGCCATATTCCATATCTTGCCACTGGGTGGTTATATTTCTATGAAACTTTGTCACTTTGAAGCCATTAAAAAAAACATTTCACCAAGAGTTTTTTGCAATTTCTATCTAATTTGGGGGAGATAATCCGCATATACGTTAACATTGAAGCCTATGAAAAATATGTATTTTCTGTGAATATGAAAAACTGAATTTGATTTATGAGAAAAAGTCATAGTAGAAAGATGTATTTTATGATTTCGTATCAACTTTTGTGAAAAAAAAATATATACTCCACAATAGGAAAATGGGGAATATCACTTTTTTTTAGTTTTCAGGAGAGACAACTCATTGCAACAAAATAATCAAGGGGAGATAATAAAAGAACTTCTGTCACTTGTCATAACATATCAATTTGCCCCAAAGATTACAATTGTTTGACACTTTAAGAGCTTATATACATGTGTATTGTTAAGTTATATGCATGGCTTTGATGGAATTGATCACTATTAGGATGCGAAGACCTTAATATCATCAAGATATGTGTGGTGGGGGGGGGGGATTGCCGAGTTATACTTAATGCGAATGTAGTGGTCATTTTATATTAGCAGAAGTACCGCATCCTCTCAGAGCATAGGGTTAAGAAGTTCTTTTGAAGTCTTATTGAATGTGCAATAACACAAAAGTACATTGCTAGATGCTTAACATCTCTGGGGATGGTATGTCTCATCCCTTTGCTTTGCCATGCATGGCTTAGTGGTTTTGGTTTGCTATTAAGTGCTACACAGGTTTCAGGTTTGAGACTCATTTCTGGATTAGTGTTATATATCCTGTTTGATATCCCAAGTTCGAAATTAGAATCAATGTTTGTAGCTTCAAAGCATTGAACATCTTTTGTCCCAATATCGTATCAGTCAAGAAAGGGTCGTTTTGTGTCCCCAATATTGGTTCAACGAAGGTTTAGGACAGGATATGTTTCCATGCAACAACACTAGTGACGGTAATGATGTTTATTTTCTCTACGGGTATTTCTATATCTAACGATACGTTTTAAAGACTGCTGGTGACTGGTAACATACTGTGAGAAATCTTCTGTAATACAATATATCTTCATTGTCTGTAAATACAACATATGAACACGCGCTATATATATATCTTTTGACCACCGACACAAGTGCAAGTTGTTTAAAATTTCAGAATTCTCCAGTACCTTGAGTTTACTTCGGGTTAATATTGTATTGTATATATCATATCGCCGAATATGATTAAGTATCAGTTAGATATATGAAATAATATCAACAATAAATATTTGAAATTCGTCCTGTCATTTCAAGCATAACAAGATACGAATGTTCATAACATCTTGATGATACAACGTCTAAAATGCAGTTCAGAGAAACGACTCTGAACATGTTTGTAAAAGTGATTTTGCAAATAGATATAGTATATGCATTCAAAGTATAGGTTTCATCTTAAAAGATTAACGAACCTATGTACTTTATTAAAGTGTACACAGACATAAAGTTCTTGTTATGAATTTCATTATATAAACGGATAGTCTAGGTGTAAGCCGGAATCTAATGTAGCTGGAATTGTTGATTGCATCATAATCGTGTATAACATCGCGCTCAGTAGCGTATTCGTGCAATACGATTCTGCGCCAACGAATACGAATGGAATACGACAAAAATAGCATTTTGCAGGATAACAAGTTTTACCCTTCAAATGTTCCTCTGTACATTTCTTCAATGACACGGAGATAGTTTCATAGCTGATTGTAAGCGTACGGTTGCATACGGTTTGTCATACTGAACGCACGCCTGAAATCGGTCCATGAATCTCTTAAACGATCATAATAGGCGTACGTTCAGTTTGCCAAACCGTAGGCAACCGGTCGCTTACATTCATCCATGGAGTGTCTTAGGACCATATAGCCGTGCACCTTATGCTGTACATGGGTTTACGTCAACATCGTGGTTTATGACACTGAGATAGTTTCATAGCTGATTGTAAGCGTACGGTTGCATACGGTTTGTCATACTGAACGCACGCCGGGAAACCACAAGTGTTCTAATGTCTTTAGACTCTGTTCAAGATGTTATGGGGGTATAAGTGTTTAAATGTAAGCCAAATACATACGATACAGACATCCATAATATTTTATCTTGATTACAAATCTTGTTATTAGTACGTTACATTATTAAGTTTCTGAACCAATTTGTTTCCCTTATTCACTCGTTAGACCAACTTGATTTTCTTTCAAGTTAAACCTTCAGAGGACAGAAAAGATATACAGACACCTTTATTACATTATCCACCAATATCTGATGTTATATCTCAACTCATTAATCTAATCACTGTACCCACTTCACATGTGTTACATTAAAAAACGCATAAAAAATTCAATTATTGCAAATTACATTAAGTCAAGGATTCTCTGCCTACAGTGGCGTTAGAACACAATTATATCAGCCAATGTTGTATTTCATTTGACTGATTTTCTTGTCTACTATAATCGTAGGCAATTAATCATCATTTAATAAGTTGTGTATATACTTAAGCTATGTGACGCTACCGGTATGTTCCTTTAAAGAGGGAAGTAAATCTTGTAAAATCATGGTCGTATATAGTTCAAGACCGCGGATTTGAAGGTTGCTAGTTCGATCCCTGGTGAAGACAAACTATTTAAGATTTTCTCAAATACAAAGTACTGGTACAATCTAGGAACCCAGGCCAAATTATAAAAGTTTACGACAATTTGTTCCCAAACATGCGTTAACATAAAAGAAGTATGCTTTAATTTCTTTATACGGAAGTAAGCAAATTAACAAACTTTCTTGCTATATCGCTAGCTGTTGTTGCGATGTGGTAGAGTGTCCGACTTGCAAACCGAGGGTCATGTGTTCGATTCCAGCTAGGGACAGTCGGATTTTATTTGGTAACACACACATACATGTATTTAATGATAGCTTCAAAATATATTCTCCAGATTTGTATGACGATAATTCAGATCACTTTATGATTCAAACTTAATAGGTGCTTATGTATCATATTTACTCTGACAAAAGTATTTGCCCACAATGTAGAAAACGTAATCTCTTGATAAGCTTAAGGTATACCACACGGAAAACCCCGAAACTATACCAATCTTTAGGCGCGTACAAACCCCTGTGTACACAGGATATGCCGAAGACGACTTTAAGACCCTTTCGAGCCACTGTGTCAACATGGAGAATTGGCAATCATAGCTAACATTGATTTATAATCCACCTGCAAAGGTGATAGCTGTGGTGCAAAAGCACCACGATGATATCGTCTTTGATGTGCCTTCAAGCAGCTAACGTTATACATACACTGACGAAATCTCCTTCACGTTCATAAAACCACTCGACGTGATGCCAGCTGAACTTTTAGCTGGACTGTAGTACTGTACTGGATCAGTCTGGTCATGTATTTCCACATGAGATGACACTAGGAATATATCAACAGACTGTTCCTCTATAAAAAAAATACATCCATATCAGTGATTGATTTTTGGACTGCCGGCGTTATCCAAAGATTTTAGTAACTGCAAACCAAATATACATCTCGAAAAATCGAAATAACTGACACCCACCCAAAGAGCGTTTTGATCAATGCGATTCCGTGTGGACTATCGAACATAGACGTTTCATCCTAACCATTACCGCTGTTAATGTGTTATCGTATATTTACATGTTTTTCTTTTACAATGATCTTTTCGCTGAAAACATAAATTTTTTGTGTGAACAAAATACCCGTGCCATTTATTAAACATAACAGCTGCCCAATTTACATTATATTATTATGATACATGAAGATTTAATCCTGCAAAAAGAAGTGGCGTCTAGCGCATTAGACTCCTACTGTTTACCCAAAATAGTACTGAAGTAAGATGATCTTTTATATAAAACAAATGAATAGAATCAGGGTCACGTCATCAGGAAACAATTCAAAGCTCTCAAGACACTGAGACCGTTGTCGGAGCAGGAGGTCGTGGGTTCGACGCGATATACCAAAGTCGTTGAAATGGTACTGGTAGCTCCCTGCTTGGCGCTCATCACATACATAGGTTAATTCCAGAACTGGTTAGCCCAGTGTCATGATAATGTGACATTTGAGATATCATTTCACATGTCTACGGCCTGGTTCGTCCGACAGGACCACAATGCATTGAACGCTTTTGTGTATTTAATGCGTTGCAGTAGATACAGAGATTCCGTCTTTCGCAGCCATGTTGCTCGTTTGTGTTTTTAGGCCTTCTAACACACGAATCCATACTTCCATGCAATTATGCAAAATAGTGCTCTCTGTGATTTGACCCAATGCCGATATATCACTTTTACTCTTTAAATGACTTTATACATCAAATCGTTATTGTTTTCCCTGATATGTTTATTTTATCAATGATGAATTCATCATTCTAGCTTTAATTTATGACAACAGGCATGTTCAGCGCATAAGTACATATCGTGTGATTTGACCCTCAGCTCTGGAAGCAGTAGCTACACCAGTAATGCAACGTTTTGATTATGCATGTTGTTATTTCAGTATTCTTCAACAAATCTATCTATCTATCTATCTATCTATCTATCTATCTATCTATCTATCTATCTATCTATCTATCTATCTATCCATCTATCTATCTATCTATCTATCTATCTATGTCTGTCTGTCTGTCTGTCTGTCTGTCTGTCCATCTTGTTTATCTGTATGTTTCTTATTGTATGGAGGCTTATATAGTGAACATGTATTCATAATATTATGTATGTTTTGAAACTTTTAAGCACACAGCTCAATAAGTTAAAAAATTTAAACCGATACCATTTGTCGTTTATAACAATAACAAAAGCTTTAACCTTGTGAAAAGAATGTTGACACGCACGTCTACTCAATAATATCGTTTTCGTCTTTTCCGAGTGACACAGCAATTAAACAAATACCAAAGCATACGACTTATTATTCAGCTGTTGAGGCTAAATATGTTCATATATCAAGATGCAAAAATATTGTCCTATGGTCAATGGTAGACTACTTAATATCTTCTAGCCTGTGTTTGCATTTCCAGTTTGATGACTCTTGAGGCAGAGCGATCTGTATACATTAACGCTTACCTGTCCATGACTTCGTTTGCTTGATCTTTTTGTTTGGCATAGAGAGCCTTAATATCTAGTTGAATTATCGTTTGAAGATAATCAAAATCAGGAACTCTGTGTCACTTCAGCTGTCGGTGGGGATCTTATCTGCATGTTTTGGCTCAACTGGTATTATTTTCTCACACCTTTTCCGACACCACCGCTGTTTGGATCATTCTGGGACACTTTATAAATTAACTCAGAATTACGTCATCTTCAGTGTCGATTTTTGTTTCTAAAGTGCACCCATGGCTTGGGTATGGCCGAAAACACCTGAGAAAAAGCGGGTATGTTGTCAATGAATATTTTATTACTTGCGCGTTACTTTTTGTATACTAGACATGCATGATTCATTTCTATGTTATGATATTCGCATGTTGGAAGTATGTACCTCTATCATATGCATTAAATATACAGTCAGATTCAAATAAATTCACTAATAAACGGATTACTTGAATGCCATTAAGTGTTCAATTATGTATTTATAAAATTGTTATAAAAAAAAAACGCTGACCATTCCAGAGGGCATTTCCAGTTGTGAATATCGTCATAAAAATGTTTTACTCTTTTTAGAACCATTATAAGCTTGTCTGTTGTCCCACCGACAGTATTTCAGTCATTTGGAGATGATGTCTACTTGAGACAGATATAGTGCTGCCACAGTGTACTATCACGCCATAGACATGTGGCACGATACCACACCCAGTCATATTAACCTGACATCGGGCCAGCCAGCCCTGGAACTACCCTTATATGCCGAGCGCCAAACAAGGGAGCTATAACAGTAATATATTTTTTACGACTTTGGTTTGTCGCCGCCGGGAATCGAACCCACGACCTCCCGCTCCCGAAGCGGACGCTCTAACCACTCGGCCACCGGGAACGGTAGCTTATTATGTGATTGTCTGTTTAAGTGTTAAAATATAGAAATGAACCTACAATAATAACATATAAATGAATATGCATGATGTATACCCTTGATATAGCATACACTTATTACATTTCATAATGCATTTTTCAATAATGAATATCATACACAAGTATTTTTTAAGAAAGTCATAACTTATAATGAATAATCATTTTACATCTTGTGCGGTGATTAGTGTGAAAGTTATAACTTGAATTCTAACGTATGAAGCTTGACATCTTACCTTGTGACTTATTATGGATTCTTTGGTTTTGGTCAGATGAGAGGAGCGACTTGTATGACAGGATAAACATACTCGACTTTTCTATTATATTGGAACTCTCTCTCTACTTAGTGTGTTAATCTATCCAATTCTTTAGCTTTTAACTATATTGCTCCATGTTGTTTTTTTACAAATTTTATTGTTCTTATATGGCATATGCCGTTCAAGTTTGCAGTATTGTAACAGTGTTCTGATAAAACTTAGTTTTCTTCGTGGAATGGCCACCGGTTATAATTGTAAATACATGTCTTTATTGAATGATGTCCCAGGAATCTGAGTAACTGATATACAGTTTGGCACACACACACACACACACACACACACACACACACACAAAGCTTGGTCTACCTATCTTACCGAGGTTTTGCATCTCACTAAGACATATATATACATTTCTGTGCCTCGGTATCTAACTAACACCAATACTGGCCCACCCACTCACACTTGCACACACATTACATTTCATTAAAGACATCCACTCATTCAAACGTATTAATGCAGAAATATCAATATTTGCAGACATGCATAGATAACTGATGATTAAAAAAAAATGATTTGTTTATGTTATTGCATAATGATTTGTGTAGTTTACCTTTAGACAGTCGAATTTTGGGGTTTATGTCGTAGACTTATGATAACTTGTTGTTACTATCATCATAAATTGTAGAAGTTGTGCTAGTAGAAGAGAAGTGATAGAAGTAGTAACAATATTACAGTGATATATTCCACTCGAAAGACGGCGAAACAAGAGAGTCACAGACTCCTATATCAATTTATATTATCATTTGACAAGCAACCCACAGCCAAAGTTCACTGAATTTCATTTGGAAAAGATAAAACTTCAAGGAGTAAGTAACCCCTGCTATAGCTGTTTTGTATCCCATTCACGTTACATCGTTGGAAAGAATGTAAGGAAACACACGCGCTTATACGTGTATGGTCAGAGGTAATTCACGTTTTCCTGTTCAGAACGGCGTGAGTGTTTATTTTTATCTTGTTGTGTCTCATTAAACTCTGACCGCTTTTATGTATTTGTGGTCGCTATGGACGAAGGTAGAGAGTATATCTTCCTTTCACTTATACAAACATTTGAACAAGGTCATTTCTACGACTTACTGGTTATCTGATTTCAATATTTGAAGAACACAATGTCCTATTCACATTGTCCAAAGGCATTTAGACAAACAATATTTTCCTCTGTATTTAAAATGTATCAAAATTCAGGAAGACCTTAAATGTTCGAAATATGTCGAAAAAACGATTTTCAATTCACCTTTGTAAGAAAGAGGAAAGCTTTCTACAGTTGCTATGTTGCGGCGTCAGTGGTAGACAGCGGACCTTTCCTGACTGTGTGGGCTTCACGGTACTCAGGTCACCAACATCATCCCGTCAGTTTTATTGATAATGAAAAGCAATCTTTTTATTATATATAAGAAGACCCTATGTTAACAACTAAGAGCGCGATGGTCCAGTGGTAGAGTACATAGTTGCGTATCTGAATATTGTGAGTTCGACCCAGTTGCGCATCATATCCAGCACTTGAACCGCATAGTTGTGAAAATGTCTCTGTCAATTGACGAAAAAGACAATTAGGGTCGTTTGATATATTACCTTTCCATCTATATGAATTGATATATCATAATGTTAATTACCTATCTTTATTTACGTTTCAACTAAAATGATTTGAAAAATTATATCATAGCCGATGCTTGGGTGGCTCATATAGGCTTACTGTTAAAACAAATAAAATCCGTACAGACGTTGTTTTTTTCTCTTTTTCAATTCTATTGAATAACCTATGACCCTTCTCCAATCTTTGCAAATACAAACATGGACATGTTGTCTAAATTCCTTGTTGCTACTACAAACATCATGACAAAATCGAAGGCGAAGCCATAAGTACCGGATCGACTTGTCAAGGAATTTCGTGGAGACATACGTTAGTAGATAATAACTGCAGTTAAAAAGAAAGGCTAGTGAATACTTCTTGACTTCATTAGACGACCATGCGTGCCTTCCCCATATGAGGATGACTGGAGATATTCCGGTAATCTCAAACTAGAGTCGTGTGATTAGAATGTATTTGTTTTATCCTAGGGATCACACATGTCACACGAAGCCATCAACTGCTGTCTTTCATCTAATAGAAACGTATCATTGTTATAATGAAGTCAGGAATATAAAAAAAGGTATATTGTTTAAGGTTCAACGTATGGCGTTCCTTGGATAAAATCATGTTTCGAATTGACAGGATCACATTAAAATACATTAATAGATTTATAAGCTATCGTTTGTTATAAATTCCGACCCAAATTTATGGTTAATGATTACCATTAAGTATTTTATTATCTTTTTAAAGCTTGATGTATACATAGTTCACTAAATGACAATATCCAGAACTTACCTCTTTTCCATGAAGGTACAAACAAGGTGTGTATATGCAGTATTGCTGAAAAACACGCAACTAACTACTAATCATTTTTTTTATTTTATTTCTAACGGTAAAATGTGTTTGTTTCTACAAACCAGTGAGTAAGTTATTCCGAAGTAAGTTTATTTTGGCGAGTCTGACGTTTTAATCTTGCCAATTACGTCTATATAAAAATCAGTGGGTAAAACGTCATTAAAATCATCATAACATGTAATCATTTCTTAGCATCATTACATCATGCTATAATGTAAAATTGTGAACAGCATTTAGCCGGAATTTTTCTAAACTAGAAGACTTAAAACCGAATTGCATATTGCAATAAAACAAAGTTGGACGGATTGGGTATAGGATAAGTATAAGCTTACATATTTTAAGTGAATGCCTTGTTTGTCTGTTGGGTGCAACGAACTATCGACAGTATTATTTCAGTCATTTGAGATTATGGCTACTTGAGGGTCACACTGCAGGATTTCGTTGAAGACATTGTATTTGGAGTATAGGTATAGATAAAATAAACATTATTCAATATGTCTAGGTAGGTATTCACCATAACACTGTAAGTAATGGGTAACGAAAGTAACTCAACCCAGAAATACCATGAAATACATAATTGCAAAAGGGGAGAAAAAAATGTAAGCCTGAGACGCCCCTGTTTTCTTAGACGAAATGTCAAACAATCCATTTTAGAAAGCTTCTTTGTGGTGTTCTACAGGCTCAATCCAGGCCATTTTTTTATCATTTTTGTATTGCCATAACTTCACACTGCAATATCATATGGTACGATACGTCTGTGTCAAAATTCACTGGGTATTTAAAACGTTTCAGTGATTTCTATTGTATTAAAAACCTGTATCATTTTTAATAATAGCACGTAATTAATTTCCTCTTGAAGTGTCATTCTCTAAAGAAGTTTTGCTTTAGTTTTTTATATGTATAGTTTAAAGTTTAAGGTTTTACCGTCAAATTTATATGAACAGAACAGAACAGAACAGAACATACTTTTATTTCCGACTTGTACATAGTACATCGTCTATATAAATAAACAACACAAATAATGTTCTCACGTGATAATGACATAAGCATGTACAATTTTTTTTTTTTTTTTTTTTTTTTTTTTTTTTTTTTTTTTATGGATACGACATACAGATAAGTAAAATGGAATGACTTGGGAATGTATCATAAACACACGACATATTACATTAAACCAAACTTCTTGTAGTAAAAGGTGTCACAATGCCAAATAATGTTAGATTATAAACTATCTGAAATATTCGCCCCCTTATCAATTTTATTACACTAAATGATGACATTTGGGCAAACATTTCTGAAATGAAACCTACAGATTTATAGTTCGTGTTATCATGAAAATAACTCAATATTTTGATTACTGCATATGATTGTTGAGCAAGAAATACAAAAGGGATATCTTATTTGGGTAAAGGTGAACAAGATCTTTTTCTTTCTTTTTTAGCAGTCAAATATCTTTTTCTTTTTTTTTTTTTTTTTTTTTGTCAGTTCTCTGGATTGACTGAGACTGATTGTTGATTGAATATCTATATAACCTACTGTACTGCCTTCATTTTTTTTATAAATGCAAATAAGAAATGAGTTTGAGGTATTGTTATCCATTAGCATACAGGAGTAGAACACATTTAACCTTCTCACTTTAATGTAAACAGGGGGTGTGCAGTCTAGATTAACATTGATATCATGTTCATATAAAGTTAAGTCATTTGTAAAACAAGAGCATTGAGCTGCAAGTAAGCGTTTCAAACACACCAAAAATGGGTGTGCTAGAAAAACATTATCACAAACAAGACGGGGATAAAGGTTAATCTCTTGAGCAAATTCAAATGAAGTTCGACCATTATCCACTTACATAGCCCAATTATAATACAGTAGGATTTAAAGGTTTAAACAGATTAAATAACTTGTAAAAAAGGGAGAAGATATAATTAAACGGCAAATAATGTTAATTATCTAAGATATAATCTGGAGAGTTTGCTAATGCTAGTATACTCAAAGGTTTTATAATTTACGGTATTACCTGCATGTTTACTTGTGTTTGTATGTAATGCTTGAATGTGAACTAATCAGCAAACAAGATTTATTATAGATTTTGTAGTGGCTCACTACCCAGTTGAGTGTACACAGAAATGAATGCGTTAAATCGATAATAAAACTTCAAAACGTCAATATAAATAAATGAAATTATGCTAAAACATGTATACTGTGCTGGCAAACTATTTCTAAAGTTTGAATATGTATGGGTTTAATCAGAATACTTTCAATCTTGCAAGTGGAAAGAGTTAAGCTCTCAATTCAAACTCAAACATGTGTTAATAACACATGTCTTCAGAAAACAAATTCTGAATGGTGATAGTATGTTTATACAATATTGAGAAATCGTTTGATTAAACTTTCTTTATCGGCAATCCTTACATAGCAAATATATTTTTGATGCCAAGATGTCTTTATTTATTAAATTAGAAAATATCAATAGCTGTTTATCCAAACCTACAAACACTTATCTTCGACTTAAAAGTTTATGTTTAAAACGATATGTATGTTATACGTGATGATTCTTTTTAACTTTTTATAAAACACATAACGACAAACGTATTTAGATAAAGTGTTTGATGTAATTTGACAACACACACACTTTATTTACATGTATTTGACGAAACATAGAAGTTATTTTCAAAGAGGAATGTAGAGAAATGATTATTCTAAACAGTTCAACAAAAGGGATTTTTTGCAAGGTTTACACCATGTACATACCCACCTGCAATAAAAGTACGACTTAAAGGTAGTTTGTGAATTTATTTTTATCGACATATATACCTCTGGTCCACTCATCTCAGATTTATTGACAGCAACGAATGTATTTTAATATCAATTAGAAACTTAATTTACTATTATCTGTCTTTTACAGAGCGAGAGGGCGGAACTGGACTACAAAATGGCCCCTGATATAGTTCGAAAGGACGCCCCCTTCGGCACGACCGACACTCCCAACATAACGATGAAAATCATCGGTGGTAGACAGGTACCAGTCATCGAGAAACATCCCGTCTAGTAAGTTGTCGACCTTTATTATGAACAAAAAAATTTCCGTAGAAGATGGAATAGTAATGCCATTGCTTTTACATATCTTTATATCAGGTTCCAAGTTTAACAGTGTTACTCGGTGTTAAATAATACTTAGGTACCTAGGAACGTATTCCTGTTTCCATAATAAAACACCTATACCTGTCATTTCTTAATTGAATATCGTTTGTCAGAACGATTTCTATTTATATGAAATCAGTCTTTAATGAAACAGTACGAAGGACGTTCAAATTAATGTTGTCAATGAGGTTTAACCAAGGCACATTATACTACTTATCCATAATCGTTTACCCCTCAACGTATTATCCTTTGACGGAGAAACGTTTTACTACCAGTAATCTTGAAGTCCACTTTGCAAAGGCAGAAAAATGGGATTCCTATGCACACCCTGCAAACATTGGTAACAGGAAAATATAAAAGGGGTAAAGGTCTGTTGTGTTGTTGTTGTTGTTGTTGAAGCGTCTTTTGGGTTCAAAGTAATAGATATTCATCACCTGTAAGCAATTAAGAAATTTTACAATTAAAACGTTTTTGTGTCTTTTTTTTAAACGTCCGGTCATTTCACACGGCTGTTCATTATTCAAAAGTTGAGTAACCTTTCTTTCTGATTTTCAATTATTGAGTCAAAATATTATAAGCTGACCCCAATGCTATGCCAACATTATCAGCAATTTCTGTCAGTGTAGGCCTGTCTTCTGGTTTAATCAGATCTTCCACAGCAACAACATTTTCTTTGGTAGCAGCAATGCTGGATTGACCGGAACGGGATGTCTTTTAAGTGTTTTTTTATTATCTCTTAATCATATGTGTCACCCTGAAAACTGACCTTTTGGACACTGCAGATGTCCCATGTATCTGACATCTGTGAAACTGATATGGCTAGACAAGTTCGACCTTTAATAAAGGCACATGTGTCAAAGTTTGCCTCGGTTTTTTTTACGCACAAATAGGCGATAAATATGACTGTACCTTCTTGAACATTCAATACTTTTGAAAGATTAAACAGATTTGAACAAAAAGTCATGCCATTAAGCATCACATTCCCGTGCGCACGTGCTTTTTACAACCACGTGGTACGGAAGCACATTAGTGACAGAATTAAATGAACGTCCCTCGTACATTAAACAACGATAGTGAACTGTATCTCCACCGTACTAAAGGTTTTGAGTATCTTTTTATTGATGGTATATATATATATATATATACTATTGATAAAATTCATTGTCAGTCTCATATAAAAATGCATATAAATCAGTGAAAATACTCTATATGATAAACAGTGGTTATTGTTACATGATTGTATCGTGTTCATAAAATATCAATTTGCACCATAGCTTTAACTTTTTTTTTTAATTTACATCGATTACGAAACAAGTGATCACAACTTATATTAATCACTCTCGATTGCATTATAGCTCAACACAGTGTGGTCTTGATGTTTCCCAACAATCCTACATAAAAAGTGGTAAAAAGTCTTTTACACACCAATCTCAAGAATCGAGACCTTGACCTTCTCATGACTCTTACGCTTTTTAAAGAAATGATTAGAAATTTCATAAACCATAGCATCGGGTATATATCCGCTCGTGGATTTATTTCATTCTAACATAAATCTTCTTTTTGTCAGTGCCTTTACAGTGACGCACTGGCCTTGACCTTGACCTTCATGTGGAATTAAACTTTTCCAATGATATCAAATCATTGTGTGTCATGAAATTTAATTTGATTCATATTAACCTATAATATTTATGCGTCACGTGTCCCCCCCCCCCATTTTATGTCAAAAATAAATTTTTAAAACTATTTCTGAAACCTTTCATACTTTCATAGACATTATGGTACTTTACAAGGTTGTATACAAATAAACATGTTATTTAAACATTTCACTGAATTTAGAAATCCTCGTAGATAGTAGAGCACCATTTGGTAGATACTCATTTACTACTTTAGAAAATTGACACTTGTAAGTGTTAGAATAGTAAACTGGTAAATAATTATGTGTATCATCCAAAGAATTAAGGCAACACAATGGGGATATTACTGTCTTTCCGGGAAGACCCTTTTATTTTCACTATAAATGATTGTATCATTTATACACATTATAAAGTGTAAAAGTGTAATTAAAATATATATATATTTTATATACAATTAAAAACTTTACCCCATAAAAACATGTTTTACCACATTGGTAAACAGAGCAGACCCAGATCAGATAGCACATAAGATATTGTAACTCAGATTCGACACAGTGTACACGATAAAATCAGTAAAATAAGGTTCATCTAGTAATGAATTGATGAGATAAATGGTTAACCTGAGTTAAAACAAATCGAAATTAACTGTGTATGCCATTGTAAATTAGCATATACTCATTATGATATGCACTTAATCAGTAATGTCGGATTCTTGCTTTAATCAGTAATGTCGGATTCTTGCTTTGATGTTTTAGACACTATTCTTCTGCAATAAAGTTTACGTTTGAATGCTTTTTTATTCGTCTGGACGTCATTCAACAAGGAAATGTTCGTAGAATTTAGAAATGTTTTCCATGTGTTATTTCATAGGATGGTCTTTTTAAGGTGCGAAAACTATGTGTTTTATGTTCATGCCTTTCTTCACGTGTCTTTCAACTGTTCCTTTAATGTGTAAACGTTTATACGAGTTTGATTAAACCGGCTTTCATCCGTCATTTGTAGTTTGGAAGTATGACAGGCAGTGAATGGCGTGCTGATCGGACGACCTGTGTTTTATGACTATAAATGAATCCCATTAGAGGGTTGAATGCGAAACCTATCCCCTAGATTATGATGTAAACCAGAGGGTAAAATATGCAAATGTACCATTATACAACTCCCAATGAGATATAAATATTTTTGTGAATATCTAATCACGTAAAAATCGATTCTTTTTATTAAACTTTGAAAGATAAATTTCCTTTTAATCGATTTCTTTTAAATCAAAATATGATGAAAACCACGCATTTAGTCACATGTTTGATAGATTAAATCTTTTTTAAAGTTGCTTCCAATATGTGAATGATTAAAATTTATCGTTTGAAGCTAAATAGCCATAAGAACAGGACGTCCAATTCACCCTATGTTTTGCCTAAAAAGTAAGCAGCAAAAGTTATGACCCCCATATTCATTTTCAGTTCAGAAATTGCAAATAAAACATACATCATTACTGTCATGGTTGATAATGATATGCCCCATAGATGATGGGTCGATCAAATATATACACATACATGATTTAACACTAGGAAATGACCTAATCAATTAAACATGAGATATTGCTCAATATTGTTGTAATTAAAGGCCATTATTTTTTCAAAAATAATGCACATTCTTCGGACAGGAAAAGCAGAATATTGTGGTACATAATTAGTTAGAGATACAACGAGTATATGCTCGTTAACGACAATATTACTACAATGCATGGATAAGAAATATTCTTTTACTAAAGATGATTCATTGTTTACAAAACAAAAACAAACAAAAAAACTAATTTGCATATCATAATCTTCGTCAATTTTCTTATGTTTTCAATACACCTTTCATATGTCAACGTTAACTAATCGCGAGTACATATGATGACGTAGCAGATATACAAATTGTAATTCGTCGACGGTTTTTCAAAATCAAATTATTTCAAATTACCGACCGTCTTTGGAAATTTTCGGCAATGAAAAATATAAACAATGATACCATACGAAATACTAAATGGCGAGATTTAATCAACATTTTCAATGCCTACTGTTACTTCTCAGCAGATGTACCATTTGCGTTGGTCTAAAATATGTCACTATCATTCTTTATTTTCTTTTTCTTTATGAATATAATTGGCCTACTGGATACTCGAGTGTATAATAATGTTAATTAACTTATAATTAATTCTAAAAAAAGCACATCCATTGTCGACAGCTTGATAGTCCCAAGAACGAACTTATGTGTCGTTCTTATAATTCTAACATTTGAATATTGTATAAAACATAACAGAACAGAATATAACTTCATATACAGACTTGCGCATGTATTATCCCGTCAAAAGACATATTCATACAGAACATATATAAGCAAAACATTACAAATGAAAACAATTTTTGTATGTATCTTATATAACAAATTACCATGTGTCTGTTTACATGCATACATTTAAAGTCGGTTTGACGAAAATACAAAACAAATAATTACATGAACACATTGGCCACTGACCTACTTTGTAATATGTTTAAGTTATGTTATAACATATTATATTGTTTACATTTATCATGCGATTTGAATATTTATGACATATTGTCTGTATACGAATATGAAAATAGTCGCAATCTTTATTAAAAGAAGAATGATGTATTACAGTAACGACCAATATATGGGCAGCAGAATTCAGCCTCTACAGCCGATAGCTGATAAGCCCAACCACCTGGACCCTCGAACGTATGGTGACATGCCAGGCGGGTATTACAACAGAGATGTACAGGTAAACGGATTTTTCTTTTTTTTATTTCAAAATTTCAAAAGTCGTATATGTCATCATTTCTATTGGTAAAGTTTAAAGATCATGGACGAATAGTTTGTTTTAGATTCTGACTTGACTTGACTATCTGAGTTTACCGTCGCTTCGACAGTATTTCAGTCATATAGCGACGCTCAGCTAATTACAGGTGGAGGAAGACCCCGAATGCACGGAGGCATCCGGGTAGAACCACCGACCTACCGCAAGCCAGCTGGAAGGCTTCTTCACATGAAAATTCGAATGACCCTGCCGGGATTCGAACCCACGCGGTGAGGGGCTAAGTGAGTGTTAAACTCAGTGACTTTACCCTCTCGGCCACGGATGCCCCCTTTAGATTCTGAAACTTTGATTCTGACTGATTACCACCAAAGAGTTTGAGATTTTTGCTAAATATCTAAATAACATACACAAGAATATGAGTTTCTTTTAGGCTTTGAATAGCATAAACCATCAAAGGTCACAGGTTATAGGTTGATGGGGTTGATATTATAATAAAGTACGTCCTTCACATTTGCGTATAAATTCAAACATTAAAGAAACATTTCAAACTTACAGGTGATACGTATTTAGTTCAAAATTTGTGAAATCGTACCAATGTCTAACCATTATACCTTTTGCATTTTGTGGCCACTGCGTCGTTAAACTGACGTATGCATATATTGAGATTATGAAATACATTTCTCCTAATACACAGGGAACCAGCACTCATATCAAGCTATGTGTCGAAACTAGTTCGCTATAAGAAGATATTTTATTATATTTATCACGGTATTTACTTAAGTTTCATCACGGAAGCATGCAAAAGGCTGTCAGGCATACACTGGTATATTAAGTAGCTGTACGAAAGGCTTTCGTTTCACCACAACTCACTTCAATTTGTTCAAAATGGATTATTTTCAAGTACAGCACTCACAGTTTATTTGATGTACACTTCTTGGATCAAAAGATATATTTGAAAAAGTAGTATGTAAATCAAAATGTTTGAGTAGGAAAGTGATATGTAATTTTTAATGATTAAGTAAATCAAGTGAATTTGAAAATAAGTGCACACGTGCTTGCAATTTTAAAACATTTAAGTAAACATGTCCCTTTGGATTTACCACAATAATTGAATGTTTTTTATTCAAACCAATAGAAAGTTGCATATACGTTTAATCGTAACGTTAAGAATGCAGTATTGTCTATTGTGTAAGAAAAGATTGAACTATTTTAGCTACAGAACATAACAGAAATACTAAGGACGTAGGGATAAAAACAGAAAATGTATAACACTGTAAAAATTGATGCAAAAAAAAATAAAAACGATAAAAGCAATTGAATAATAAATTATTCAAATTTTCAAAGGATGAATATGGCTTTGACAACGTGGCGGAATATCAATACGATGTATGTTGTTGATACCAAGGGTTTGTTTGCTCACACGTGTTTGTTTCATGTTATGACATTGGTTACATAAAACGTAAACAAAAACACGGTTTTGTGGTTTGAGCATTTTTTCATGTAATCTGGCATGGTGGCTTGAATGCACGATTTTATGGACATATGAGGAAGTTTCCATTATTGATAAAAGCACTGTGTCATGAAATACATCGTGATTTAAATGCATTCGTTGAAAATGTGTAAATATTGCCTGAATTATGTATGATGTTCATAACAAATGTATCGCTCTGTGAAACATTCCTGTAAAAGAGATGATATCAGAAATATGTACGGTTTTATTCTTTAATTGTGAAAGTCGATTCTATATTGAATATTAATTTGATTATAATCTCTATATGAAAAGGTGACGGGAGATGCAAAACACGATAATATAAAATACTTCATTAAAATTTATTACTGATGGCTCTGTAAATGTTCACGAAAGATAAAATGGAAATCTGTAAACGTATTTAACTATATGTCTATCATGATTAAAAACATATTTAACTTCATGTCACCTTTGAGAACATTACATGATTTTTGCTTGAACTTCTTGTAAACAGTCCAGGTCCATAAGGGTATGAAACAACCACGTATCGAAGACAATCTCACATTTATTTTTCAGCCTTTAAAGTTCATGTGCTGTTGTCGATACGAATGTCATTGTAGTAAATCATCTGATCCGAATTATGATGTAAATATAAAATTGTAGATTTAACAAGTAGCCGACTATACTTATATGCCATACACGACATTTTCCCAATTATCTGAACGGCACAAGGCTTTTTTCTACGATACTTTTAACACTAATACAGCAATCTAACGTATGTATTACATGTTTAAAATATTAAGAATTGAATAAAGTAAATTTACACTTACATTTGGTAATATGACGAAAATAATCTATATTTTAAACTGGGGGCTTACGATTGTTATCTTAATCAAGGGAGAGAACCGCGGTAAATGATTTACAGCTGCTGGAGTTACTGACGCTTATAGTTTGATATTATGGCTTTTGTTGTATACGCATGTATGAATTTATTTTTTTGCACGATGTTGTAAGGACATTTTTGCTACTATAGACTCTGACATTGTTTCTTTACGGTTCAAGTTTATACACTTCGTAACCAGTAGTATAGGAATGTATTTAATTTTTATGATATTTAGGCTGAGTTAAGCCCTCGGGTAATTATACCGCTTTCATATTTCTTACTTTTCCATTTACTATCTTCCTTACGTAGATTAGTTCTAATATCACATTCAACCCTGCGTTAGTTCATCAAAGATTTGATGCTGCATGCACTCTATTCTGATGCAACCACCTTTATCATACAGGAGTCATCATCAGCGTGATATTTCCAATCAGGCTGAGGAAGGCTGCTGGTACCAAGGCGACCAACCCTCCTCTTATCCTCTCATTGATACCAAATACTAACCGCTAAAATATAAAGAACATAGCCAGAGAAGCTAATAAAATAACCCTTTTATATCCTTTTTTATAATTCACTTCTAACATTCTATGCTTCAAAAGAACACATACTACATGTTATTCAACATATTCTCTTACTCAGAATAAAACATATTAAATGTCGAGCTTTCCTCGAATGGAACGTATATTTTATATGATGTATGTGTATGTTCATCAGACTGTTCACCTATTTTTGATTGTCTGCACCCTAACAGGACGTCTATAATCCCAATGAGAACTGGGAAGGTTTCAATTATGAACAATTTTATTCTGAAAATGAAGACTTGGTAATATGCTGCATACGTCTACACTCGTACAAACATATACACTTCAGATATAATGTTGGCAGGGAAAACAGAACGGGAAATAAGATCCCGTATTTGAACAAATATTGTTTTTCATATTTAGTACATTAATGTCATGTTTAACACAGGAAATATGTGTTGATATTGAAAATTTAGCTAAATAATACCAAATGTTACAAAGGGAGATAATCCTCTTCGTTTAACAATGTATATCTGAATGTGTATATGAGCTTTATGTTGTAATCAGAATTATGGTACTGTTGTATTTATCATGAAAAAAAGTGTGATGTATCATCTTATATGGTATGGAATTAAATCGATAATCTTTATGTTTGGTAGAAGGAATTGTCTTTGGATGAATTTGTGTACGTGTCTTTTGAAATATTAATAAATTCCACCTTAAAAGAATAAATACCAAAATTAACCACTGTTTCCGTCATTTAAATAATAATGTGTTTTACAATAGTAAGAATGTGGTTTGATTTTATTGTGTGTATATGTTCTTAAAAATATGTAAGTTTAAAGAACTCAAAGGCAGAATATCAAAATTTTGGAAGTATTTCTCGCTCTGATAATTTTTTTGTGTAAACGACATTTCATCTTTTCAGATATAAGCTCGTTTCATTCAAAACCAACATGTGGAACTGAAATTGAATACAGTCCTAGTTCGTTTCACTTTCCTGGGTCCATTCATTCCTTTGTTTTAGGTCAACGGTAACGTTGTTCAGGAGAATATTGATTGAAATTATAAATTAAAAACAGAATTAAAAGTATTTAATTATATATCATATACATGATTCTATCCGTTAGCATTACAATTTGCAGCTTAAGGTTAGTTATCAAATATTTACATTCTGAGTTATACTCTTTGTACGAAAGCAACGGCGAAGAAATAATTAAAACGTAAGGAGTGATATCAAATATTGGCACCGATTCATTCCAGATCTTTCAAATTTAAGAGCCCGACCCTCTTGTCATTTAACAATTATTGGACTGTCTTCATTTGTACGTACTTGCACGCAATATCTTCATATGCTCATTTTATAACAAACCGTTTTACAAATAGAGAACACCATATGATAAATCTTGGATTATAAATCTTGACATGTGTGTTGAAATGATTTTGGATGTGTAACATAACTGGTGATTGGGATTGCTTTGTAATCGTAATTGTCGATCTTTTATGTCAGGTCACAAAATTGCTGAATAGCTGTATTACTTATAATGAAATAAAATGATTTTATATAAATGCTTTACATTGACATATCAAACATTTGGAAGAAATACGGAATGAAATGTAAACTAAATTTTGTATTAAAGTAATTTTCAATTTAATTAAAAATATCGAAATTTAAAACTTTTAAAGGGTAAACTAACTACATGTTCAAATAAATTTAGAGTGATATTCATATTGTTTTCTCTTACTTAGCCAACTGCTTTCGTCAATAAGCGGCCAGACTCAAAAGACGTAAGTAGAGGTCAGTACAAATCTCTACCTCCCATCCAACAAAATCGGACTCGGAACGATATGTCCACAGTGTTCGAAGTAGAACCGTGGATAACAGATAACAGCAAACCGCCATTAGCACGTGAAACGGAGTACGTACAAAACTACAACCCCCTCATGGACCAAGAACGTATGGATAACCACCACAACCACCATCATGGCTCACACCAGGGCTACATCCCGGTCTCTGATCAAGAGAAGAACAATTTATTCATGCTTGTTCCAAGAAATGTGCTGCTTCCAGTAGACCCAATTAAACTCTCACGTGAGCAAGAATCGACTTTATGTAAATTAATCTGTAATGAGCTGGATCAGTTTGATCCCCGGGAGTTGCGCGATGTATACGTGGAGTGCAGTCAGCACGACAAAGAGCTGCGAGGTTGCTGTGAGATCGACGTGGTCGACAATAGTCTGAGACGACATAAGGTATGTTACTTATTGTATAGGTGTTCAAGTAGAGCAGGGTATAAACAGACTGCCAGATCTGTCGGTGTTATCTCTCTGTAACCAAGCAGGAATATATACTTGTACGTATAGGCTTCTGATAAGACTGTGTTGAAAACTTGCATAATATCATTTTGTGCACATTAAAGTGATACGTATTTTTATTTTGGATTTTACTGGTGATATGTAATAGTTGAATTGGATTTATGAAGTGGATAGATGAGTACGGTTCACTTATGAATATATTAAATGCTATCATTCACGAAATTACTATAAACT
Source organism: Solen grandis (assembly GCA_021229015.1). Taxonomy (NCBI): domain Eukaryota; kingdom Metazoa; phylum Mollusca; class Bivalvia; order Adapedonta; family Solenidae; genus Solen; species Solen grandis. Next base: position 35,535,106 of record CM037782.1, on the reverse strand, counting down.
ATATAAACAATCTTTTAAACGACAATTTCTAAATTACATATATTTCTTTTTCGTAATTTAGGATAATTTCCTGTTTCTCCTAGTGTCAACTATACTCTTTTAAGCAAATAGGTATAATAAAAAAAATTAAAAAGAATGTTCATTAGTATGAGTACGTACAACCAAAATATATGAGTATTTGTAACAACAAGAATAAGTTTGTTTCTACAGGCCATCTTGACTGACCCACTTCGATTAGTTGCTGCTCAATTTGTGGAGCCATCTGGGAAAGTCAACTACGAGAAGATCTTGTCTTTCATAGGCTCTGCCTTAGCAATGAAGGACAAGGGACAATTGTGAGTATTACCTTATTACACTATACGATTAATTAATTGTTTTTCTGCAGTGCCAAAATTGCATTAGTTCTAATAAATGTTCCTTTCAGAGAAATTCAATTTAGTTCAATTTTTTTTCAGAGCTTGAACTGTAATTGCTCATAAAGTGTAAAAAGATTACAATATTAAAGCCGTCTTAATAAATGCATCAAATTACAAAACCCTCCAAACAGTTGTAATATAACCATTGCCTGCTTTTACAAAATGGTTTGTATTATTCAACAGACATACATTTTAATACCAGATAGCAATTTAAAATACCTTTGTTTATGTGTATTATGTACATTACATTGTTAAATGTGAATTGTTAAAATAATGCACAGATACGTCAACAAGAGAAGAACAATCACGAACATCATGTAAACACATTTATTATCGAAAGATACACAAGGGACTTAAGTTTATAGTCTAATTGTCTTCAATTGCAATGTATGAATTGTAGACGTAAACAGGAGTCCCAACAAACGAGTCGATCAAGAACGAGCCCTTTACAAACTGCCAGGTTTGTTCTTTGTCGACATAATGATCACAGAGATACAGTGCTTGATCTTCACATTGTCCCCCTGTTCACGCCTTTACAGCTGTATACAATACTGATTGCGTTTGAATACTGACTTTATTGTGCCACAACATTGATATACGGTGTACTTACTGTAGTACGCTCATTACGCATGTGTAACAGTTCAACATTTTAATGGAGGCTTTAAGTTCAGATCTAATTATCATTATTTAGATACGTTTTGTATAAAGGTTTAGGAAAATTAATGTTTCTTTGTTCTGCGTGATTTGTTTTCATTTGGAGAACAAAATATCGCATTCCGTATACCTGGCCTTCAGTTATTGGTAAACAGGAAAGAATAACATGACTGTGTATATCATTGGTAGCAAAAAAATAGCTCAAAGGTTTAAAGACAAACTGCACATTTAGTGGAACACTAAATTTGATTTTCCATCCGATGTGTGATTATTATAATTTAAGAGTGTCAATATTCATTTTGTATCCGTATCAAATATTTCTTTAAACAAAATGCGACTCTAACTTCGACCCAGTTTTACCAAAGGTCGCAGGTTTGAACCCCGTTAATGGCAAGGATTTTTTCATGACCTTCCCAGGCGCAAAGTACTGGTCCAACACAGGAATCGTCGATGGGAATTAATATAAATTGTTAGAACTTGTTTCCTAATCGACCTAAATAAATAAGTTTAAACTAAATATAAATATTTCTACAATTAAGGGATCCTTATCACGTCAACCAGCGTTTTCATTATTGCCATGGTATCAGTGCCATGTAGATAATGGAGGACAACTTTTTTTCAGTAAATGTTTTGTATAGTTTCATATATCTACCTCTGTAGTATGTTAGAACTATCCTAAGCACAGAAACTAATATCACTTCCATTTTTCACTTTCGACTAGCTCTGACACCGAGTCGATTAGGTAATGTCACTTCACTGCTAGATAGATTTCATGTGGGTCTGCACAAATATGTGATAGTAAAATTATGTGAAACAGTGAACTATTAGAACTTATAATCATTGCTTTAAGATCAATTGTCCAATTTCTGGTACAGTCATTCTAAAAGGCCGTATATATATTTTGATCTTGTCAATGAAAACGTTACAAAATATTTTATTGCATTATTTAGAATAATTTTGACTGCTCATATTATTATAAAAAGTTCCTTTATTGCATTAAAAGATTTTTCTATACTATCGTTTTGTAATATTGCAGTCGTTTTCGAAAACTAGAATAGAAACGTTGTTTCACATTACTTCAATGTTGTTCGTAAGCTTTGTTTCCAATGGCTGTGTGCAAGAGTGGTGTCTCGTTGTATTTTTATATGAAAATCTTTCATCATTGACAGCACATCTCTTTTGTAGAATAAATGATTCGCCCAGTAGAGTAACTCAATTTATGAATTAAAGTTACTCTCAAAACATTATGATATTCATTCTTCATAGGTGTGTATATTCATAATAGTCATTTGGATGGTAGTATGATAGAGTCACAATGAACTGACATGTCATTTAGTGTGTTTGAAAATGTTATTTATCAAACGAGATTATTTACAGACCGTCAGAAAAACAGGAAACTCTAGCGACTTCTTCAGAACAAAAACCAGTACCAAGGTTTGGCATGTCTTTGTGGTGGCTATCTAGTATGCAAATATATCAAAGTAACCCAAACTTGAACATATATGTTTAAAGTAGGGAGGTGATTGATTTGGTGAGGTATACATGTGTAACCTTTGAAACTCGTAACGAATTATTTTTGCTCGGTAAAAGGTTAGAAAATCACACCAGCATCATTCATGTTTGTTGTTAACGTTCTAACATGCAATGTAATTTTCCAACAATAGCAGCTTTCTATATATGTATTATTGTTTGTTTTTTTTATCATGTTAAAGTTGAGGAAATATAGATATCACATTTACTTAATACTAGTACTATTGCTACTGTGTAAGTAAACCAGTCAAATGACTGCGTTAAAGAATCCACCAGTTTGTGAACGTATAAATTTGGCTTTGTTGATAGAAATATATTTCTTGATATATGTGTGATATATATTAAATGTGCTTTGGTCTTTGTTTTCCCAATATATGTATATTTATCATGGTTTACAACATGATATGTTTATACCATGTAGTTTTCCAACACGTATGTTTTTACTTATTTACCTATTTCCGAAAAATATATCAGTACATATATTTGCATATATTTGCTACAGCTTATGTTTCTATTGTTTTGTTGCAAATTAAGGTATATATTTAAAATACCGTAAAGAAGTTAATGGCCAGTTTATGAAAAAGTGTATGATATTGGTAATATACTGCAAGTCCACTGAATTTTTGTCGTGTAGTTAGTTCTTTTCGATATATTAAGAGGCTAGGCTACTTCAAGATTATACTGGCATGAAAAACTAGTTTGATTTTATTATATTGATTTATGTTACTCGTGATGCCCTGTCTTTATCCCTTTCCCTACACGCACTCAATAGGTATCACATAAAGCCTGATCTGCAGAAAGCCAAACTCAAACCTTACCAAATTTAATTGTAAAATCCTCATTACCAGACAACTGAGGAGCAGCGAACAGCATAAAACCTGATCAGCCTGCGAGTTACTCGCAGGCTGATCTGGTTTTATGCTGTTCGCATAGGTCTTTTCATGGTATCCTCTATGAGGGAAAGGGTTAAAACACATACTCAATCATAAGGAAATATAATTAAAAAGTTTAAGAATTCATTTAGTATTGATTAAACCAATTCATTTCAAATTTCCGTATATCATTTTAGCTTATTAGAAATAAATACTATGATAAGAATTTAATTGATTGTGTCTTGTACATTTTCAGGTCAGATAGGCCGAAGTATTACCTACAAAATGGGGAAACGTAAGTATTTCCTGTGAAAAGGGACACATTAAATATATGGTACATTATAACATAAATATCAGGTAAAGCACCTTTCATTAAAAGTGAGAGAATAAAGTTTGTATAAAATCACAATTATTAGAATGTCTTTTAGTATTTTTACACCTAGGCTTATATTGATCCGTAGCACCCACTTGCTTTTGGCTCTCAGATGTAACAATAAAAAATATAAAATGTTTTGGCCGATGAACCATAACACACATAAACTGATATTACATTTTACATGAATTTTCAATCGACTTTAGTCATTCAGCATAAGTCAAGTCATTTGAAGACATAAAACTACAAAATGCGACCTAACATAATTTTCTTTGCATAGTGTTCAGACAGGATCAATTTACCGGGACCGAGAGGTTGCGAAATTGCTTCGAATGGTGGAGCAAGAGTTGTCCAAGAACAGCTACTCTATGGATTGGACCAAATGGCAGAATTGCTTCTACGAGCGGGATCGAGACCACAGGGAAACACTTTCAGCTGCTCAGGTACCCACTACAGACAAATCACCAAAGCTGTATATCTCATAAAAAGGGCAATCTTGACCCAATGACTTCTTGACCCATTAAATAGAAAAGTATTTGTATATTACACATATGCAATCTGTATGGTTAATTATGAATCATTACTGAACGGTTTATATACAGATCGTATATCTTATTTATATATGAAAAAATAATTAATTGCTCGATATATGCTATATTACAGATCAAAGATATTTGCTATGATCAAAAGTTGCCGTTATCCGATTCCCTCTTGAATCACATCCTCACATTGTGTGAAGACAATAACAGGGACGGACAATACAGGTAAACATGGGTTTTTGATTTGTTCTGCCAGGTAAAAAAATAAAATGTGAGTTGCTGGCATCAGCATATAAAAATGATTACAATCTCAAATCTACATAATATAAAAATAATAATTTTATGTTCTCCACATATTTACGAATGTTAGAATGTTTATGAAATCTGCAACAGTGACATGTCTGTTTTGTTTTTTTTCTTAATAGACGTAAGGTGTGTCATTTAAATATCAAGCTTATGTTAACCTTATAAGTCCTTTTCTTTATCCATCTTAAAAAAAAACAAAAAAAACAACCTGACTAAAATGTTTATTTTATAGGTGGCACGCGTTCATGGAATTTTTAAGTCGGGTACGGCCGTCAAATACCGGGTTGCCAATTCCCGTAAGTAAACGTCCTCTGGAATACGCTAAACACTATCCAGAGCCAGTACCCAACTGGCCCAGAACAGACGACGATACTCACGAGGTCCGTAAATCACGTGCCTGTGTAACCATGTCGTATTTAGTGCGTGTGCTGTTTAGGTCATGTCACGTGCACCTGTTCTTCCCTGTCAATAACCAAAGTTCTAGCGTCTGTATATCTGTCACATGGATCTGTGTTACTAATACAATATTCTGGGGGATACGTGTGTTATCCTAATATAGCTGTTTTAACGTTTCTGGTACAGCACCCATTGAAACCAACAGCACTTTCCTTGTTCATGTGTTCAGCATGCGATACAAGCAGATACTTTTTATCTTAATACCCAGCCTTATATGTATTATACTTCCTCTTAAATGAACATACATATCAAACTATTTCATTATAAAATCTTACACAAATGTCAAAGGTTCTTGAAAACTATCCATTTTAGTAAAATTGTTCTTCTGCAATAACTGATAAAAGGAACTTTATTATTTTATATATTGTTGAACTGGAGAAGTAGAGCAGATAATATGTAACGTTGGATAGGAAAAGTGTTCACGTCCCTTTTCAGACTGCAATAATGATCAGGGATGTAACAGACAAGGTACTGACACCTGTATTGAACGCTTCAGTTTCAATCTTTAGTTCATAAATTGAATCATTTATTTTCATTAATCTATTTCCTTACGTTATGCTAAATATAGCATCACTTATAGATTATATCAATGCTAAAATAATTTGAGTTTTTATACTTCCTGATACACATAGATACATAGATACATACATTTTACTGTATTCTTATTTAGATTTTATCCTTTTTTTTTAGAATATTTTGAGTGTTGTTTTGGTAGGTTATCTTTTATATAAATACAGAACTATCAATTAGAGGTCAAGATAGAAACATAGTTGTTCACTTATCTATATGGCATTAAGAGAAGCCAGACACGGGTGTTTTAAGCTCTCTAATTTGTTTTGTTGTAGTATTTTTAATAAACATTATTTATCAAAGAAAAACAAACAAGGATACTTTGGCGCACTTTCTACTGCATCACATAGGTCAAATAAATATCATATTTTATTTTGAAAATAAACAACACATGTCACTAGGTGGCGTATATTTTTTCGATCGTCAGCATCAAGAAGTTAAAAAGAAATTGTTCTTGTGTAGAATTAATTCTTCTTATGAAGGTGTTTAGAAAGATTCTCAGCTTTTATCTATAGTGTTAGTCGAACTTATTTGTTCTGATTTTGCAACCGAAGCTTGATCAATCGGAATGTTGAAATAAAATGAATTGAAAATAAATGATTTCCGAAGTTGTGCAAGCAATGTTATTTTGCAAAAGCTTTTACATGTACTGTCAAAGGTGTTGGATTATTTGAGTTGTGTGTCATGGTTTTATAGCAATAAGGTGTTGGTTTTATTAATGTGCAATATTCATTTAAATGGTAAAATAGAGGACATGCATATTAAAATAACTTATAGCTTATGCTTATTTAAATATTCGGATGCAGCACTTGAAATTTAGCTTTTTGCATTTAATTCTATCCAGTGCCTCTTTTTATTCTGTTTAATTAAACGCAAGCGTAAAGCAATGGCCTTATTTCAGAAAACGCCAATTTGTCAGGGCCTTTTTTTACTTAAAATGTAATAAAATCATCACTTATTCGTAACGATCATTCTACAAACTGATGTGTTGACTAAGGTTGCAATTACTTTGGAACAGAACCGTGGCACCTTCGCCGCGCAGAGAACCTCCGTACAGGAACCGTGAGCAGAGGAGAGACGATGGAGGCAGAGGGAGGGGAGACTTTGAACAGAGGCGGATGGACAATGGTTTTCAGCAAACAGAACAACGGTAAGGCCGTCACGAACTTTTGTTTGCCTTGTCACGTAGCGGGTGATACTAATATGTTTCCTCTTACAGAAGATAGTTCTGACGAGAAGAGGACTCAATATCTGTTTGCATGTTAAATACACGATAATGAGGGAACTTACGGATGATTTGCCTGTTCATAGATTATGCAGAATAGATAGCAAAAGAAAAATGGTTTCCACATGGAATTATGTCCTATAGATCTATATCTGTTGTAGCATTTATACAAATATTTTTATGAAGTACTTTTAAAAATCTGTACCATGATTAAAATCATTGTGCTGGGCACGATAAATTTCAGATAAGCAATAATTTGACTGTTTAGACTGATGGAATAAATATATATTTTCTTTTCATAAAGCACATCGAGTTAAGCACCTAGATTTTAGATAAGCATTGATAGATGAAAAGCTGGACTCAGCAGTTTATCATCGTTATCACTGTTGTTCTTTGATTTTTATCAGTCTCACACTTCCCGTAGCAAATCTTTATTCTGTACTATTCGATGCGTTAGGCCAAACTATTCATAAAATATTCGATGTTTGTAACAGAGTTAAATCCCCTGAAAAACGTAGCCCTTCCCCAAAGGAGGAAAAAGAAAAGCGTGATGTCGAAGATAGGTAACTAAGTTTAATACGACGTCACTTGTATTTATGTCAGTGATTATGTATCTGATGGTGCCTCATACAGTCGTGTACTATTCTTTGGAATTGGTGAAAATAACTGAATATAAGAATAATTATGTATTAAAGCATATTGCATTATATAGAATAAAAATATATGAAGGAATGTGGGAGTCTGGGAAAAATATGTCAAAAATGAAAAAACGATTATGCAAATTACTTTTTTCATGAAATATACAAATCTTAACCAAGCATTGTTTGTACATCAAAATTACAGCTGTGATATATACGAGGTGCCAACAAATACAAATTAACAAACTTTATGTGTTAATTTAGTTTTTGTATATTCGATTGTTCTGTTTTTATGCTTTATCTGTCTAAGATATTTTAATTCGTTGAATTCTATATTCAACAGTAAAACAATAATTGTTTTGAGAACACATATGTTAAGGAGAGTGTAATATTTTGGCTGTGGATACGGTACCATAAGGCTTTGAATGTATTAAGTAACACTATATGTAAATTATATTTTTTTCAGTTTCTACTAACCACTGTATGCATTAATAGTAAACATTAGTATGAAAGTACTTTATTGATTATAGTATGATAGGAGATGAATCAACGACAAGACGTAGAACATATTTACTTAGTTATTGTACCAATGTGTCTTCTAACGTCAAGATAGTTTTTAATATACACACAAGTATAACTAGAATGGATGATTTTTATAACAATTTACTTCACATTATTGATATCATATCGATACGTGTCACCTCATGTAAAATTAAAGAGAAACATTTCGTGGTTTTATTCAGCCGGGTACATGGTGTGTACTCGCCAGAATGCGAATTCAAATATGGCGGATTTACTAGCACAAATAGCGCCGCAATCCGCCGCTACGCCGATAAATATAAGTATATGGTGTATGTGATCTGATTTCTTAACTAGCTAGCCGCTCTAACTTATCATACATGAATATTCATTATGCCATGATAAATATTCATGAACAAGATTTCGATTATGTGATAGAAAAACGGATTGTGATATCATCATTATAAATGTAGTTAAATCTATGAATATGGATAAGCAGTATATTGTTGTTTTTAGAACAGATGCATGTAGATATTTAACCAAAATGAAAAGAAAAAAAATTTTTAAAGCCAGAATTTCTAAAAATAACATTCAGTTGCTAAATGAAAGTAAATAGTATAAAGTCATAGACATTTTTTGCACTTGAGTCTATACATATAAAAATCATTTACTTTTTTGTCTGAATGCAAGTATGTTTAAATTAAAATTATAAATTTTGATAAAACAGTGGGTTGCCTTTTTCATAGTTAAATTTCAGAATTTGGAATTATCTTTCCAAGCATACTCATAAATCTATTTCATATCTATAATTGACACATCAGTTTTGGATAAATTATCACCATTTTTATAGAGGCTCGCATTATTTCGAATGTGTAACACATACTTACAGAGAACGGTATTCACCCGACAGAAATAGACGTTCAAAATCCCCTAGGTTTTATCAGAACGGGAATCGCTCCCGTACCCCTCCCAGGCACCGTGCGCGGTCCCCGGTGGATATTGAGTCTAGATATAACGGTCAGAGAGAAGAGGACATATTCAATGATAGACACTATAATAGGAGGGAGCACAGAGATAGGTCGTACAGAGAGGATCCAAGGTATCTCGAGCACGAGATGTACCCATTATCTGTACCCAGTGTATCTAGATAGATCACACCATGCCACTTTACCTAATATTATATCAAAGTCTGCTTCAATGTATGAAATGCATGCGTCTGTCAAATGTCTTAAATCATATATCAAGCTCTTCCCGTTTTCAGCTTCTTTTTTTACTTTTGATATTGCGTTTTATATGTATGTTATATATACGGATATATATTCCACATGCTTTGTTTATAATGATATACTTACTTAAAGTCACACAGAAAAGTGCTTACTTGCACCCAGTATTGTATGTTTGCACTGGCATATGCTGCTTTCACATTTTTGTTGTGACGCTGTATACAGAACATTTGTCATGGTATGTCATTATATTTTATACATGACATTTCATATATGACATTTTCTTCATTGTCTGTTGTAATAGGACCACTGTTCACCTTAATTAGTATGCTGCAAGGAACGAGGCATGCAGAGTTATAGTTAGTCCTGAGTTGCTGATATGGGATTATGTGATTAATTACAAAGTCTGATTGTCATATCTTGAATTCTGGCTACTTTGTTCACCCGACCAAAATTTACTTTTTGTTACCCAATGCGTCTCCTTCCCTTCAATATAAACATGTGAATAAGTTGCGAAAATATTCCTATATCTGCTTTCTCAGGAAAATCTCCGTGAAATTAATCAAAAAGAGTCTGGTACATTTGCGATTGAAATTTGAATATACAGTTTATGTGTGTATAAAATTAGCATTATTCTTAATGTGTGTGGTAACAATAATTTAACAGGTTTTCCGACATACAAATGGTCCAATTACAACTGCATGATATGAGGTGCAATGTTGTTATTCATATATTGTATGGTTTATATATTTATAAACAGCGATATAATGCACTCACATGTAGCTGTAATGAGCTTGTTTTCAAAAATATCATTACACACCGTGTGACAAAACGTTTCTTTGATCTGCATCATACAAGAGTCTTACTTACGATATAAATGTTGATAATTTAAAAAGTGTGTGTGTGTGTGTGTAATGTTATTTTCTTTTTTATGAATGTTGTTTTCAGCTTCTCTAACTGGTCGAGGGAATTGCTATTTTATCATATAGAAACAAAAAGATGTGTACAAATGCTAATTATGAGTATGAAATACATACGTTACTTGATAAAGAGACAAACACGTTCAAATGTATTTTTGTGTTCTTGTACTTGCTCTATATCGTATTTACGTTTAAATTGATAAACTTAAGGTTATGTATAGACATTGGCAAGGTTATTAAATGTTATATGATTTGTCCAAACAAAGTCTAAATTATAAAATGATCAGAGAGTGTATCTGTATTTCATCGATATCTGAATATACCAAAGCAAACCGACACAATTAAATCGAATGTGTGGTGGACACGATCTATTCAATATATCCTCTTAATGTCACAATATGCAAGAATCTGACTTCATGCTAAACGTTCTGCTTTGTCACTTAGCGGGTACACGCCAAGTTGGCAACAGTACAATTCACCGAGAAGATCGGAGTCTCCTAGAAGAATGGTTGACTACAGAGAGGTGCCACCAAGAGACGACCCTAGGTAAAGAAGTTCGACTCGGCTTCTACTAATTCCCTAACTGTGTACAGTAGGAAACTAATAATATTGACGTTACCGCAAGAGCTTGCAAGTGATAGTTTCCCCTTTTCAAATACTTTGAAATTTTCCCCATAAACCCCTTTCGACCATTTGTGATGCCAGACAGCTATTTCAGGAAATAAAAAAACAACAAGATTTTAGATACCCTGGGAAAAAAGAATTCCAGTATCCGAATAACTGTGTAAAAAAATAATATCGGAATTGTCCATTTCTTTTAGCTAAGTTAAAAAAAAATCCCTACAAATTATAAAATTAATGTTGAGAGGTACTAAGTCGAAATGGGTTCAGTATATAAACTGGGTATTGCATCGCATGTTTTGCCTTTCTGATTTCTTCTCAGCTTTTAGACTAGGCGACATTGTCAGTATATGTCTGTATCCACCTTTATAGGTCCACCTTTATATCACTTTAGTCATTTCATCAGGAAAATAGTTTTACATTGTCTATATAAGAATAAGATCATTATTAGTTTCCATATAAAATTCTAAAGAACAATATATTTTACAGTTTAGAAATGTTAGGAAGTTTAGCAAAATTAATGATAAATTTTTCCCTTTAACAAAATTATAATACATTTATTACTTAGTTTAATAAGAAATTTGAAATTCTTCAAGAGTTTAACATTCTGTAGAATATATCAATTAATAGTATTTTGATATATGTAGAATGTATAATACCATAATATAATTATCGTAGAAACGTTATTACTTATGTTGACAAAGACTCAAGGCATGTATTTTCCTGAAGACAAACTGTTAGATATTTTTGCATAGACATTTAAAAAATACATCCAAATTATGTCTTTAAATCCCGGGACCCCTATGGCCGCTTTATGTTTTAATGAGCATTAATTGGATAGGTTAATTATTGTCACGTGTCCCGTTCAACCAAATAAATGACAAGGAAATGAAATCAGTATATATAAATAAGTAACTTTTTATCTCAGATTTGAAAGGTTTTAATGCTACACACTCTTGACTATTCTATTGCACGTTTAACAAAATTTTCTCCGTTTGATAACTTACTGATCCCAAGCTAGTAATATTAAAATGAATGTAATTGAAATTGAAAACTAATATATTTTAATAGATTAGTGAGATTCAAAGTTAATTTTGATATTTGTCCTTTTATAGACATTACAGAGTTCCTAGTCGATATGATCGGCCGCGATCATACGCTGAACCGCAAAGGTATTCGTCTTACTTTCCGCCATTGGTCTCTTCTAAAATACATCATTTTTTCATCTGACTTTGCTGTTTTATTTAGCAATCCATCATGTATTTTATATCATCGTTATTTGCTACAATAAAATAAATGATTCGAGTAGTTTGGACACTAATATCTAAATGGTTTATTATGTAAATCCCGCTTGCTTGCCAATTCAATCAGAGCATAATACATGCACAATGCCTGCTATGTTTGCAAACAGTGTGTTTCATATCATGTGTCTGAATTTCGATTTTTTTTATTTGATTTTGATTTCATGATAAAATAGAATTGCGCATTCTTATTGTACTTATTAATAAATAAGACACATTTATAAACATATTTTTAAATAGCAATGAATGTACACTCGTAAAAGAAATTGATAGCGCTGTGTTATTCTGTAGAGAAAGACCTATGAGAATACGGGCCAGGCAACGTTTAAGACCTTTGTCCTTCAGAGAGGACATGTTGTGGTACAATTTAATGCCTTTCTCCTTCCTGGATTATCGATTTGCATTTGTGGAATGATAGATATAAATAAACTGTTATTACTTAAGAACATTATATTTTGGAATTGAAATACTATGTCAATCTGACAAAAGAATTGTGGAGTTAATAATGAGTAATATCTCTCAAGACGTGTAGATCAGTTGGACTGTTTAATTTGATCTCGTTTCATATATGCTATCGATAAACGTGCTTTAGAATGGCTTTATCCTTTTTAGCTCACATGAGCACAACGTGCTCAAGGTGAGCTTTTCTGATCGCCTTTTGTCCGGCGTCCGTGCGTCCGGCGTCAACAATTGCTTCAAACAACATCTCCTCCTAAACGGCTTGGCCAATTTGAAAAATATTTTGCAGGAATGTTCCTTGGATGAAGCTCTACTAAAGTTGTATAAATGGTTCTGGTCCATCGCATAATTAGGTCACAGGAGCTAAAAATAGATTTTAAAAATGAAAATTTAAAAAATCTTCTTCTCTGAAACCACAAGGCCTAGCCTTTTGATTTTTGGTATGTAGCATGATCTTATGACTCTCTACCAGGATTGGGGTCAAAATTGGCCCCGCCCCAGGGGTCACTTGATTTCACATAGGCTAATATAGGAAAAACTTGAAAAAATCTTCTTCTCCGAAACCACAAGGCCTAACCTTTTGATTTTTGGTATGTAGCATCATCTTATGGGCCACTACCAAGATTGTACAAATCATAGCCCTATTCAAAATTGGCCCCGCCCCAGGGGTCACTTGATTTCACATAGGCTAATATAGGAAAAACTTGAAAAAATCTTCTTCTCCGAAACCACAAGGCCTAACCGTTTGATATTTGGTATGTAGCATCATCTTATGGGCCACTACCAAGATTGTACAAATCATAGCCCTATGGTGATAAATGACCCCGAACCAAGGGTCACTTGTTTTACATAGAGTTATATAGGAAAATCTTAAAAAAATCTTCTTCCATGAATGCATAAGGCCTAGAGCTTAGATATTTGGTATGAAGCATCATCTTATGGGCCACTACCAAGATTGTACAAATCATAGCCCTATGATTATAAATGACCCCGCACCAGGGGTCACTTGTTTTACACAGAGTTATATAGGAAAATCTTAAAAAATCTTCTTTTATGAATCCATAAGGCCTAGAGCTTAGATATTTGGTATGTAGCATCATCTTATGGGCCACTACCAAGATTGTACAAATCATAGCCCAATGGTGATAAATGA
>CM037782.1:35471231-35521231 GCA_021229015.1 Solen grandis | reverse complement strand
CCCCACACCAGGGGTCACTTGTTTTACATAGAGTTAAATAGGAAAATCTTAAAAAATCTTCTTCTTTGAATCAATAAGGCCTAGAGCTAAGATTTTTGGTATGTAGTAGCATCTAATGGTTCATTACAAAGATTTTCAAAGTCTTGGCCCTACGGTGATAAATGACCCTGCGCCATATGGCCCATTGCTTAGGTATTTGGTGTGTAGTATTGTCAGGGGTAAAATGTTTTAGATTAAGTTATATCAGAATCCTTGTCTGTTTAAAAACCTTGACATCAGTTGAAGCAATGGTACTCAGGTGAGCGATTCAGGGCCATCATGGCCCTCTTGTTTATATTTTATTACAGGATTTGGGTTTTGATCTGTCTATTGCTTTTTATACATATTTATTTTTACATAGATCTAATACCACGGATAAGTTAACTAACATTTTGAATTCCAGCTGCATATATTATATGAAGCTTTAATATTATTTTACTTAACATTTGGTTTGTGCCAAAATGACTTTGCTGATACCCTTAATAATTATTTTTTAACCTAAAGAAAGCAGACTTTTAGTTTCATTAAAATTGCTGTTTCGCTGATGGATCGATATATACATAATGAAGGACTTAATATTCAGTGTATGTAAAGGTCAAAGACTCTTACTTGAATTGCTTGAGTTAAATGTAAAATATAAAAAAATGTGTTACCCAGCAGTCCAAACCAATATACTCGATAACACATAATATATATGTGTAAATACAATAGCGAGTTCAATAAATAATTCAAGTTTCCAACAGAAGATCTATCACTCATTTCTTTTTAAATTCTTTCTCTATAGCAAAGCTTATGTATAACATGTTCCTTTTCATAGGTAGGTTTAAAACTTGCGATTTCCAGATGTGAGCTATGAAGTTTACAAAGACAAGAAAATGCCAACAATTAAAGTAATGCATTGTATTAATCATGCGATTGCGTTTTTAAACTATTTTCCTAATTCAGCCAAAGCTTCTTAGAGAATACAGATATGTAAAAATGATGAGTCATTCAATAAGAACACTTGCAATGACTTCAGGGAGGTGGAGGCTCATTTCGGACGGCCATTATTTCGTGAACAGACACCTGTCAGGAGAAACAGAAGTTTGTCACCAGTAAGATACCCGTCCCCTGTCAGGGGCCAACAATACCCTTACACATATAGGGAACCCTATAGAGAGAGCAATCCCTACGACTATTATGAAAACTACGACCATAGGTATAGGCTGATACAGGATACATGTAGATTGGCTTTTTTTGTCGTCAGAGCTTCCGGTGTTATGCTTTGAAGGGCAGCTTAGTTGCAATCATTGCTTGGGTTATTTTAGTGATGTTTCCCTTTAAACGTCCATCGGTGCTTTTTGTATGAATAGTTTGTTTATGAATAAATGTTTCATGTTGTTATATTAACAAGTTGTTAAATAATTGTTTTGTATTTGGGTTTTTGTAGACTTTCACATTCATTTTAATTGTGTGTATGATATATTATTAGATGGAATGTCTATTTTTGATACCAATTTTTTAAATCTTGATAATTAACATTAATGTATATATATATATATATATATATATATATATATATATATATATATGCGATTAATTTCTGAATAAGAAGTATTTATTTTGAATGCGATAAAATGAATTTGAAACTTGCATTGTCATTTTAAACACATTTTTTGATATTTTAATTAATGCAATAATTATTTATGATAAGTTATTCAAAAACTAATTTACCATTTTATTCGTTTCTCTGTATGTTTAAAGAAGACCCATGCATATGTGTAGGTGTAGATAAATTGCAACACATTGGAAGTTATTAATATATTGTTTTGTATTAGAGATGCAATATGTATACACGTTTGTTTAGTATTCAGGCAGTATTTTAGCTATTGTATCAATGTCTTGAGGTGCTTGTTTCCATTAACTTAGATAATATATTCAATTCCTTTACTAATATTTTTTTACCTTTTATTTATTTAATAACCATAATTTTGTCTAATGACATTATGTTTATAAGAATTAAAGAATTTATTTTTGAGCGTGTTTTTGCATTTACAGTCAGTTTCATTCGCTCATAAAAACTCTTTAGGATTAATAAACAAACATTATAATATATAATTACATATGGAAAATTCAAAATATTTGTTCATATAATTAACTCGGCTTCTTTCGGTAACTGCTGACAATGTGTATATTTTAAGAACCTATCATTAAATAGACAGAATTACGTATGTTCAATTAAAGGTATGCTGCTTTACACCGTCATTATCGTGCTTCTAAAGATATTGTTGAGTAAAACATTTCAAATGATACAATATACAATATACAGTTGAAAAACATGATACACGGTATATACAAATATATTAACACATTTCGTATACTGTAGTTATTATGATTATATATACATATGTGATATTGCATGATTCTTTTGAGTGAGCGTGATTATCTTCCATATACATGTACCTTATACATATACTTTGTATTTACATGGCACACGACGAACGAATAATTGTCATTTTAATGAACATACTTAATCCTTTTTCAGCAGGTCTGGTAATAGCTATTCAGGCTTTTTTATTATCATATTCAACCCATATGATTCACTAAAAGGTCAAATAGTTTGTTGGTTTACATTTAACGTCTCATATAATGATTGATTCCAATCATATTTGATATTTAACTTTGACTTTTCACTTTGCAGCTCCAAAAGTTGATTCTATTTGGCTTTGATATTTGACCTTGACCCTTGACCTTGCAGGTACGGAGGGGATTACCAACGCCGTGATACATACCGAGAAGGTCGCGGATACCGTGGGGAAGACCAAAGGTTTAACAGAGAAGAACAAATCAGACAGCTGTCCAATCAGCTTAAGAGTTTGGAGACCAAATACCATGTATGTACTCTTGATAGGATATCTTCATACTGAAGTCAAATCTGTGATTGATGGCCACCTAGTTAATGGGGAAGATGGTCTTTGTAATGAGTGGATGGAATTCGGATTTCATTATTCTTTAAAAAAAAATAGTTCTTGAGAACTTTTGAATAGGTATTTGAATAACCATGAGCTACTCTTTACATAATGTCAATGAGCACGTCTGAATAAAGTCGACATTATTTACAAAAACCAACTACCCCAACAATGATTCTGAATCTAACTTGAAACAGAAAAACTCTAAAGAGATTCTGTCCTTCTTGTTCTTAATTGGGGACCCGATTGTTCACAGATCTGACTTATTTTGGTAAAACCTTATTGAAATTGGTGACGTGTTTCTTGATTTGCGTGTGGGTGATATTTCTACATATAAAATGATACACAATATCAAGATCTTATTTTTGAGTTTTAAAAGTCAAGTTTTGTCTTTAAAATGAGTAAAATTAAAATACAAGTGTATTCCTTTATAAAATATGACTTGGCAATGACTATGTTAGGCAAGGTGCTTTGACATATTACTATCATTTATTATTTGTAAGGAATATGTCTGGTTAGAAAATATACAGTGTCAATATTCATTTGCAAACTAAAATGCATAATACGGAGGGTCGGTTAATATAAAGGATCATTTTGTAGCTGAAATTTTCAAACAGGAAAAATGATTCTCTATGATCAAACTTCTTTAATGTCTGTAAAATTGTAGCTGAAATTTTCAAACAGGAAAAATGATTCTCTATGATCAAACTTCTTTAATGTCTGTAAAATTCTATAATGTCCGACCACCCGGGATAAATTGTGCAAATGATGTACATGAACAGTGTATACGTCTGAATAAAATACACGTATGATGAAATCAGCTTTTTACGGAGATTCGGTGGAAGCATAAGCAAGACTTTGTGTTGCAGAACGATGCTGAATATTATGCAAGCCACCAGAGAGGATACAGATAAATTGTCATGGTAACAGAGCACGTGATATGATGACGTATAATTGGTTTTCACGGAAGTTATGGGTTCACTAGATTAGAAAAAAGATGGCCATTGCAAAAACTCTGAATCATATTTTTTTGTTTATATTCACAAGAATTCAAGTAAAATACATGAAGGGGGTCTGTAAACTGTTACCGTTTAGCTTTATAGTTAAGTACAAACATCTCGGGTTATTTTATGCAGTTATCTTTAGGGAATACATAATCAAATTTACCAGTTGAAATGTTAGCCCTGTTCCTCATCCTCAAAAATGTATCATTGTAAGCTTGATTTAACTTAATTTTAACCAGTAAACACATATATTCGAGATCATGTTTTATTTATTTGAGAACACATCGACAGATTTTCTTCTCAGATTGGATTACAACAACGTCCTATAACGACATAAGACGCAACATTCTTAATTCAGAGTTTTTCCAGTAGCCGTCAGGAAATGTTTGTGAGTGGAAAGATTAACAAGTCAGAATGAACGTCAATGTTTCCTTGTGTAATGTCCATTCCGTTCTTGTGTTGCAATTTCTAGATCACAAGGGAGGGCATGAGTAGTAACGAGCTCCCGTGGCTGGACCGCTATCTTAAGATGGCTCAGGCGCTCTACAACAGTGACATATCAAGCAAAGGTATAACCCAGATCATCCCGCATATATCCCGTCATCAACTGGAGAGCCTTGAACAGTGTTAAGGTGTACAAGTCCATGTGCTGCCATGGGCGTTTTATGAAATCAATTCAATTTTTAAAGGGCGCCGTGGGCCAGTGGTAACGTATCCGATTACGGATCCAAAGGTTGTGGGTTCGAACCCCGTTGGAGACAAGAATTATTCACGACCTTCCAAGGTGCAAAGTACTGGTCCAACCCAGGAACCGTCGAGAGGGATTAGTATAAGTTGTAAGAACTTGTTTCCCAATCGACGTAAAATAAATAAGTTTAAATTCATCAACTAATGACTGTTGCTGAACCTATTCAACTAAAATAATAGTTTCACATATATTGGTAGAGAACAAACATTATCCCCGGAGATACTACTGTCTCTTTGTAACATACTCCCATATATATTTTTATATAAAAAGGATCAAATTGACACCTTTTATAGAATCCAGGTATTGTTAGCATGAATTTTAACTGATAAGCAGAAATACCCCCACATTTGCATTTACCTTGGCATTCGTCTCTTAAATCAAAAATCAACATCTGCGGTTGACACGGCAAGTCTTATATTGCGCAGTTGAATTAAAATAGCTACAACGTAATTTTGATGTACCGTGCTTCCTTCGTTAACAGTGGTGTTGACATATCTTCCTTACTTGATACTCAATACATACGGGTAGTTCAAGGACTGGTTGACATATTGGTAGGCATATTGACGAGACAGGGTGTGGTATCCTGCCACTTGTCTACTGAGTGATTTTCCAGAGTCTCGTGTAGGCAAAGTATTCAAATTTATGACTGAACCATTAGAAATCAAACTGGCGAACCTTGCTTCCTAGTTGTCTCAACAAATCAAAAACAAATTATTATCCGGTAGTATTTATACAAAAAGTATATCGTTTTCACTTAAAAATGTGTAACTGACTAAAGAATATGTTAAACAGAAGTAAAATAGTGATATTCCGAAGGCGTTTGGTAGAAAGATAAAATGGTTGGATAAAAAGCAAGGTTCGGATACCGAGAATATGTTCCAATTTACCCCGTCTGTTTATCCGCATAGCAATCGGGAAGTTACTTGAATTATGCATAATACTCGGAAAGTTGCTTCTCGTATTATAGCAACAGAAACTGTAAATTAAAATAATTCGAACCGCAAGTATAAATAAATCCAGGGGTTGGAGAGATGATTACTGGACCTGTCATCATGCCATGTTATATCTGCATCGCAATATGGTAATCGCAACAAACTCTGTTAATATGAACATTCCCATAATGAATACTCTTGGTGGTCCGTGACCAGACTACTGGGGAAGTAAGAATCGCATTCTGTCTTGTCTTTTGTATTTGCGTGGCTTTAGCTTATGGAATAAACACTGGAGCGGACAACTCACTTTCACTTTGCAGTTTCATAATTAAATGTTAATGTAGAAGTGGTGTTTATTATACACGTATGTTTTCTGTAATAAATGTATGCATATTACAGGTTGAGTTAATATTCATCACATAAAAGCGATTCATATGTGCAAAATTAAAGTCATTTATGATAAATTCTGTAATTCCTTACTATAAAATATATAGCATGTGTATATTTTAAGTATTGTAAATAAAATGATACTATCAGGCATCCTTCAAGCATTTCACAACTCTCTTTCGACAAAGTGACTGATATAATAGCTTGGTAACAGGTCTATACAGATCGGATTAGAATAAACAAGTTGCAGGGGTACTATTCGGTAGTAATTCATCTTCTATCTGATCAGGTGTTAATGAGCTATTTAAGGTTAAACAGTGATTGTTTAATAACACTTCCAGTTTTATTTTGAGAGCATAGGACTTGATCAGATTCAGTTAGCGTACAATGACTGCTGTGTATTGTTTGAAATCCATTTAATCATCAGAGGGTCAAGGTCGTACAATGTTTGTTCCCTGCAGGTTCCCTTCCCCGCAAAGACGTCATGGAGATCGTACGTCAATACAATGACGCCTTCAACCTCAACATCGACATGGTGAAGGTCAACATGGCCGCCATAGCACCGGAGAACCTGGACAAGTCAGGAAACATTCTGCTACGACCATTCCTGGCTAACTTGTCAGCAGACAGAAGTTATTAGATAGACTTACGTAGGAGATGTCCTTTTGTTTATATATTTATAACGTATACCTGCGGACATTTGTGGAAATGTTCCTCTAACACTTTGAACGATACTTTTTTGTCATCTTGCTCTTTTACCGTCATAAATCTTTTTTACCATATAGAATCAAATTTATTTATAGTGCCAAATAGTCAACTCGTGTATATCTTTATATTCTTGCACATTGACTTTGCCTTGTCGTAATTATATATTTGCAAAGTTAATATTTATAAAGGACCATTGTGGATTAACGTACTTCATAATAATACAACTAAGACATATTTCTTGTTTGCATGGCAATAAATAGCTAAGCGATTTATGAACATCATTAATAATGAAAAAAAATATATGGTAAACAATGATTTAAACAAATGGTCCTTATAAAAGTTGGGGTGTTCCGATAACTTAGGTACAGGATTTCGTGAAAGCATGTTTTATCAGTAGATTTATAAAATCTCATTACGAGAGCAATTCCTAAGAAGAAAAATTAAAAAATAATCAGGAAAAGATTCCTAAGTACCACTGCCTATATCCTTGAGTTCCTAATTTTCATCCCCAGGTTTACAACAAGTTGTCGTCTGTGCACGCCGGCTGTATTTATCTAACTCCTCAAATTGTGCTGTCCAGTTGTGAACTTTTTATCAATGTATACCGGTAGTGATATATTCAGCAGCAATCCATTATCTGTGATATTCATTTGTACGTCATTATACCTCCACATCTTCGTATGAAATTAATGATGACATTCATACTACTTTGCCATATTTTGTGTACGTTTTGTTCTATTTTTTATGTAATGTTTACTTCAATCTTATCATGACGTGTTTTGATTTTCTGATTATCTTGGAAATATATTACATGTGAATGTATTTCAACTCATTTTATAACATGACAGAAAATCAGTTGACATGTTAATGATATCGTGATGTTACATCTATTTTAAATAACTGCACTTTTTTTAATCAAGTATTTTATTAACTATGGATCAATTCTGTTAATACCTTCATGTTTCATGCATGTATGTAGTGCTATTAAAGAGAAAATGAAATACACAGGACTTGTTTCTAATAATGTTTCTAACAATGATTCTCTAGTAGATTAAAAAGAAAAGAAAAACTAATGAAAAGTATATCATTGTTTACAGATGGCCAGTTGTAGGTAATGTTCTTGTTTAGTAAGAATGATGAGAACATAAAAATATTCAATATGGAGGCCAGTTCAAAACTACATATAAGAAAAGTAAACACCAACAATGGTTGAACCTGAATTATTTACCTTTCACATAAAAATGACAGTGTAGATTTTAATCATTTCTTCATATATTTTCATACATTTTTATTATGTTGTGATAAAATATCTAAGATTATGTGCTTCAATAACTTTTTTTTTTTAATTCTATTTATTTAATACAATCTTATGTTACAGAATGATAGCAAAATCAGATTATTTGTGGTTTTATGTATGCTAGTTTCATTTATATTACTATTATTCCATTTAATACAGTCAGGTACTAAATGTTATAGCCCTTGATCAAAATCAGGTATGTCAGCCAAATATGGACTAATACTTGATCAAGCTCAAACCTAAGATAAAAGTTTGGTGTGAGAATGACAATTGCTAAAACCACTACAGGAGACAGAGTATAGCTCAAAATAACAAGTGCCTTTGAAAGTTGTGTATCAATATTTTTTTTATAAAGATTTTGTTATGATTAAGAATCTCTTTACTCAAACGTTTTCCATATTGACAAAAACAAAAATCACAAATGAATGAGTTTAACATTTATACACAAAAACTGAAGTCTGTATGGACATACTTTATGTGCTTGTATGGAAATTAAAGTAGTTTTACAATATCATTGTGTGTGTTTGTTTTACTTTTGTATACAAACATAAATGGGTTCTTTTTTATTTTGCTTCATTTAGCATCTCAATAACCTGGTATCAAACCACTAGCCTCCTCTTACAAAACCAAAGAGCTATTTAGACCCATGTGCGTGCACACATATATTAGAATTTTTTGATGACATTTAAACTAATTTGACTTTAGAATTACAACATAAGAAAACCTCATTAAAGTTTTAAACTAGATGTTTTAATGGTCAAGATTTGACATCCACAGTAAAATACTAAACTATAAAAAAAAAAAATATAAGCCATCAGCATGAAATCAATCACAACAAACAAAATGACAAAAAAAATTATATTCTCTAGTGTGGCAGAAGTTGTATTACTTATAAGCATGTTTAATCACATGACTTTTTAGATTCTTCTTCTCATTTTTCTTTTAATAAAATTGACTAATACTGACATGAAATTTTTCCCCAATACTTAAACTGATCATAAACAAGAGTGTCAGTGATGCCACAATATACGCCGCCACAAAATATAAAGACCAAGAGGGGTCTTTTAATTATTGCTTTTAACATTTCTGTAAGCATAAGCTCATAATGAAGTCTGTAAGACCAATTAATTTAGCTGAACAGAGATAGAACCCTAAAAATGCTTCCAATATGACAGTAGGTCAAATAGCAGTATCAATTTGAATCCTTTTTTCTTTCTCCCCATAACTCTTGCAAAAATCACTGTACCAGAAAATCCTTGCCTTATGCACTTAACTTGAGTTGTGTTTTAAAGAGACCATGTTTAGAAAGGCATAACTATTGCAAATATTGATGAACATCAAAGCCCCTGCTTTGTGCATATCTACCCAGTATAGTAATGACATTGCCCAAGTTTTGAAAAGATTAGGTCAGAAACATACAAGAAATTGCATTCACAAAGCTGAAATATCAATCAGCTAAAAAAACTAAGTTTCAGGGGACACAAATCTTGCAAAAATTAATGTACCGGAAAATCACCACTTCATGCACATCTACCCATTATAGTAATGATATTGACCAAGTTTTGAAAAGATTCATTCAGAAATGTAGGAGGAGTTGCGTTCACAAGGCTGCAATATCAATCAGCTACAGAGACTAAGTTTCAAGGTACACAAATCTTGAAAAATAATGACCAAAATCCCACTTCATGCACATCTACCCATTATAGTAATGAATTGACCAAGTTTAAAAGATTCATTCAGAAATGTAGGAGGAGTTGCGTTCACAAGGCTGCAATATCAAACAGCTACAGAGACTAAGTTTCAAGGGACACAAATCATGTAAAAATCAATGAACCATAAAATCACCACTTCATGCACATCTACCCATTATAGTAATGATATTGACCAAGTTTTGAAAAGATTCATTCAGAAATGTAGGAGGAGTTGCGTTCACACGGCTGCAATATCATTCAACTACAGAGACTAAGTTTCGAAGGGACACAAATCTTGTAAAAATCAATGAACCGGAAAAGCACCACTTCATGCACATCTACCCATTATAGTTATGACATTGACCAAGTTTTGAAAAAATTCATTCAGAAATATAGGAGGAGTTGCGTTCACAAGGCTGCAATATCATTCAGCTACAGAGACTAAGTTTCAAAGGGACACAAATCTTGTAAAAATCAATGAACCGGAAAATCGCCACTTCATGCACATCTACCCATTATAGTAATGACATTGACCAAGTTTTGAAAAGATTCATTCAGAAACATAGGAGGAGTTGCGTTCACAAGATATGGACGTACGGACGTACGTACGGACGTACGGACGGACGGACGGAGAAGATGACGCCAATATACGACCGCCTCCGGCGGCGTTTAAAAAGTGATGTATAGTATTAACATGGTCCATTCAAACAAGAATTGTTTTTGGAGTATGCATCACCTACTGAAAGACGTGTGACAGAAAACATCTAAAAGACAAAGTGTAACTGACAAACAGGTGGACAGACAGACAAAATGGAGAAGTGAGCCATGTGTCACCTCTGCTTACAGCAGGTGATACAATAACCAAAGTATATGTTACAATAAACTTGGCAAGGCAATTTTAATAACATTTTCTAAACACTTAATTCAATGCAGTCAAACTGTTCAAACACAAGAGGACCAAAGTGGCCCTACATCACTCCCTGAATACCATTATCCTAAATAACAATTTGATCAAGTTACTACAAAATTCAGGCAGGTTTCAGATTTTTAAGAAAATCCGTCAAACTTAGATTTTTTAAAAAAAAATTCATCCTATTTTTTTTTTGACACAGTGTATAGCAAAGGTTATGGGGAGATACAATTCTGACCACTGTATCTATCCCTGAGGAGCCTTATTACCTTTGATTTTCCCATTATGGTGCTGGGCCATGAAATTGTGTTCTGAGATGAAGAATTTTGAAATTTCTAAATGGTAATGTAAGGGAACTAGCAGAAACCTGGGGGTCTCATTTTTCAAACAATCAATTTTGTCTGAGAAATGTTTGAAGAGGGCCATCAGATGACAATTTGTGCAAAATCAAATTAAATTGTATTACCTGACAAGGGGAACAAACCATGTCCAAAAAAAAGTTTACTTATCATTTGAGTCACCTCCCTTGATTTAAAAAAATTATTTATCATTGATTCAACTTACATTGCATGATTGATGCTAACCACAGAAGCTCGCCTTGAGCACATTGTACCAAGTACTGATTCAAGACTGAAAATGTTTTATAATGTTAGTTATCAGTAGTTAACTATATAAGCTTCAACTGAAACATTAGACTATCTAGATTGTGAACACGAGAATAATTTGACATGATCTTATTGGACTTTTCAGTCATAACAATATCATTATGTGTTGTTGAATGATATTGTAATTCTATCTCTGACAATACAAACATATTTCAATTGAGTTTATATTCCTTGAAAACTCTAAATATTCAGATCAAATTTGAAATAACACAACTGCAATACATTTTAGTCTCATTTCTTACTACTTAAGGCTACACTAATCACCACAAACAAATCACAGATGTCTAAATTTAGATTGTGCCTTAAATGAGTAAATAACTCATTCCAGACACCTTTTTGTCATAATATATGAACCACACACATGTCACAAATTAATGGAGAATCAAAGTATCAAATACACCAATAATACAAGAGTTTGCAACAAAATCTGCCAATTAATGTCTTTTATGATGTCAACCTTGCATGATATATGTTGACAAAACAAAACCCTCTGTATGACCAAAATACTGATGAATTCCTTTTGAGTCACATCAAATGAGTATGTTAACTTTGTTGCACAGAGATATAAGCTCTTCACTTCTCCCCCTTTGTTGAGGAATTGTTTGTCAAATCCTCTCCCACATGAGGTACTGCCACCTGCCCAATACTGTCAGGTGGCGTGTAGCGCCACCTCCACCATGCCACCTTTGATCTGTCCCAGAATGCAGAGAATGAGTCAAATGCTGGTCGCACATCCAGAAGTGAGAATTCAAAAGTAGTCTTATCCACCTCCCCTCCATCATAGTAGTCAATGATGTAGCGCACATCCTTCCCACACCTGTCCACTATCCAGTCATGTCGGTCAAATGGCAGCTCATACCTGCCAATAAAATATCATATTTTTCATTTATACATTAAATTTGGCCCTGGTGATATGCTGTTTTCCACTATGGTGTCTTTTCATACCATTTTACCCCCATGACTTAAACTGAATGATGTGTTTAAAATTTTCCAAAAAGCATTTTCTACTTTCTTAGGAATCTGCTATCATATTGCTCATTTTTCTGATCCTAGAGAGCTAACAGGCTATTCAATATGATTTTACAAATGAGCCTACTATAACCTTGATCGATCATTAAATACTAAACTCAATGTACCAGATAATTGTAATAACAACATACAGTCCCCCTATCCATGTCATAAAACGTGAAGTTTAATCTGACATGGGCAAGGTCGCAAGCTGACTGGTTTGTTAGATTACCCGATTCAAGCGTTAGATTGGTCTCCAATAATCTACACTGGAGAACTAGTCCAATATTTTTGTTTACATGTGATGGGTTTGCCTGATTAATGTGTAAATTTGTATACCAATACAGGATATTGAAGATCCAGTCTATTTTTATTTCCAGTCCAGTTTAAATGTCATAGATTGTAGAAGACGGACTGCGATTACATTCGACAGACAAATGTCCACCATTTTGCCAGTGACACTATAGATTTGTCCTCAAAATTATTCAACCTTTAGCATAACAAGAGGGCTAAGATGGCCCTTGATCGCTCACCTGAGAAAGATGACTGCTTAAGAAATAAAGATGCTAGAGTGTAAAAGTGAAAACTGGCTTTTTTTATGGTGAAAAGGGCATAACTCCTAAATGAAATAGTCAATATTAGTTATAATTAAACCTGATTGCCAGATTATGGGCATTAACATTGTCATAAAGTTTAAAAAAGATTGTTAAAAAAATGAAGTTGGTAGAGAATAAACAAAGTGAAATCTTGCATTTTTTGTTTTAAAAGGGGCATAACTCCTGACCTAAATGGCCCATCTAGGCCATACTCAAACTCAATCGAGACATTATGGTCATAAACATTGTCATAAAGTTTGAAGAAGATTGCTCAGAAGATGAAGATACTAGAGAGTAAACAAAGTGAAATCTTGCATTTTTTTATATTAAAAGGGGATTAACTCCTGACCTAATTACCGATCTCAGCCATAATCGAACTCAATCGAGACCTTATCGTCATAAGCATTGCCATAAAGTTTGAAGATGATTGCTTAAGAAATAAAGATGATAGAGTGTAAACACTAACAAGAGCTGTCAGAGGACAGCATGCTCGACTATTCAAAATGCTTGTTGGTAAATCAAATGAAATCTATTTAAATTCTTGCCCTTCATAGTAATAGTAAAAAATGATATACCTTGATAGTCTGATACCCCTTAATATATTTATGATGTCTTAAATCAATCCCATGCCTAGTTACTGAGACATAAGCACAATAACACTGTGCATGCAAAACTTTAACCAAAAATCCATGTTAGAAAAGGGCCATAATTTGCATCAGTCCAAAAGTTAACCTCCTGTTTTCTGATGCCCTTGAAGACACACCTTAACTTTCTAGTCAATTCCACAAGCAATTTCTGAGATATAAGCTGGATAGTAGCTTGAATGCAAAAATTTAACCATAATTCTAAGTTGAAAGGGGCCATAACTTGTAATATATTCATCAAAAGTTATAAACCTTGATAGTATGATACCCCTAAGCATATTAAAGATGTTTCAAATCAATCCGGATACTGAGATATTAGCATGAAAGTACCTTGCATGCAAAACTTTAACCAAAATTTCTAAGTTAAAAAAGGGGCCATAACTTGTAATATATTCCATCAAAAGTTATCTACCATGAAAGTATGATACCCCTAAAGTAATAAAGATGTTTCAAATCAATCCCTGCCTTGATACTGAGATATAAGCATGAGAGTATCTTGCATGCAAAACTTAAACCAAAATTTCTAAGTTAAAAAGGGGCCATTATTTGTAATATATTCCATCAAGAGTTATCTTCCTTGGTTTTCTGATGCCCCTGAACATATTTGTAAACTTTCAAGTCAATACCATGAATGGTTATTGAGATACAAACTAGATAGAAGCTTGCACGCAAAACTTTAACCAAATGTTCTATTGCATGCAAACTTTAACCAAAATTTCTAAGTTAAAAAGGGGCCATAATTCATATTAAATTCAGTCAAGAGTTATCTACCTTGGTTGTCTGATGCCCCTGAACATATTTATAAACTTTCAAGTCAATACCTTAAATGGTTATTGAGATATAAGGTTGATAGTAACTTGCACTCAAAACTTTAACCAAAAGCTGCAACGCCAACGCCGACACCGACGCCACGCCAGGGTGACTACAATAGCTCTCATATTATACGAATAGTCGAGCTAAAAATTGTTGACGCCACACGCTGCACACCGCACGACTGACGACGGACACTCATGGGATCACAATAGCTCACCCTGAACTATTCGTTCCCAGAAATTATTAAAAATAGTTTAGGGTCGGCAGCAAAAATTAGGGTCGATTGGGTTACCTTAACCACACATTTTTTTTTCTGACTTATTCTATAAAAAGTGCCATTACATGACTGCATGTAGGAAAGGAAACTTGCTGATCAAACATCTTATACTGAGCAGCAACAGTATACTCACCCTAGCCATCCCCTTATCTTTGCTCTTGGTGAATATTCTTTGGCTTTCCCTCCAAACCTCTTTAACTTTGGTTCACTGCATTCCCTATTAGATGTACAGGAAAACCAAATCAGAATACAGTTGACCCTGTATTAGTGGCAGCCTGTATTAAGTGGTCAATCTGCATTTAGCAGTCAGTGTTGATATTACCATACTCTGTTAAGCAGTCATTTTTTATTATTTCCTTGATTGACCGCATTAGACGGCTTTGAGTGTATTATAAATTTCACCTTTTAATATTAAAATAAACAAAGTGAGTATATTATAATTTAAAACCCTTTTATCTTATTCTTGACAATGACATTAAGAAGCATGTTGTGCAGTGATACTGTCTCTTGACTCACTGAGGACAAGAAGGTGGTAAGTGTTTGTCCAAATTGTCCAACCTAGGAACCAAGTAGAGGAAGCAGTAGTACTTGTATAGACTTGTAACTCAACTGACTTTTTCATTATAACTCAAGTCTTAATTGTTTGAGATTAAATTATCAATGCCATGATCACATTTAAACTTTCAGAGGACATGATAAATTGTTTATTTCCTCCATATAATATGAAGAGCATTATAAAAATGCACATGACTGTATGTATAGAGACACGTCCTCACGTACTTAGCATGCAGGGCCTCCCACTTGAGAACCTCCCTCCAGGCCTGCTCATTGTTACTGTTGTGGATTCTGATGATGTTTGCCATGTCAGGCTGAGCTATATCTGCCTCCTTCCACCTCCACCCTGCACACAAACAAACACATCATTTCAGGTGTTAACCTGTGTTAACATCCCACCTACAGAATTACATATACATGCTGGTAGCCAAGCAAGAGTTCCATACAAGTACCATATAACAACAGTGTTGTAGTAAAAAGTTGTAGCTGGGGATCAAACACAACCTCAGGCTGCCAAATTTAATGTTTTAACTAAGTGTGTAACGGTATACCATACGACGATACACCGCGGTATTTTCTTTACGGTACGGTTCACGGTACGCATCCAGGTCTGCACGTTACAGTACAGTATTGTTAACTTCCAGGTTCTATATATTAAGTTTGCAACTTTATAATAACAATAAATTTATATATGCAATTGCAATTCCTAATACCTGTCAGGTTATATCTACTTTTGTTTGTTTGTTGAGGACTTGCAGTCAAAGTCTACTTGAGTCAGATACAATGCTGCCACACTACAGTATCACACCCTAGACAGGTGGCATGATACCACAACCAGTCACATCATCTTTATACCAGGCCAAAAGAGGTGCAATAATTCATTGATGCATTGCGATATGCCTTGTCCTAGATGTATGCATCGGGAAGAGATTTTAAATAGCAATAAATTGTGATGCAATACAGATATTACCTTGTGATGAATCAATACTGCTATCAAGTATAGCAATACATGAATAATTTCTTATGTATAGCAATACTTGAATAATTCTTTACATGTAAGATACTTCTTATGTGTTTATAATTCCCAGTGAGGGAAATGAGTGAGATTTATTTACTTAAAATTGATATTTATTTGATACTTAATAGTATTTATGCTTTGTTATTGTTAATCTGTGTTTTGGAATAAATGCTGTGAACAGTATAAGAAGTCTTTATACAAACACCTACTGGTTTCAAGTATGAGAGTAAGTATTTTGATATGTATTGCATGGCCTCTTAAATATCGCAATACTGACCAACATGTGCAAAGAAATATGCCCCCTCTTCTTCTTCAAAGGGGGGCAAAAAAATGGCAATGCACAGCCTTACAATCCAATCAGTCTTGGAACTAACCTTATATGCTGAGCGTCAAGCAAGGGAGCTATACTAGTACAATTTTTTTACCACTTTGGTAAGCTGTTGCCAGGTATTGAACCCATGACCTCCAGATTCTGTGTCAGTCGGTTTAACAACCCCACCACCTGGACCTGTATGGTCCAGCATTGAATTGTATAATTATGTACAATGTATATGATAGATTGCATTGTAAATACCTGAGTGTATCGCCCTTTCACATGTTAAATGTTATGCTTAAACAAACCTTTGCGCAACATGGCATTCCAGAACATTTGTTGTGATGGGTAGACCCAGGTTGAGTCTGTTCCAGCTTTTGGTATAGTGGACTGTTCTCTGTCTGTGGGCAGGGGGAAGGGCTGGTCTGGGGAGGGCCGCTGGTTGGGTGGGGGCATCTGAAGGAAAGTAAAACCTCAATATGTATATCATAAATCTTTTGTTATGGAAAGAGGATCGATTCCTTATGTAAGGATTGGTGTGCAAATAGGGATAGACATTTTCTTTCTACTTATTTCTTTTATTGTAGTTTAGTGTCTACTTTAAAAACAATACTTACCTGGGCTTTTCAAATTTATGTTGCATAAATACATGGCAAAAATTTGAAATCACATTTAAACACAATCTGTTTAACTTGCCAACAAAACATTTATGCTAAAGCCGTTTTGTATAACAGTCAAAGGGTAAACATCTCTTACATACCAAGATAGTTTAACCCTTTCCCTCATATAGACTCATTTTGACGCACTCAATAGGTATCACATAAAGCCTGATCTGCAGAAAACCACAGTTAAACCTTACCAAATTTAATTATAAAATCCTCATTTCCAGACCACTGAGGAGCAGCGAACAGCATAAAACACAGTTTTATGCTGTTCGCATAGGTCTTTTCATGGTGTCCTCTATGAGGGAAAGGGTTAAATAAACTGGACACTGCCACTACGTTAGCAATTAATTTATGCAAAGAATGTTCTTTATGTTGTGCATGAATGTTTTATATGTGTGTGCTTTCTGTATAGATTTAAAAAGGCAACTGACCATAATTGGTGCATACAGATGAGCAAGGATTTTAAGTTGAAATCACGATAATCAATTTTTAATTTTAACTACTGAACATCACTTAATTAAATCATGATTGAACAAATAACTTTACAAAAGCAGCAAATATGATAGCATACAATCTACAAGCTTAGCAATATGGTGACTGCAGTGGTTAAATTCTAAGATCAGTTACTGTAAAGACAGGGTATTATATTTGACTGTTATTAATTTTTTACATAAATGTTGACATAAAAATGATCAAGTAAACTAGAACAAGAGTTGTCGGAAGGACACATATGTCCCCCTACAATTTCCCCACTTCCATCGAGGTCGCTGTGACCTTGACCTTTGACCAAGTGACCCCAAAATTGATAGGGGTCATCTACTAGTCATGACCAATCATCCTATGAAGTTTGAGGAGTGTGGGCTCAGGCGTTCTCCAGTTATTAATCGGAAACAAAGTGGTCTACCGACGGACCGAACAACAGACTGACTGATTGACATTTGCAAAACAATATGCCCCCTCTTCTTCAAAGGGGTGCATAATAATCATTTTTTCAACAATACACTCTTTGAAAAACCAATGTCACAACAACAGAAATATGATCTTGATATTCATTATGACTTATTCAAATGCTGATAAGAAATGCACACTTGTAAAAAAAAAAAAAATAAATAAATAACATCAGCTAATATTTCATAAGTGCTATGAGTTAATACCATGTTGTCTGTGTTGATTTCCTCACTACCACCAGCCTGGTGCATGGGACAGCCACTAGGGGGTTGTGATGCTGCATTAGATGGACACTCACTGACTGACTGAGTCTCTGCATGCATGGGACATTCACTTGGGGCCGCTGACATGCTAACTGCCATTTTCTGCATTTCCTGGGAACTCAGGCCTTTTTTCTGTCAGAAAAGTAAAAGAACAATTTATATTTATGTCTTTTAAAAGCATTACAATTTTTATATACCTGAACATGTTAAAAAAACAACAAAAAAAACAAAAAAACAAGGATTTAAAATTCATAATTCAATATTTTTAATACATTCATTCTTTCAATGGGAAGATATAAAATTTACAAATAGCTTGAAATGGGAAATCTATAAAATCATCAATGTTCAGCTGTGAGGTAAACATAGCAGAAATAAGCAATGTGACCCTAATGGAAGCACTCAAGGCATTGAGAGACTGTTGGCAGGATTTACATTAAACAGCTGTACAGTAAAACTTCGCTATTAGGACCACCACCAGTTCCAGCAAAGAATGGTCAAGGTAGTCTTAATAGTAAATTTTACCAGTATAGTCAGGAAGGGACTTTAAACTATTAGGTTTCAAAATGAGTAGTCTAAATGTTGAAGTGGTCTTACCTAAGTGAGGTTTTACTGTAATTCTAAACCCAGCATTTCAGAGGATTAAACTCAACAGAAGCAATGGTACTTTGACGCAAAAAAGCAAAAAACAACAAACAAAAAAAAACTCCATAATTTTATGTTTTTCCGCAACTCTAGTTACTAGTAAGTCAGTTGAACATGCTCTTTGTTTCATAAATTAATAATCCCACTGCCTTGAGCACTTTGATTTGTTTCATAATGATCAGGAGTGAGGGTCATTACATCTATTCATAAGCTACATATCAGTACCTAAGGAGGTCAAGACCTTACAAGAGTTCTAGTAAAGCAGATGTACATTCTATCTGTTGTTGATTATGCAACAAGATATATGACCATTACTGTTCTATCTGTTGTTGATTATGCAACAAGATATATGACCATTACTGTTCTATCTGTTGTTGATTATGCAACAAGATATATGACCATTACTGTTCTATCTGTTGTTGATTATGCAACAAGATATATGACCATTACTATTCTATCTGTTGTTGATTATGCAACAAGTTATATGACCATTACTGTTCTATCTGTTGTTGATTATGCAACAAGATATATGACCATTACTGTTCTATCTGTTGTTGATTATGCAACAAGTTATATGACCATTACTGTTCTATCTGTTGTTGATTATGCAACAAGATATATGACCATTACTGCCCTTCTATTCCAAAGTTAAAAATGCTTTTGGGGGAACTTTTGGAGGGCTAATTCATACCTGTCAAGTCTTATGCACTGAGCATGAGAATTACACATTCAGGGCAGGAATAACACTCTCACGCACTTGTTTAACCCTTTCCCTCATAGAGGACACTATGAAACTAGAACTGTGTCCAAAGGACACGGATGCCCCCACTGTGCAGATGTGCTCGTAAACAAGAGCAGCTTCATTTAATGTCTACAAAATTCTGTTCTTATTATAGCGTTTCAGTTGAAATTTCCTCAATTATGTATTAATGATAAAAAAGTTACCTAACTCTTGAGGCATCATATTTGGTTTCTTTACAGATGGAATACAATATTAGTGTCTGAATAAAACAAAACTTTGAAACACATGTCTGGTCTCCTAAAACTGCAGGAACACAATGCTGTGATCAGAGAAATATGTTGGGTATACAGTTACTTTTGGCTGTGGCAACTCATCTTTTACATAGACAAGATCAATAATAGATCCACTTAAGTGTGTTGGTAATGTCACACACTGGCGATAATTAAGCAGAGATTCAGATAGTCTTCTGTACCAAACTGAATCAATTTATTATTTATATGGTATATAGTGAACAAATCAACAAAGGGCCATAATTCTGTTAAATTTGGTCGCCGCAAAAAATTACTTCCTTTACTTCCATCTACACATTAAGGTTATTCATCACTGGAAGTTTAAGCAAAATCTGCCATCTGGTTTAAGAGGAGTTGCTTTCACAAAATTTCTATATGGTATATAGTGAAAAAATCAACAAAGGGCCATAATTCTGTTAAATTTGGTCGCCACGAAAAATTACTTCCTTTACTTCCATCTACACATTAAGGTTGTTCATCCCTGGAAGTTTAAGCAAAATCTGCCATCCGGTTGAAGAGGAGTTGCGTTCACAAAATTTCTATATGGTATATAGTGAAAAAATCAACAAAGGGCCATAATTCTGTTAAATTTGGTCGCCGCGAAAATTCCTTTCTTTACTACCATCTACACATTAAGGTTGTTCATCCCTGGAAGTTTAAGCAAAATCTGCCATCCGGTTGAAGAGGAGTTGCGTTCACAAAATTTCTATATGGTATATAGTGAACAAATCAACAAAGGGCCATAATTCTGTTAAATTTGGTCGCCGCGAAAATTCCTTTCTTTACTACCATCTACACATTAAGGTTGTTCATCCCTGGAAGTTTAGGCAAAATCTGCCATCCGGTTTAAGAGGAGTTGCGTTCACAAGATTTCGGGACGTACGGACGGACTGACGGACTGATGGACTGACGGACGGACGGACGGACGGACTGACAAGTGCAACGCTATATGCACCCCACTTTGTGGGGGCATAAAGACCTATGCGAACAGCATAAAACCTGATCAGCCTGCGGTTTACGAACAGCATAAAACCAGAACAGCCTGCGAGTAACTCGCAGGCTGATCAGGTTTTATGCTGTTCGCTGCTCCTCAGTGGTCTGGTAATGAGGATTTTACAATTAAATTTGGTAAGGTCAGGCTTTATGTGGTACCTATTGAGTGCATCAAAATGAGTCTATATGAGGGAAAGGGTTAAATTTCCCAAGCAAGTGCACATTTCAGATATAAAAAAATATATTCTCAACAAAAATATTCAACTCCACACTTTTTTGTGTCATACTTCAAGTTTAAATTGTTCTCTACATTATATTTACTCAGACATCTACATTGGCCAAAACTTCACAGAAATTGACCAAGGCAGGAATTTACTTACATAGATAGAAATATATGACTTGGCAGTCAGCTTATACAAAAATTGATCATTTTTCCACAAAAACCAATGAGAATCCAACATTGGCTTTGTGTGTGTTGGGGGGTGGGTCTTTACCCCCATATCCCCCACCAGGGGCAGTGGAACCCCTTTTTATGCTTGGACTCTAGAAACCCTTGACAGCTCTGCTAATTGCCTGCAAAAGGGCCAAGATGGCCCTAGATCGCTCACCTCAGAAAAGTATCATTCATTGCCTGTACAAAACAGATTGCTTTAGAATTAAGATGATGAGGTGAAACAATGTTCAGGAATTTTCTGACCCCATCCACAAAAGATATCATCATGACAAACATTCTGCCAAAGTTTGAGGATGATTGGACCAAAAATGTTGCCCTCAGAGTATAAACAAGATTTTTCTAAGATTTGACCTACTGACCTACATTTCTGTCCAGCCCCACCCATTTTCAAATTGGTTTGAGATATCATCATGACAAACAATCTGACCAAGTTTGAGGAAGATTGCATCAAAACTGTGGGCTTTAGTGTGTAAACAATATTTTTCTAAGATTTGACCTATTGACCTACTTTTCGGTCCGGCCCGGCCCATTTTCGAACTGGTCGAGATATCATCAAGACAAACATTCTGACCAAGTTTGAAGAAGATTGGATTAAAATTGTAGCCTCTAATGTGTAAACAAGATTTTTCTAGGATTTGACCTACTGACCTATTTTTGATCCAACCTGACCCATTTTCAAAAGGGCCCAAGATATCATCAAGACAAACATTCTGACCAAGTTTGAAGAAGATTGGATCAAAATTGTGGCCTCTAGTGAGTAAACAAGATTTTTCTAAGATTTGACCTACTGACCTAATTTTTGATCCAACCTGACCCAATTTCAAAAGGGTTCAAGATATCATCAAGACAAACTTTCTGACCAAGTTTGAGGAAGATTGGATCAAACTTGTGGCCTCTAATGTGTAAACAAGATTTTTCTAAGATTTGACCTACTGACCTACTTTTGGATCCAACCTGACCCATTATCGAAAGGGTTCAAGATATCATCAAGACAAAATCCGACCAAGTTTGAGGAAGATTGGATCAAAATAGTGTGTAAACATCAAAATTGTTGATGGACGACGGACAATCAAGTATCCCAAAAGCTCACCCTGAGCTATGCTCAGGTGAGCTAAAAACTCATTATCATGCAACATATACATGTGCTAACTATTTTAGGTAAGTTACTGCTACATACATTGGATGTTCTAGTGCAAACTTGTAGAGCGTTACTTTCTTAATGGAGCAGATCTCGATGAATGTAAATTAGGTTGATGGATGGAATGGATACTTGTATTCATTGGTGCAGGATCACATTGCACGGATGTGCTGCTGAGTGCAGTGTGATACAGTTTTATCAGCTATGTCTTCTTTCATGAAAATAAATGAAATATTAGCATTTTGCCATCTTTAGGCAATTTACCAGTTAATTTATTTTTTTAATTTTTTTTTTAATTTTTTTTTTTTTAATTGATTTTAACGGTTTCTGAGTTGGACCTGCACTTCGTGCGTGGGAAGCCCATGAACTGTTCTCCTTTCTAGGTTATACAAAGCAATTACTGTTCTTATGAAATAAAGTTTTTGTTATGTCTGATTTTGCTTCTGGTACCAGTAAACACATGGTGTTCATATGGGAATAACAATGTCCTGTTATCATATTATTAGTTTCAATGCTGTCAAACATTCTCGGTTTAATCTATATTTTTCTATGTTCTGTATGGCAAATTCTGATGGCAACAGGGCTGGAATGGGGCCTTTTGATTTTGTATGTAAGAAATTAAGGGGTTGATTTTTTTTTTTTATTTCTGCAGTAAGTTTGTAATACAACCTTACTCTCCTGTAGTCTTTCCATATGAATCATTCTCCTCTTTATTTATTCTTTCTAGCTGATTTAGTCCTTTTTATGATATGGGTCCTATATAATAATGCTGATTCCATGATCAATCTTACTAGAGCCATATATGCCATATATGCGTTTTTCCATGCATTATTTTGGGAAAGTTGTACAGATTTCTCCTTTGCAAGCTAAGAATGGAGCTGGTTTCTCTGGGTGTACTGGTTATGCTCCATTTTAGATCATCTGAGATTAGTATGGGTTTGATTTTATTTTTTCGAAAATATGACTTCTTACCTGATAGAATTTGTGATTTTTTCTTAATAGACATGACAATTGCATTTCAGTTATATCTATATCCCCAAGTATCTGCTCATTTGTCTAAATAATGAATGTGGTTTTGTTATTTTTTGTGCTATTCAATGTTGTTTATTACTTTAAAGAGGAGACAGCCATCTACAAAAAGATGTACTGAAAAAGAGTGTTGGACCTAGCACTGTTCCTTGTTGGGCTAGTGATTCAACATTATCCTTCTCTGAGAACTGACCTTCTAATGCTACTTACATTTTTTGTTTGATAAGAAATTTGTTAGCCATTGGTGAACATGTATTGGGTTTCTAATTCTGTATAGTTCAATTTTGTGTAGCAATCTCTTTTGTGGGACTGTGTCGGGGCTTTAGAAAGGTTGAGTATGACCATATCTGCTTAAATAAATAAAGAGACAAATTTTGAATATTTTGAGTTCATTTACACAATTTGTGTGTCAAAATGGACAATTTTGTGCACCAGGGAAAC
Organism: Solen grandis; assembly: GCA_021229015.1. Taxonomy (NCBI): domain Eukaryota; kingdom Metazoa; phylum Mollusca; class Bivalvia; order Adapedonta; family Solenidae; genus Solen; species Solen grandis. Next base: position 35,497,073 of record CM037782.1, on the reverse strand, counting down.
CCTGAGTTGTTCTAGGAGTAAGAGTTTGCAAGGAACTGGGCTGTAGCTTTCATAAGCATGTTTGTCTCCTTTTGAAAATAAATGAAATATTGGCATTACGCCATCTTTGACAATTCACCTGTTTTTTTTTTGTGCATGTTTTTTTGTTTTTTAAACAAATTTTTAATTCAACTAGGAAACATACTCTTACAACTTAAATACTAATCCCCTTCAACGATTCCTGGGTTGGACAAGTACTTTGCGCCTGGGAAGGCCAAGAATTCTTTTCCCAAAGGGGGTTTGAACCCACAACCTTCAAATCTGCAGTCCAATATGTTACCACTGAACCACAGCCCTTTTTAATTAACATGTTTCCCAGGCCTTTTTTTTCAGATGTTGGCCTTAATATCATAGTTTTGGGTAAATATTACCATTTTCTTTTCTTTTTTTTTTCATTCAGGAAAGAAAATTCCTGATGTAAGATGCAGTTCTGGGGAAAAAGGGCTCAAAATTAACGCTCACATTTCAGCAAAATGCGAGAAGAAAATTAAGTTTGCAAGTTGCATTTTGAACCACAAGCATTTTTTTGCAAGTGAAAATTTTGGCTTAAACAATTTCTTAAACATGTCTAAGTGAGATAATAATTTGCAAGTAAGATTTAAGTTTGGGAAATGGTGTGTTGAAATTACAGGCACTCGCATTATTTTTTATTTTTTGCGAGTGAAAAAAAAATTTAAATTTGAGCCCTGGAAAACTGCATGAATTTAAAGATTTTTTTTTCAGAGGGGCAGGCAGCAATGAATGGTCCCTGATAAAGAAGGGGAAACAAGAGGGCCAAGATGGCCCTTGGTCGCTCACCTGAGAAAGATGATTGCTTAAGAAATAAAGATGCTTGAGTGGAAAAGTGAAATCTGGCTTTTTTTATGGTGAAATGGGCATAACTCCTAAATTTACAAGTCAATATCAGTTATAATTGAACCCGATTGTGAGATTATGGGCATAAACATTGTCTTAAAATTTAAATATGATTGTTAAAAAAATGAAGTTGGTAGAGAATAAACGAAGTGAAATCTTGTATTTTTTGTATTAAAAGGGACATAACTCCTGACCTAAATGACCCATCTCAGCCACAATTGAACTCAATCGAGACATTATGGTCATTAACAATGTCATAAAGTTTGAAGATGATTGCTAAAAAAAGGAAGATGCTAGTGTGTAAACAACGTGAAATATGGCTTTTTAGCTCACCTGAGCATAGCTCAGGGTGAGCTTTTGGGATACTTGATTGTCCGTCGGCCGTCGTCCGTCAACAATTTTGATGTTTACACACTAGAGGCCACAGTTTTGATCCAATCTTCCTCAAACTTGGTCAGAATGTTTGTCTTGATGATATCTTGAACCCTTTCGAAAATGGGTCAGGTTGGATCAAAAAGTAGGTCAGTAGGTCAAATCTTAGAAAAATCTTGTCGATCGTCAACAATTTTGATGTTTACACACTAGAGGCCACACTTTTGATCCAATCTTCCTCAAACTTGGTCAGAATGTTTGTCTTGATGATATCTTGAACCCTTTCGAAAATGGGTCAGGTTGGATCAAAAAGTAGGTCAGTAGGTCAAATCTTAGAAAAATCTTGTTTATACACACTAGAGGCCACACTTTTGATCCAATCTTCCTCAAACTTGGTCAGAATGTTTGTCTTGATGATATCTTGAACCCTTTCGAAAATGGGTCAGGTGGATCAAAAAGTAGGTCAGTAGGTCAAATCTTAGAAAAATCCGTCAACAATTTTGATGTTTACACACTAGAGGCCACACTTTTGATCCAATCTTCCTCAAACTTGGTCAGATTGTTTGTCATGATGATATCTCGAACCAGTTTGAAAATGGGTGGGGCTGGATAGAAATGTAGGTCAGTAGGTCAAATCTTAGAAAAATCTTGTTTATACTCTGAGGGCAACATTTTTGGTCCAATCATCCTCAAAATTTGGCAGAATGTTTGTCATGATGATATCTTTTGTGGATGGGGTCAGAAAATTCCTGAACATTGTTTCACCTCATCATCTTAATTCTGAAGCAATCTGTTTTGTACAGGCAATGAATGATACTTTTCTCAGGTGAGAGATCTAGGGCCATCTTGGCCCTCTTGTTTTATATTAAAAGGGGCATAACTCCTGACCTAATTGACGGATCTCAGCAATAATCGAACTCAATTGAGACCTTATGGTCATAAGCATTGAATTCTCAAAAGATGAAGAAAATTTCTGGCATTTTTTGAATATTAAAAGGGGCATAACTTCTGAACTAATTGACGGATCTCAGCATTAATTGAACTCAATCAAAACCTTATGGTTATAAACATTGTTATAAAGTTTGAAGATGATTGCTCAAAAGATGAAGATGCTAGAGTGTAAACAACTTGAAATATGGCATTTTTTGAATATTAAAAGGGGCATAACTCCTGACCTAATGGTACGATATCAGCCATAATCGAACTTGGCCGTGATTTTATGGTTATAAACATTGATATAAAGTTTGAAGATAATTGCTCATGAAATGAAGATGCTAGAGTGCAAACAATGTGAAATCTGGCTTTTTTGAATTTTAAAAGGGGCATAACTCCTGACCTAATGTTCCGATATCAGCCATAATCACACTTGGCCAAGATTCTATGGTCGTAAACATTGATATAAAGTTTGAAGATAATTGCTCATGAAATGAAGATGCTAGAGTGCAAACAATGTGAAATCTGGCTTTTTTGAATTTTAAAAGGGGCATAACTCCTGATCTAATGTTCCGATATCAGCCATAATCGAACTTGGCCGAGATTTTATGGTCATAAACATTGTTTTAAAGTTTGAAGATAATTGCTCATAAAATGAAGATGCTAGAGTGCAAACGAACAAATTGTGGACGACGGACGGACGGACGACGGACATTCATCGATCCTAAAAGCTCATCCTGAGCACACGTGCAGGGTTCGATTTTAGCGATATTTACCACTAGCAAAAATTAGCTTGTACAATTTTTATTCACTAGCTAAAATGAAAAATGACTAGCTAAAATTTATGAAACAGTTTTAATAGCTCATAATTGACATTCAATTTCTTGGGCCATGTGGGGCCGTGTTTGGCCTCTTCCTTCGCTGACCGTTGAGCCACCATCTCCTGACTGCTGGTCTAGGATCAAAGTCTTTGAATCTGATGTTGGCAACAGAAATCCTCATTAGAGTGTCCATCATATCCACACCAAGGTTACATCTCCAGTCAGTTTTAATGCGTTTCATGGTAGAAAATGCACGTTCACAGGAGGCATTGGATAAGGGATAAACACTTGTCAAATGAATTATTAGCAAAATGTCCTTATAATCTCCCTTATCAGAGTCTTCCTGGCTAACCAACTGCCACACTAGAAGTGGATGCATGGTTGTATAGCGAGCTGTGCTAGCCACATGTATCTTCAAATCATTCCATTGGCTGAGAGCATTAACCAGGTCACAATTGGCATTTTGTAGCACAGTTGCAAAATGCCTGAACACAACTCTTACATCTTCTATGCCATAAAGGAGTAAAGCAGCTCTGTCAGTTAGAAGGGGCCAATTCTTATGGTCAAAAGCATTACATGAAAGGTATATGCTATCAGAGAGTATGTTGTCAAATCTGGTAGCTATGCAGTCTATCATGGACTGAACAATTCTTTGTTTGTCAGTGGTTAGTGCAACAGAATCATCAGCAGGCATGTTTGATAGAGTATGTCCACGGTATTGGTTGCCTTGAATTTCATGCCTTATCTCAACTACAGCTGGGCCCTCATTGTCATACAGTTGGCGAAGAGTTCCCTCAGCACTCTGTAATTTAGTGACCGCACTATACACAGTGATATCCTCTCGCTGGAACAATAAGCTGATCTTAGCTACTTCATTTAGGACATCTTGCACAAAAGCCATGTACATAACCATTTTATGTTGTTTTAATAGTTTTAGGTAACCTCTAACTTTAGCCCTATCCTCAGATTTATTACTTGCATCCTCAGCATAATTTTCCATTTGAGTCACTATGATAGGCCAGTTTTTTAAAAGCTTAGTAACAGCTTTCAGCTTGTGACTGACCCATCTTGTGCCATTAGTTTTCTCTGGCTTAAGGAAATGTTCTCCCAGTAATTCTGCAATATCAATTGCTTCTTTGTTACGTTTAGCTGAACCCTTGTAAAACTGGTATATTGAAGCAAGCATCTCTATCACTGTGTCCATATAAGTGCCCTTGAAGGTGTCTTTCACAGCCAACTCAAGTCTATGTGCCAAACACCAAACAGACAAAATCCAATCAGCATTACCTTCTTGTTTCATTAAAGTTATCACACCACGTCGAGCCCCCATCATCACACTAGCACCATCCGAACAAAATCCAACTGTCTTCTGTTTGTAATCCCGCAAGTCAAATTCAGTGAATGCCTTGTTAATAGCCTCCAGTATACCAGTTGCTTTTGTGTTTTCTGGCTGTTCTAACTTTAAATATTTCACTTTAGGATAATAGTTTTCAAGAACTTTTACCAAGATTACCTCTTTCTCAGTTTCTGTTCTGTCCGTGGAACCATCACAGAAAACACTGAAATAGTCAGCCTCATGTAGTAAGTTGTAGACATTGTCACGGTACTCCCCACTTATTTCAGAAATAAACTTTCTTGCACTTTGATCATTGACATATGTGTCCCCCAAAGAAATACCATTAGCATTCTGTAATTCAATCAGTCTTTCGAAATCTGTAAAAGGTTTCTCATATACAGCTACGTGGTAGGCTGTTTTGAAGAGGAGGCACATTTTTTCAGATGTAGAAGCATCTATTTTCTGAAACCCTTCTTCTACTTTGGATGGCTTGTTATTGCTTTTCCTTGCAGCAGCAATTTTTGCATCACTGGCTCGTAGGTGTAACACTGACTTCAGGTGAGATTTCAAAGACTCTATCTTAATCCTACTTGTACCAGTCACAAACTGAAAAAAATATGATTAAAAGACTATGTAAAAATATAGAACTGACATTTTATGCATGCAAAATATAATCTCTGTACAAGTAATATGATTGAGCCACAAGTTTTAAAACCATAGTTTTCAGGGACCATGAAGTAATAAAGAAGATAATATGGAAATACTATCATCATACTAAGTAATCATTTAATCAGAAAATGACCAGTGGTACCAAATGGTGTTGTCATAAAATGATAACAGTCACTTAGTTTCTAGAATACAAATGGCCTACCAATTTAAATTTATAATTTCAAGGGCCATGTAATTTTAAATAGCCTTCCTTAAACATGGCAGTCCTAAAAAAGCAGCAAACCCCTAACTGGCCTCTTCAGTACCTATACCGAAAAAAAAATTGGCGATACCCCTCCCTAGCCTAGGCAGTTTTCATTGCTTCCCCCACCCACTCCACAGACCATATGAAAGATTGGATTTTACAAGCTAAACAGAATGGATAGAAAGGGGCAAGACCATATTTATAGATACATATGATCTTTCCATTCTGGGAAAAAGCTAGATAATCGATCTAAATGAAGTTATACATACCTTAGATGCACTGTCAGCTGGTGCAAACATTTTACATGTTTTACAGCTCATTTGAGTCACTGTGGATGAATCGCTGTGTTTGAACCTCACTTATTGGATTTATCCGCCGGCCGTTTGAAAAAATTTGTAATGGACTTTTGCGACATTTTTTTTTACCTTGTTAATATTCACGTGCTACAGTAAAGCATGACGGTAATGGGATTTCTACTGGTCTATTTTAAACAACGAATCAGAGACGAAGACTAAATTAAGCAGCCAATCGTAGCCACGTGTTCCGCGAAACGTAATATTATACATTGACGTATATGGCCGAGAAATCCGAATTTGTTTACGATAGAGATGCCCAGACAATATGACTTATTTCGGCCGCTTTTCATGTTTGTTCGTTCGTTTTTTTTTGTTGTTTTTTTTTTCGTTTTAAATTTCATTTGGAACATACAATGACAGTTAATTGAAAAGTAGATTGTAAATGATTTAGCTTCTTTTTTTATTCACTCGCTCAAATATGCGAGTGGCTTTTATTTCCACTCGCTATTCGGCAGATCTACAAGCTATTAGCGAGTATGCGTGCCTAATTTCGAACCCTGACGTGCTCAGGTGAGCTAAAAAAGCTCATTGTTCAATCTTACTTAAGGTTAGTCTCAAATCCTTAGTGGTAATATTGAATACCCTCAACTCCACTAGGCTTCTATTCCCCTACTCCTCAGCCCTTTCACTTAAAACCTAAGCAAATATAACTGAAAAACACCAGCAATATACCATGTCACCAGATCCATCCTGTTTGTGCATTGAACATTCTGTACAGTTGCCATTCTTGTCCTGAAGTTTTGCAACACTGCTGTCGCTGCCTTTTGAATTTGATCCTCCCATTATCTAAAAAGAGAAAATGAAGCTATAAACACTTCCACTTGAATCAGTCACAGTGTTAAACAAGGCTGTGTCACAGACACAAAATCCCCCGCCGAATATATTTAGTTCATGAATGGGAGCTGTTTTTACAGAACATAAATCAGGGGCCGTAACTCCATTGTAAAAGATCAAACTGGTTCATGCTGTCAATATGCTCCGGACAAAAATCAAGTATGAAAAATAACAAAGGGCAATAACTCCAAAATTCGGCTAAGGAGAGTTATGGTTCTTGTGCACTGCACTTCTCCTCAATGAGATCTGTCCACCTGTGAAGTTTCAAAGCAGTAGCTTGAATACTTTTGGAGATATGCTCCGTAAAAATAAAGTATGAAAAATAACAAAGGGCAATAACTCCAAAATTCGGATAAGGAGAGTTATGGTTCTTGTGCACTGCACTTCTCCTCAATGAGATCTGTCCACCTGTGAAGTTTCAAAGCAGTAGCTTGAATACTTTTGGAGATATGCTCCGGAAAATAAGTATGAAAAAATAACAAAGGGCAATAACTCCAAAATTAGGCTAAGAAGAGTTATGGTTCTTGTGCACTGCACTTCTCTTCAATGAGATCTGTCCACCTGTGAAGTTTCAAAGCAATAGCTTGAATACTTTTGGAGTTATGCTCCGGACAAAAGGGCAATAACTCCAAAATTCGGCTAAGGAGAGTTATGGTTCTTGTGCACTGCACTTCTCCTCAATGAGATCTGTCCACCTGTGAAGTTTCAAAGCAGTAGCTTGAATACTTTTGGAGATATGCTCCGGACAAAAATCAAGTATGAAAAATAACATAGGGCAATAACTCCAAAATTCGGATAAGGAGAGTTATGGTTCTTGTGCACTGCACTTCTCCTCAATGAGATCTGTCCGGGCAATAACTCCAAAATTGGTAAGAGAGTTATGGTTCTTGTGCACTGCACTTCTCTCAATGAGATCTGTCCACCTGTGAAGTTTCAAAGCAATAGCTTGAATACTTTTGGAGTATGCTCCGGACAAAAATCAAGTATGAAAAATAACAAAGGGCAATAACTCCAAAATTCGGATAAGGAGAGTTATGGTTCTTGTGCACTGCACTTCTCCTCAATGAGATCTGTCCACCTGTGAAGTTTCAAAGCAATAGCTTGAATATTTTTGGAGTAATGCTCCGGACAAAAATCAAGTATGAAAAATAACAAAGGGCAATAACTCCAAAATTGGTAAGAGAGTTATGGTTCTTGTGCACTGCACTTCTCCTCAATGAGATCTGTCCACCTGTGAAGTTTCAAAGCAATAGCTTGAATACTTTTGGAGTTATGCTCCGGACAAAATTCGGACGGACGCACGGACGGACGCACGGACACACGGACAACGCCAAAACAATATCCCCCTCCCGATTTCATCGGCGGGGGATAACAATATTTAGTGAATGAAAAGAAAAAAAATACAGTACCTTTTTTTCAAACTGAAGATTCAATTTTTTTTTCGCAATTTATGTTGATAAATTAAATTACCAGAAAAAGTTCAGGGTTTGTGGCAGGGGGGGGGGGGGGGGGGGTTGTTTAATGTTCCAATCCAAATTGATTCATGTATGGGACTGCACTAATGATCGATATAAGGCCGAGTGCAAATAAGGGTTCATTTTTGTGTCTCCAAGAAAAAAACATAAATATCACCAAGGAAAATAATAAAGCAACTTTGAAATTGATGTTTTCTGAAAGGTATGATTGTGATGGTATTGTGGTGAAAATTTCAGGTTAATCGAATGATTGGTTCGAAAGTTATAGCAGATTGAACAAGAGGGCCAAGATGGCCCTTGGTCGCTCACCTGAGAAAGATGATTGCTTAAGAAATAAAGATGCTTGAGTGGTAAAAGTGAAATCTGGTTTAATTTATGGTGAAATGGGCATAACTCCTAAATTTACAAGTCAATATCAGTTATAATTGAACCCGATTGTGAGATTAAGGGCATAAACATTGTCTTAAAGTTTAAAAATGATTGTTAAAAAAATGAAGTTGGTAGAGAATAAACAAAGTGAAATCTTGCATTTTTTGTATAAAAAGGGACATAACTCCTGACCTAAATGACCCATCTCAGCCACAATTGAACTCAATCGAGACATTATGGTCATTAACATTGTAATAAAGTTTGAAGATGATTTCTCAAAAGATGAAGATGCTAGAGTGTAAACAACGTGAAATCTGGCAAATTTTTATATTAAAAGGGGCTTAACTCCTGACCTAATCAACGATCTCAGCATAATCAAACTCAATCGAGACTTATGGTCATAACATTGATAAAGTTTGAAGATGATTCTCAAAAGATGAAGATGCTAGAGTGCAAACAATGTGAAATCTGGCTTTTTTGAATTTTAAAAGGGCATAACTCCTGACCTAATGTTCCGATATCAGCCATAATCCAACTTGGCCGTGATTTTATAGTTATAAACATTGTTTTAAAGTTTGAAGATAGTTGCTCATGAAATGAAGATGCTAGAGTGCAAACAATGTGAAATCTGGCTTTTTTTAAAAGGGGCATAACTCCTGACCTAATGTTCCGATATTAGCCATAATCGAACTTGGCCGAGATTTTATGGTTATAAACATTGTTTTAAAGTTTGAAGATAATTGCTCATGAAATGAAGATGCTAGAGTGCAAACAATGTGAAATCTGGCTTTTTTGAATTTTAAAAGGGGCATAACTCCTTAAGTTCGATATAGCCATAATAATTGGCCGAGATTTATGGTTATAAACATTTTTTAAATTTGAAGATAATTGCTCATAAATGAAGATGCTAAGTGCAAACAAAAATTTGGCGGACGAACATCTGACATTCATCGATCCTAAAAGCTCATCCTGAGCACATGTGCTCAGGTGAGCTTAAAATGCAAAGAAGTCGAAAATCGCTGTTTTTTGTGTGACATGCACTTTATTACCTTTTTTAATTTTTGAATAAATAAAAATAAATTGCTTTTTGGGTGGGTTTTAACATGGATGTATCATATGTATCCATATATTTTTAAAATCACCGACTGATTTTTATCAATAGTTAAAAGTTACATATTGATGACATATTTGAAAAAAAGGTCAAGATGTCTCCAAAATCTAAATTTTGAAGTCACCAATATAAAGGTAAATCAGAAATAAGCAAATAATAGGTTTACTTAATCAAACAAGACTGAAAATGGTGCAGGTAGATGTAGCTTCTAATTTTGATCATTTGCTTTGATTAGTTTGCATGTCACACTGCTTGGTTGTATCATTGCTACTATAAAAAATATGTCCCAACCATAACGGTTAACACCCTCCTTATGTTTATTGGTAACCTTTACCTTACAGTTATGCTTTGCACTTCTCACAAGCCCTGTTTTATTTTCCTTGATGCCTATCAGAACTTTTGCATTTCAAGAGATCTTTCAGCCAATCTATGGGAAAGCCCTAAGAGGAAGAAAACGTAATGTCCCAACCATAACAGTTCTGTCCCAACCATAACGGTTAAATTCCTCCCCTCTGACATTCATTTAACATCTTTTAAAATTAAATCAGTCGTTTATTTAGTTGTTTTATAGTTGTTTAAGTGACACAGGTCAGTCAGAATAATGGTATGTTGAATATTGTTCCTTTTTATTGTAATTCTTAAAATTAATGTTTATTCAGAAAGACAATTTGCAAACTCAAAACTACAAGCCACATGCTTGTTTAAAGCTTAGATTATGTTACATTCATTAATTCTGCAACAGAAAAAGATATTTTATTTTACTCTCTTTATTAAAACTCTGTTTTTTAAGACTTACGCAATGCAGACATCTACCGTTATGGTTGGGACAATTTTAAAATCGATTCTTGCTAGTTAATATATGGTGTTTGGTTGCTGTTTCAGACTACGATGGAGAAATTAGTCGTTAAAATGAACTTTGGAAGGGACTTAAGGTCCAATAACTTACAAAAGAAAACAACTGTTGTAAAGAATGTTAAGCTAAGAGTCAAAAAAACATATTGTGAAAAATAGAAAAACAATGAGCTAATGAATAAGAAAAAGTATTGCCCATTGTGCAAGTTACAGACAAAAAATGAAAGAACAAAGAAAAAAAATGCTAAACTAGATGTACAGTTAAGAAAACAAGAACGGAAGAGAAAAGCTAAGTATTTTAAACAAGAGGGCCATAGAGGCCCTGGGACGCTTACCTGAGTATAGGGTTACCCAAGGAACAACTGTACTAAAACATTTTGAAATCTGGCCAGTATCTTTATGGAGATAATTCTTAAAGTTTTCATAATTTATTTCTTTCCATTGCAACCAGAGTTCTACATGGATCAAGTTTATTTTAGCAACTTTTGTGAAGCATCCCTGCCAAGTTTAATCAAATTCTGTCCAACAGTTTCAGAGGAAATGTCGTTTAAAGTTTTCACTATATACATATAAGGCAAATTAACCCCACCCATGGCAGCCATGTTTTCTTACGGATCAGAATAATTTAGCAATCTTGATAGAAGGTTACCGGGCCAAAGAACATCTGTACTAAAATATATTGAAATCTTGCTAATAGTTTTAAAGGAGCTACATGATTTTTTAAGTTTTCATAATTTTTTTCTTTCCATTGCCATGTCAACCAGATCTTCATAGATCAAGTTTATTTTAGCAACTTTTGTGAAGGTTCCCCCCAAGGATCATCCCTGCCAAGTTTAATTAAATTCTGTCCAACAGTTTCAGAGGAAATGTCATTTAAAGATTTTACTATATACATATAAGGCATATTAGCCCTGCCCCTGGTGGCCATGTTTTTTTACAGATCAGAATAATTTTAGCAATCTTGATAGAGGGTTTCCCAAAGAACATCTGTACTAAAACATTTTGAAATCTGGCCAGTTGTTTTGAAGGAGATGATTTTTAAATTTTTCATATTTTTTGCTTCCATTGCAACCAGCATTCTACATGGATCAAGTTTATTTTAGCAAGTTTAATCAAATTCTGTCCAGTGGTTTCAGAGGAGATATCATTTAAAGCAAATTGTTGACAACCGACAAAGACATGCAGACGCATGCGCAGGGTGATCCTAATAGCTCAACAATAGCTAAAAACTAAAGGAACTAAAACAGGCTGATTCAGGTACTGAAAGCCACAAACATGCACCAAATGCTGGTAAAAAAAATCCACTACAGACCCGTGTGCAACCTGTGAATGTGCTTGTTAGTTAACAAAATGTTAGAAGGACAGACTGTCTTCATCTTGCAAGAACTTGTCGAAAAAGTCTTAAAGTTAGTTTATATAGTTATAAGTGTTGAAGTATTTTTTAATGTTATGTTAGTTTGATGATGAAATACATCAGAATGACTTATTTCATCAGGAGATATTTAGCCTAAATATTTAGGCATATAAGTTGTCCCAACCATAACAGTAATTAATGTACTTTAAAATACAAAGTGTACTGGAATCAAAATCAAAATCTTATTTCAAAGTAGTTGTTCTGATCTAGAAATGATTTTGCTTAATACTTTAATGATCTGAGCTGGAATTATTATGTGTGAATCAAACATTTATTGTGAAAAGTGTCTTACTTATTGCTGCAATTAACATAGATCTACAAGAAGACTTGTGCCATAAATATCAGTGACAATTTCAATGTATTTGAAGACTTTGAACATCATATATTAAATTAATGGTGAAATGAAACAACATAAGGCTTGTTAAGATTTACAATTCAGCCTTAAAAACAAGAAGTGTAATATGTCCCAACCATAACGGTTAAACAGAAATTTCGCTACATTTTTGGTTTGGACGATGCTAAGTAATGCCTTTGAGTATCAAAGCCAGGTTGGTTTTATTTTGAAGGAATATAAAGTTTTTATTTCAAATATTTATTTTAAGTAAATGTTCAATTACAATCTAAGAATAAAAATTATTAAAGGTGTGTTTCTTTGAATTGTTACATTTCCTGGCATCAAATTGCCATATTTTTCAAGAATGTAGTTAATCTAAATGAAATATAGCTTGAAAGTTTGTCACATGCCCTTGCCTAATGTATAATGAAAAAATATTGTCAAACCCAATGGTTTACATAACAGTTTTCAAATTTAAATTGGATAATCTAGCAATATATTTTAGGAAAGCTGCATCTGTTTAAAAAAAAGCATCCTTCTGCGTTTCACTATAGTTATAAAACTGCAAAGCTCTCAACAGATCATTTGACCTTAATGTCACACTTTATTTGCACTTGGCCATAAAAGGTAGGAGTTTTAAATGTTTACCTTATTCTGAACATATCTGCAGAATGGAACCAAATGTCAGCCACAGACTTGCAATAAATAAAGGCTTAGAACTTGATGTCTTATTTGATGACTGGCAATGGAAAAATTAATTTGAAATTTGAGATTTGTATGTTAGATATACCAGTAGTTAAAAAGAATTACAGAACATAGAAAAAAAAATCAAATGCACACTAGTAAGTTGACACTATGTAAATCTTAGGCGTTTGAGCGGGTTTTTTCTAGCAGTCAGATTTTTCTAAAAAATTTCACTTAAATACTTAGACTATAATCATAATATATATAATAAGACATTTATATGAATTAAAATTTGGGTCACCATGTCCTTGAGATTAAGTTTTGTAGATCACACTGTCGCAAATTGCGAAAAGTTAAGACATTAAAAAATGGAAGATTCATTCTAATACTAATTATATCAAATAATTTTCAAAATACTGTAACAAATTTATCACATTTTGTTATGTATAATGTTTTTTATAAGTTATAGGTAAAGCACTGTCAAAAATGCAAGGAAATTACCAAACGAGCATAAAATATCAAAAACACAGGGAAAAACTACCCAAAAGCTATGAAATTTTATGTATCTTTTTCTTAATAAAAAAATTCCAATGGACAGATTTTCTTCTCTTTTTTTTTCAGATTCATCCACTGATATAAAGGCTTTCTTATTGAAATGTAAAAATATATATCTCACCATGTTTATTTTTATAACCAAAACTGCTTTCTTATTGAAATTTTATTCAAAATTGCATAAAAAAAAATCCACCAAAACTGATTTACCCTCATACTTGCAACTTTACTTTAAAATGTTTTACATGAATATAAAAAATTTTGGCTTTCCATAAACATTCTTTTTAAAACAGATAATCGTAGTAAACAAAGGCATGATGCCTGAATCGTCACGAGAACATTGCTCAATGATGTCAAGTTTTAAAAAGACAAATTGCTATACTATTAAAATTTACCGACAATATCAACCAATATTAACATAGGCAGGTTTAGAGAACTGGCAGGTTTTATCATAGGCAAGACTATGAAAATTTTGTAATAAACATAATCTTACTTAAATACATAGAACTTACTCTAGCTTATATTATAAAAAGATTTTTTAAGATTTTCCAATTTAACATCTCCTTTAAATAAGTTTCCTGGTAGGTCATTTATCACTTTGGCTATGAATTTGTACAACTAGGTAAGGCCCATAAAATTGAAGTTATCAATACCAAATATCTAAACTAGCCTATGATTCAAAGAAAAGATTATCTTTGTTATGTAAATTTTCTATAATTATAGTAACATGTAAAACAAGTGACCCCATAGTCGGGTCATATATCAAAACACAGGGTAAAATTTACCAAACTTGTATGCCATTAGATGTGCTTCTACAAAAAAAATTCCAAGCTCTAGCTTATGCTTCATGAAATTTTTTTAAGATTCTCCTAATATAACTCTATGTTAAAAAATGACCCCTGTGGTCATTTTTAACCATAATGGCTTTATGAATTTGTAATCTTGGATGCCATAAAAAGAAACATCCCACTACAAGATCTTTAGCCCTTATGATTCAAAGCAATTTTAAGATTTTTTATAAACTAATAGTAAAACAAGTGCCCTGGCGGTTCATTTAATCACCAAGTGCTATGATTTGTAAATCTTGGATGCCCATAGATATGCACAACCAACAAGAGGGCCATGATGGCCCTGGAATCGCTCACCTGAGTACCATTGCTCAACTGATTCAAGGTTTTTAAACAGACAAGAATTCTGATATAACTAATCTAAAACATTTTACCCTGACAATACTACACACCAAATATTAAGCAATGGGCCATATGGTTTCAGAGAAGACTTGGCACGGGTCATTTATCACCTAGGGCCAGACTTTGAAAATCTTGTAATGAACCATTAGATGCTATACATACCAAAAATCTAAGCTCTAGGCCTTATTGATTTATAGAAGAAGATTTTTAAGATTTTCCTATTAACTCTATGTAAAACAAGTGACCCCTGGTGTGGGGCATTTATCACCATTGGGCATGATTTGTACAATCTTGGTAGTGCCATAAGATGATGCTTACATACCAAATATCTAAGCTCTAGGCCTTGAGATTATAGAAAGATAAAGTTTCATTTTAAAATTATTTTCTCTGATATTAACAATCTAATATTGTAAACTTAAGGGACATCATAGGATGATTCTGGGGAAGTATTGTCAAATCACCATCAGCGGTTATGAGAATTTGTTAACAATGTTGCGCACGTCGCCGACATAAGATAAGGCGATCAAGCTACCATACACGCCAGTACTAAAAATCAAAAGGCTAGGCCTTGTGGTTTCGGAGAAGAAGATTTTTTCAAGTTTTTCCTATATTAGCCTATGTGAAATCAAGTGACCCCTGGGGCGGGGCCAATTTTGACCCCAGGGTCATAATTTGTACAATCCTGGTAGAGAGTCATAAGATCATGCTACATACCAAAAATCAAAAGGCTAGGCCTTGTGGTTTCAGAGAAGAAGATTTTTTAAATTTTCATTTTTAAAATCTATTTTTAGCTCCTGATCTAATTATGCGATGGACCAGAACCATTTATACAACTTTAGTAGAGCTTCATCCAAGGAACATTCCTGCAAAATATTTTTCAAATTGGCCAAGCCGTTTAGGAGGAGATGTTGTTTGAAGCAATTGTTGACGCCGGACGCACGGACGACGGACAAAAGGCGATCAGAAAAGCTCACCTTGAGCACGTTGTGCTCATGTGAGCTAAAAAAATGTCCAGTAATTATGTCACTGAACTCTATAATAACAGATAAGAGGTTTTGGGCAAATGAAGAGTAGTAAAAAAAAAAAAGTTTTAATATATTTATTTTAAATGATACATCAAACAATTTATACTAATCCCTCTCAACCGTTCCTTGGTTGCACTAGTACTTTGCATCTGGGAGGGTCATGAAAATTCCTTGCCCTCAACGGGGTAAGACCCAAAATCTCCAGATCCGAAGTCCCAAGTCTGGTATGTTACCACAACATCAGAGGAAAATTCCACTCGTCTACATGTCATGATATGTCACTGTCCAAAACACTAGCTGTCAGACAAGGAAAGATTTTTTACAAACCACCAGACTGGACCAGCAACTTGTGAAAAGGGACAGGGTTCCCACTGACTTTTTTTTCGGGGGGGGGGGGGGGACATTCACGTACTGCACCTGAGTTTAAGGGGTACAAAACAAATTTTGGGGATATATATTATATTGTGTATATTTTTGCTAATGAACTAGTTTTCCCATTCACTTAAAAATCCTGGGGTATATTTACACCCTGGTTGAAAAAATTGGGGGTATACAAGATAAATATAGGAGATACAACTTAAAAATTAATGTGGATCTTTGAAAATTACTGCACCCAACGACAAATGCAGATTTGAATGGCTTTTTTTGAAGATTTGGCATACTTTTTGCATGAAAATAAACCTGATTCACGAAAATTCGGATATATCCAGCTATTTTGAAACATTTTTGGCTTTGTTAATGTAAGTTTTTTTTTGACGGTTGTCCATTATCTGATTTATTACCGATAGATATACCCGACAAGTCAATTCCAGTAGTCTTTTGTTTTACGGCATAAGATGTGCCGAGCCAATCCATCAGTTTTCTCTGCTTGTTTACAAGTGATAGACTG
The DNA here is from genome assembly GCA_021229015.1 of Solen grandis. Taxonomy (NCBI): domain Eukaryota; kingdom Metazoa; phylum Mollusca; class Bivalvia; order Adapedonta; family Solenidae; genus Solen; species Solen grandis. Next base: position 35,480,719 of record CM037782.1, on the reverse strand, counting down.
TGCTACGTTATCAAAAAATCCCTCAGTTAGAATAACGGAAACCTGTTGAGAATTATTGCAACCAGTCTATTGCATGTGAGCATTCTAATAATATATATTAATTATTGCACTGGACCAATCAAATGACTCAATCATCCGCGGGAGATTTTCCTTATGTTAATTATTGTTCAGAGGTGACGTCAGCTATATTCATAAATGTTATTTTCGTATTGCTTAGTAAATAGATGATGGGAAGTATTCAATAGTTGTCTTTCTTGCTTCAAACTTGTCCAAACTAAACGTTTACTTGTCGTTTTGGGTTGACTTTTTTTTTCCTGTGCCATATTTTGTGCGTGAATTAACGAACAAGGTAAAATTTCTGTACATGATTTTTATCAATTGTACGTGAATCGCGCACATCTGTGCGAGAGTGGAAAATCTGAAATGAATTTGTACAAAAATACAAAATACAATGATTCAGTCAAAGTTCACATTACTTTCAATCACTTGATTGGGCCAAACCAAGAATGAATCAGACAACTTTAAAGATTATGTATGATTGTTTAAGCAAATATCGTCGGAAGTCCTAACTGCGCCCCTGTCCTAACTCCACCACCTTCCTTTTTTTATTGCAGTCTCGCTATATTTTATCACACGCGTAAGCGACAGTGAGATTTATTTAACTATAATTCTGTAAATAAACTCAGATGATTTTTGTATGAAATTTAGATTCAAACTGATAAATATTGCAAATGTTATCTCGCACCACTCTTTTTATGTGTTTTTTCTTAATACGAAATGATTTCCACACAGAATGGCCTTTTTACACTCAAATTTTTAAAATAAAAGTATCTCAGAAATTCCATCTGCTGTGTTTACATATTTATAAATGGAAGTCATATATGTACAATTCGCAACTGCTATGACGTCACCTAGGGGATGGAGTAAGGACCACACAAAATGAAGGCATAATATTTAACTCGTAATGTATCCTGGTGGGTTGTATTACCGTGGTATTTAGCTTTCAGAAATAAGTTACAAATAGAAGAAGAAGCACACACATGAAAAATTTATCTTCCAGTAATCCTCAACATTTCATTGATAAAATAAATGAGTGTCACTTCTCTAGAACAATTTCTCCTTGATAAAAATATTGACAATGTAAACACTATGTAATATATTTCAGAAATTTCTTGGTAGGGTATTACCAATGCATATTAAAACTTCACTTCTAGTAATCTTTTTAGATTAAATATCATAATAATAAATTTTCTGTGACGTTCATTATACTGTCCTGAAACAGTTAGAATGATTTTTAATTATGTTGTATATATTTATTTTTTAATTATTGTTTCAAAATAAGTTGGGTAGAAAATATGTTAAATTTCCATAGAATTTTGGTTGTTAAAAGGGGATTTTAGAAGAAATGCAAAATCTCACTTGGAAATATCTCATACCTAAGGTTTTAATGTTTTGACAGATAGCACATAGTATGTCTTTACTTTTAGTATACAAATGATATTGAGGCAGAATTCATGAAACCAATATTCCTCTTTTTTCTGAATACCCCGGTAATATACGACCACCGGTAATACCCTACCCGAGTATATTTAATGTTATTTTTTAGTGAATAATTATTTATAAAAATTATTTTGGGGGTATCAATGTGAATTTAATAGAATTAATTGGTACGTGAACAGTTTTTAATTCTATGTATTTTATTTATGTTGCATTTCCTAAATAAATCTTAAAGGGGCGCAGTTTGGGCACTCGATACAGGTTATATAAACCTGAAAGTCACCCCACCCACCATCAAAGCATTGAGTTTACCGGTTCTCAAAAGAAGGTCATTTATTTAATTAACAATGTTGCTGTATTGTTTAGTGGTATTGTATATTCTATGTTACACATAAGATCGTTTAAGAGAAAAATAACTTTTATATGTTCTCTTACCAGCAATCTACAAAGTTTGATCTTGAAATCATGCCTCTTTGACCGTCTGCTTCACCTTTCGCAATTTCTTGGCTAATTTTCGTCAGACGGTTAATTGTAAAAACAACACACTCATGAGACTTGCGGCTTTCGCGTCTTTTTGTAAACCTACCAGCGTCGGAGACCCACGGCTTCGCTGTATGAAGGAACGGAATAAGCGCTCGTGGGTCTCCGACGCTGTTATCCTACCTACTAACAAGGTCTCTTTCATACTAGAGTCATGCAACTCTCTGAATGGACGAAACATGACGTTGTGTATATATAGAGACCCTGCTACTAATAATGATAATGTTATTAATGTCTTACACCAAATATCACAATTTCAGATAGAAATATAGAACCTATTGATATCTGAAACTTGGGGAAGTAAAATTTAATAAACAAATGTCACAGTATTAAACATCTCAGTAAGGAAAGCCAAAATTCATTAAAATGTTTAAGATTTTGAAAGTTACACTAAACAGAGATTTGAAATCATTATAACTGATCAAAATATATTTAAAAATCCAGATATGACGAAAGGGGTTGGATAAAATAGCTGTCTTTCCATTCCTCACCATGAAATTTACAATCTTCAATACAACCGGAAAAAATCTTTAAAATGTTTCTTTAAAAAATTAGAGAAATCTATCATTGTTAAGGTTGCGTCGCAACCAATAAAATTGAAAGTGTTCAAGGTGGGGGCTGTAACAAGACCCTCTGACAGCTGGTTCCAAAGGAGAGTGGAGGAGGGAAAATACTGCGCAAACTCCACACAGTGACCTCCCGTGCACGCTCACTTAGCAAAAAGAATCTATGGACTAAGCATTCTATAAATAGAGACTGTGACGTCACTAGCTAGCACTAGTCATTCAGACCGGTGTTGACACATTGTGGACTAAGACTACAATTACCTGCCCTTGGTTACCCGGTATCCGGATGTGCCTACACAGAAAATAGTGACCCTATTTAATACTGAATTAAAGTGAGTTTTTGACTGAAAGACATGCAATAAAGGATTAAATTCTATAGAACACAGTTAAAATAGTCATGAAATGCCCAATTTAGAGGCCTTATTGCACAAAAACCTTAAAAGTTGAGCATTACTGAGAGGGGAATTTTTGAGAAAATTGGTGTGAAATGGCCGACCGGTGCACTAAATTCATACGTATGTTATTTAACCTTAAATAGGTCAAAAAGTAGTCGGGTGACCCGATGTTTAAATGTACAGAATTATTTCTCTTGAATAGATCTATCTAATGAGGGTAAGTTTGGATGTCAATTTCCCTTACAGAAATTGTCATTTGCATATATGCTTATATAGAACATATAGTAAAATTAATTGTGGTCTTAGTCCTGATATCTATGCCGAAGAATGAAGGGGAGGTAACTGCGTGGAGATGGTGTCATTAACTTTTTTGTTGTTGGCACTCGTAGTTGGTGTAAGTAGAGCTCACTCGGAAAAGCGAAAAGCTTGTTGACTACCATGTAGAGAAACACTGTCTCTTTTTTACGTTTTAAGGGGCTAATGCCCGGACTTAACCATTTACATTGTGGGTGGGGGGGGGGGGGGGGTCCGACAGATTTTTGTTGTACAACTATGAAAATTACCATGGATTTCTGAAATTCACCGTACGTTGGGGGAAAGGGGCTTCATCCATGACTTTTTCCCTTTTCCTAAGGGGGGGGGCATCATGACCCCCTTACCCCGTCTCTCTGAGTATTGCACACGGGGACTTCCAAGTGTGTTGAGAATGGCGGTGACGCTTCTTATCCTAGAATAATCAGCAAATGCAATTTTGAAAGCTCTGCGTAGTACCGTTTCAAGCCTGGATATGGGGTGACAAACAGTGGAGGCATATTCGACCCGAGTCCTGATGAAATTCTTCTAACGGGTTTCTTTCGTAGCACTGGGACAAGAAGAGAGTCTATAGCCCAGGAAAGCTGTAGTGCCATTGGCTCTCTTATCTGTCTTGTTTATGAAGTTATTTGATAACACACACACACAAAAAAAAAACAACGTAATTTGTGATTTTTACTAGTTGTCATCTCAACAAACAATGGCGCGTAATATTTTCTTCGTGAATATAGGAAGTTATCTAACGATGAGGACATGCATTGTAACAATATTCATTTTGCATTGTCTTACATCATCCTAAAGTAGGTCGAATTTTAAGTTAGACAGCTACAAGGAAAAAAATAGATAGAGAAATAAGCTTGGAAAACGATTTCATCAAAATTTATTTTTCATTCACCCATCTCCTTTTCAATATGCAATACCTTGCTTGGGACATAGACTTAATGATTGTCAACAGACAATAATATTAGGAAGACAAGAAAAAATAGATGTTGTTATAATAATAATTATTGAGTGTGGGACAACCCCCACCCAAACCCCGGGACAAAATTTAACATATAGGCGCAACCACACACAGTCCCCTCATGTTTTTTCCATGGGAGGACATAATAAATATCCCCGCCTATCCCCCCCCCCCACTTATTTTTTTAATTTTTACAGTTCGGACCTCCTCCCCGTATATATTTCCACTCATCCTTTTGAGAAATATTTGGTAAAAAATATAAAAATACGTACATTTCTTTTTGCACTAGTTTGTCCCTTGTTTGTATGTTCTTTCGCCCATTTCACCATAAATATGTGCTTTTTTGCGGCAATGCATTGGTTATTGATGTGTTTGTGTATTTACTGGATTTAACGTCCAGCCGACAGTAATTCAGTCATTTGGAATCGACGTCTACTAGAGACATATATATACTTGAGAGATATAGTGCTGAAGTATTACGCCGTATACCTCAACCAGTCACATTATCCTGGCACCGAGCCAACTAGTCCTTAACCTTTATATATGCTGAGCGCCAAGCAAGGAAGCTAAAGCAGTACCAATTTTAACGACTTTGGTATACGAACCTTCGACGACCTCCCGATTCCGGGGCGGACGCTCTAACCACGGGGGCTGGTGCATTGAAAAAAAAAATTGAATTGTGAAAAAACGAGTAATTTAATGCATTGCGTCTTCATTGGTATCTATCTTTGTTCTTAATAATAAGACTTATTCCGGGTTGAAGTGGGGGGGGGGGGGGTCCGCCAATTTTCACGCACGGGACAGGTGAGATTATGTCCGTGGCTGAATTTGCCTTGCCCAGTTATAATTACATAAGTACATGCATTATCATTATTGAGTTTCATATGTTCACGATGTTGCTAGAGCAACACGACAGGTATGCTGTCACATTGTCTATGCCAGTATATACCAGATAAGGATGACAGGCGGTGGTGAGTGATTGTCTACGTCAGGTATGGCCCCACCAAGTGCCACCATAGAGAGACAACATGGCTGTACACTGTCCATAATTATTGGGGTTGAAATGGTTCTTTACTTTAAGGCCTATTATTCTCCCAAGAGCAGTGAATATTCTTCGAACTGAAAAGCAAAACGTGTGCCACAGATTTGTTAATAGATGAAATCTGTTCATACTCGTTGACAACATGACTATGTAATGCATAAATAAGCAAGAATGTTTTATTTAAGATCATTAAATTGTTTACAAAAATGCTTAATTTGCATATTCCGCATATCTCCGTCAATTTCGTAACGTTTCACATATACCTTCCGCATGTCGCCGTTAAGGAAAATGATGACGTAGCAGCTAAACAAAATGTGATTCGGCAGTTGCTTTTCAAATTCAAATAATTTCCGATTTCAGACCGTCTTCTGAAATACTCGCCAATGCAAAATGTAAACAATGAGAGTATTTTGACATCCATCCATCCAAAATACTAATTTGCGTAATTTGATCAACATTTTCAATGCGTTTAATGTTCTTTTACAGCAGATATTTGCACATGTACCATTTGTATTAGTCTACAATATGTCAATGTTATTTTATATTTTCTCTTTCATAAATTGTATCATCCTGAAATATAATGGTCCTTTAACGATAGCTCATCGTGGAAGATAACAAATGCATATCAAGGATTCATTTGTGTTCTCATCTCATAAAATCAAAGTTAGATGGTTAGTTGTTTTACAAATAAAACCAAATATATAAATGGAGAGATCGAAACAAATAATGGCATATACTGTAACATTACATAGGTAAAGTTTTAATGGCTCGATAAATAAATTTGTTATAAAAAAAAATCAGTTCGAATGTATTTCTAATTATTGAGGTTTTATTGTACGTTATAATGCTGGTTTAAAAGATAGAATCGATGTTTGACATATTTTATTAAATCAGATTCATGGTACTGGTCCAACACAGGAACCGTTGAGGGAAATTAGTGTAAGCTATAAAATTACTAGCTGTTATCATTGTTCTGCGATCACTGTTTTCACTTCCGTTTTAACTGGCAAAACTTTGTTTTCATGGATATCGCTGACCAATGAAACCACGCGTAGCATATTGTATTTTGAATACTCTTCATTGAAGTTGCAAAAGCAAAATTTAATGTAACCCGACGTTTCATTGGCCAAATGATCCGTGCTGTCTCCGTCACGAATCAGATGAAATGCCTAACTAATAATTCACGAATACGAAGTTTGTCTGATCACATAATTCACGGTCATTTAAGAAGCAAATCGTATTAGTAAATGTGGCCATGGATTCCGACGATGGTGCGACCAACGTATTTAGTGGTGACTGGTATTGGTATGATTCTTTGTTATATTTCTATCAGTGGTTGTTTATTTAATCATTGACAGTTCTTTTGAACGTCTGTCTCGACACACATGTTATTTTACCGCCAATAAACTATGTAGAGTATGCCTGACTATCAACTAATCTGCACATATATTTCTATATATATATAAAACTATTACATTACATTAAAGGCGATATGCTAGTATATGGACTGATCAGTCGGACTGAGAGACGCAATAAGCTCCCGTTATGCTAAGCGCCCCGGTGCTACACTGTGTTATATAAAAGTGAAGCTTTTAATTTATCGTGCGCGCGCGCGCGCACACACACACACACACACACACAGAGCAAACATTGTCAAGATTTGGTAGAGTGTAACCTTGTTTCACAACTTAAGCACATAAATTGTTACATGACAGATGACGTATTTGACATTGCCGTCAAAGCGAAACATATCTCGCTTTTCTTTAACCCCCGGCAATGCTGCAAAGTGGTTCACATAATTAGCTTATTATGTTAACTTTATAAAATTAGATACATATGCAAGGAAACGAAACAATATGCCGTGTGAGAAAAAGACGTTAGAGAGTCACTGGTGCTGTGCTCCCCGACATATCATTCAGACGGACGTTTTAAACAGTGTGTGCTGGATATGACACTGGGCGATGCAGGTAAGACAACCGGTTTACACAGTTGCAAAAGTAAATATGCACTCAGGCATTTGTCATTAATTTAAATGCATTTTTTATATCAGAAAAATATCTTATGATTTGGCCGAAAGCAGTCCCGATAAAAACATCAATACTTTCGACAAAAGATGGAAAAGATGCACATATTTGGTTAAACAATACGTACATATATGTTTATTCCAAATAACGTGTTACATTTTATTTCGGACAGAAATAAACAATTAACAGGCGTATTTCACAATAGCAGTTGTTTTTTTACTATATAGACAAAAATAGCGAACAGATTTTTTCTTGAACTTGGCATGATTATAGAGAATCACACTAGAAACAATTTTATGGGATAAAAAATGGGGGTATTCATGCTACTTCTTGAGTTATCTGCCCTGAATGAGGGTTTTTTTGGGTGTGTGTGTTTTGTTTTTTTGTTTTTTTTTTCTGCCATTTCCAAGGGAAAATAACTCAATATCAAGCCTATCGATACCTTATCTTATTTCAAATTATTGTTTGTTGTTTCACTCTTAGTCATTATGAAAAGTTTTAAGCAATTCCATTTATTTCTCAATGTTTTAGCAAATAGACATACTGCGTTTTTCTTGAAAAAAAAAAAAAGAATATTTCTATATATTCGCGTTTGCGACTTTAGTATAAAATCTGTTGCATAGAATTTCTACAACTTTTACACAGTGACAGGGAATATAGTACCAAACATCGAGTTGAAATAAATGAGGTGTTGCTAGCCCATAATAATGAGTTATCTGCCCTTGAAAATGGCAGAAAAGAGCTAAAGATCTCGCATTCAGGAGTAGATAACTCAAAAAGTAACATGAAGACCCCCATTTTTTATCCTATAAAATTGTTTCTAGTGCGATTCTCTATAATCACGCAAAGTTAAAAAAAATTTCTGTTCGCTAGATTTGATTTTCCTTCTTTTTCTATTAAGTAAAAAACCGCTTTTGTGAAATACGTCCTTATTTTCTGATAGGCTGAGTGTACACATTTTTTTTCTTCAAATGAATATATTTTACGACGTAGATGTTTTATATTATAAACGTACAGTCAATTCGCTCATGAATGTGAGATGTTTCTTATATTTAATGTCTTTCTGATCATTTTTAAAAATAAATGTACGAGTAGTATATAATTCATGGATGTGGGGTAAGAGAGGGAGAGAGAACTGGGTTATATGTTTAAAGGAGTGGGAAAGATGTGGATGGATGCATCATCTTTAATGACATTGCAAACTGCAAAACTGTTAAACTAATAATTTTGCATATATTGTGGTGTGCAAGTCAGTCAATGTATCACTTGTCAAAGGTCTTTTTAATTGCTTATTTAGGACATTTAAGCGTTTTCAATTTCTGGTTTCAGGCCTTTTGATTGATGCTTCCGAGGACACAATACCAACTGGAAGTAATACTCTGAAAAACAACAACAATAGCAAACAAGTGGTTTTAGATACGTATGACCAGGAAATATCAAACATCAATTATTTCAATTATTTCATTGTACAACGATAAGTTTATGTGTGTCGAACCATATCATACATCTGTCGTTGCCAACCCCAGCCAAAATGCGTTGTACACTTATCAAGTTGCTAATGTGGATAGACAAAAACAAGCCCTCGGGCACAGTAGCGGTGTTCATGACTATATTTATTGTTTCATATATCGTAATTGTACGACTCGATTCTGACAGGCGTGTTTATAATCCGCAAAACCACACAAGTTATTTGCATGAAGCCTCAAGAGCCTTACGGACAAATTTCAGTGCTATCCCAAACAAAATTCTTGAAGAATTTGCGAAGGACGCCAAGGATGAGAATCTCACTGGGTCTACTGAACATTATATGAACATCAAAAACGCCAAAACAGCTGAAAATCTAACAATAGAAGAAACCACTGAATTGATATTGATGAGCGAAAATGAAGATTTATTGAATAGTGAATTAGAAAACCAAGAGGAAGAAATTGATAAAAATTGGGGTAGTTACTTGAACAGAAACGCAAATAATGTAGAAACAGGCAAGTTTAACCAGAATGTTCTCAAATCGCAAAGTCATCTAAGTTTTCAAGGTATCTACGATAAGAATCAAGCGCGAAAAGGATCAATATTCGACGCTGTGAAAAGTCTCCCGAAATCAGTACAAGTGTTTGATGCTTTAAAGGAACCCAAAGAATTAAGAAATTCTAT
>CM037782.1:35421131-35471131 GCA_021229015.1 Solen grandis | reverse complement strand
AGGAAACCATGAAAAGACCTATGCGAACTCGCAGGCTGATCAGGTTTTATGCTGTTCGCTGCTCCTCAGTGGTCTGGAAATGAGGATTTTATAATTAAATTTGGTAAGGTTTAACTGTGGTTTTCTGCAGATCAGGCTTTATGTGGTACCTATTGAGTGCATCAAAATGAGTCTATATGAGGGAAAGGGTTAATTAACTTTAAAAGGTACATGAAACAATGATATGATTTCTCTTTACCATGCAGCCTGTGAAGAATATGTGAAACAATGTTGTATGAGCAAACAGTGGAGACCCTGATCAGACATCTCCTGAAAGGAGTAGGAATCTGAACGGAGTTGGCTGTGTTTGCCAAGGCATCAGGATGGTCTTCAAGAGGTGAGGCAATATCCATAAATATTCCATGCTATGTCACGCAGCACAAGAAATTACCCTGTATCATCTTAATCTTTCTAAAGTAAGTATTTAGAAAATAAATATAGAAATGTTTTAACTGTGTAAGTATTACTAATAAATTCTTCTTAACAGTCTGTATCTCAATACTGTTAAGTTTTAGGCTTAAAACTTGAGATGTATGCCTTTCATCTTTCCATACATCAGAGGAACTCTGTGGCTTGGGATTTTCTCCTTCATTAAACTAAAGTAAGTTAAGTCTCAGACTTGCTTTAAACAAAGCATTAAGTAAGCTTAGTTCTGATCACAAAACAATATAAAAGGGATCAGCTATGAGTCTGGTAAATATCTGTAAACCTCTTCAATTGTTATTTAAACTGGAATATAAATACTGCCCCAGGCATAAATTCACTTGAAAGAAAAGTATATAATGTTGCATATAATATGAAAAGAAGCCTATTTTATCACTCTCTGTCAGCCAATCAAAATGCTTCTCTTCTCTAAGACAAACACATGTTTTAAAACTATGCAATAAAGATTAAACTTTACAAATAATTCTGCGATATATTTTAATAACTATAACATTTAACTATCAAAGAAAAATTACTAAATTTTTATCTGCGGAAGGATCAAACAATTATAAACCTTTTTAAATGCATGTTAGTTGTAAAAGTAAACCTAGAACATTCTGAAACAACCCAGCAATTTCAGTGATAAAAAAAATGTTAAAAAATAATATAATGTAATAGTGTCTGGAAAAAATTAGGGAACCATTAAAATGTAAAACAGCTTTTATTTCTTGAAACAACTTGAATTCAACAGCCTTCTATCAGGGGGGCTGACATTATTCTGAATAAATCCGAAATAGTGCTGTATAGGTCGTCAAATAAAAATGTCTGCAGATTTCAATAAAAGCATCATTTATATTATGTTCATAGAATCTATGACTTCTATTATGTGAGCTGTTGTATCTGTTTTTTTAAAGAACAAATAAATTCTTCAGTAGATAATTCTTAAGACAAGTCAGTTTATTTGAGCTACTTGAATTTGGTGTGCCAAAAATTGAGCATATCTGAGTGTACATCAGTCTGGTAAAGTTTACAAGTACTTGATATCCCACGTGCAGACTGATACCAAATAGATGAACTGAACTACTGAACTGTACTGTGAGGATGATTTGTTGTTATTCAAAAGGACTAAATATTTTATTAGTTTTTAGCATGTCTTTACGCTTCAGTACCTTTTGGTTGTGAGCATATACAGAGTTATTGAAAACACACACACACCCAGTGCTTATTTATTCATTAACCCTTTCCCTCATAGAGGAAACCATGAAAAGACCTATGCGAACAACATAAAACCAGATCAGCCTGCGAGTAACTCGCAGGCTGATCTGGTTTTATGCTGTTTGCTGCTCCTCAGTGGTCTGGAAATGAGGATTTTGTAATTAAATTTGGTAAGGTTTAACTGTGGTTCCTGTTCTTTCATAAACATATCTGAAATTGTATAGATTTGTTCCCATCATCTGGTAAATTTGCTGTTAGGTTTGAGAGTTCAACATCACCTTAAGGTTATGATATACTGGTATCCTAACATGGTTCCTGGCCCCAAGTATAGAAGGGAGATAGGGTCCACTCTTCACTGTATGTAAGATATTCCTATTATATTCACCATATTGCAATCAATAACTAAATCAATCAATAGTTTAAATCAATCAGTATTCAAAATTTATCACTGGACTGGCCTCATAGCATTTTCCAAAATTTATTTCAAACAATCCTACAACTTTATCACTTCTACTGTTTTTTATAACAAAATCAAGTTTTGCACACAAAAAAGAGAAAAAAAGAAATGGTGTCATTTATAAGATAAAAAAGTTAAATGAATGTTTCTCTTGAAGTTGTTTTTTTTTAACTTTGATGTGCTTGACTTCAGATAAAACAATATATTTTTAATGTCAGCATGATACTAACATAGAGTTCTTCTATTGTGAAATCATTGATACACACATTACAAGTATGAAATTCTATTTGACATTTATCTTGAAGAGAATGTATATATTTTTTGTAACTTTACTTCATTAACATCAAAGAAAACAACCACTGTTTCAAACAAATTTAATTTAATTAGCCATATAACTGCCTGGAAAATTATCAACATTGTTCTCATAAACTATACCTAAAAAGTCAAATGTTGATCACGTTGGATTTGTAACGAAATACTGAATGAACCTAACAAATCTATAAATAGACCAAATGAACTACAGATAAAGAGTGTATGATCATCAATGGAAGCGTTGTGATCTAATCTTGAAGGGCCATGTAGTACTAGGAGATGTTATAATTGTTTTATTACACTCAAATTTAGATCAATACAGTCTGCATGATTATACATCCTTTGCTTAAATTGATATTTGGATGTAAACATTCTTTTTCAAGTTTCTAATTTCTTTTGAAGTTGTCTAGTTCATTTCAGAACATAGACTTAGTATGAATAGAAATTAGAAGAAACAAGTTTGGAATCGAGTTTGAATAGGGCAGGGAATCTTTACGCGGTTTACCATGAGGGAGAAAAATCTTTACCACTTGTTCAGACACTGCAAGAATGCCTTTTTTCTTTGCTGCTTTTATTTAAACTGCATCCTTTCGAATCTGTTAGGTAGCCAAGATTGTTGTGGTTTATGCTGTTTCAAATCTGAACAAATACGTACCCCAATATCTGATCATTTTCAAGTGTTTCTTGCATTAAAGTTGTCCATTTTTATGATTCTGGCTGTGAGCTTGTTTGTAGAAAATTATATTTCTAACCAAAAGCATATCAGTCATTTGGGGGATTTTTCTTGTGGCTTATTTTCTCTACAAAAAATATTTGTACCCCACACAATCACATTATCCTGGTGCTGGGCTAGGCAGAGTCCTTGAATCTCTATAATGTAAAGAGTCACACTGCAGATATACTGCAAAGACTTTGATACGTCATGGTCAGGGATCAAACCCATGACCACTAGCTCCCAAAGACTAAAAGTTTAATTCTACATTAACTGAATGATATTTCCCTCCAAAACTGTCAATAAGAGAGGACACAAATTGGAATCAATGTCAAACTCGATCATTCAGTTTGACCTTGACCTTGAAGTTTCTTCTTTTAACTGCATTTTGGTTGCTTTATTAGGTCAAGAGATACTGAAAGAAGATGCATTTTGTGATGGACAGACAAACAGGTGAAGAATTTTGATGGACAGACATCCCAACAAAAAATAATATGTCTCCCCTAAAGAAACTAACAAATAACACAAGGCGAGTGGACAAGTCATATACTTGCATAACAAGGTAAGCAGTCTACCCAGGTACTATTACCTGATGGTTGCACATTTGTTAAAGCAGTATCCATGACCCTGACACGATCTTGATAAAAATCTTCACTATGATTCAAAACCAGTGACACTCAAAGTATCGGTTCAGTGGATTGATTTATGTTAAATCAGTGTAGATAATTATAGATTAAAAAGCTGTATCATCCATTTCAACTTGTTTATTTTTTAAGTATTTCAGGTTAACTGATACTGAAATGACATATTGCAATTTACAAGCAATTGACCAACTTTGCATGCAATGTCATGCAACATAGCATACAATGATACAGGACAGCAGAATTTGCCTTGATATTTTATGACTTTCTTTGCAATGCACTGGTCCAATCCAGGGACTATCGAGGAGGACTAGTGTGGTTTAGAAATATTTTTCCCAGTTGACATAAAAAGAAATGTTTAAAAAAGCTAAATTTATTATCACAAGAGCTACATACTATGATAAAGACTGTAAAACTAGAACCAGACTGGTTCTCAAGGTTTCTGAGGCATAGTTTGGTTGTATACAGATTTGAAAAGGTGTCAACATGTGATATAGCTAACCAGGTATTTTCATCTATGTGATCAGTATAAAACCTGATCAACCTGCAAGTTTGCATTACTAATTAATACTCATATATGTCAATAGCAGAAACATGTCCAGAATTATAATTGATATCTTTCAGTCTGATCTAGATTGTTGATGGTTTACCTTGAAGTATAGTGTACCTGAGTAAGACAGGGTTAATAAGGAAGTCCACCTGTGTGGTTTGTCAACAGGCCCAGACGTTGAGATAAGTACAAATTATACCCCTGTCTGACATCACTGTACTGCCCTGCTGGGCTCATTACTTTTCTATAAAGGAACTATACTTGAATTCACTAATCAGCGGTTTACTGTGTAAAAGATACGACCACATACACTATTTATACATATTTCACATGCTATTAACAACAATACTGACTTGTTTTTATAAACAAACGTTATGATAAACAGTTAAGACAACTGCACGCTCATGTCACCCCCTGTATTGAACAGCCAGATTGTTATCAGCAGGAAAATATTGTTTGACACAATATGACTTATACTGGAAACTCACCTCCCTGGATAAGATCTTTTCTACTTGGGCAACTCACTGCCTGTTCTTACATCACACTTGTGGCTGTTAAAAGTATCAGAAAATCGGAGTTAATCTGAGAACGCAAAGTCAACTGTGTGGTTGCTAACACTGCTAAGTTAGGAGTGAAGCAGACCTTGGTGACTTTGTTACATCAGAGGTCATTAACCCACAACATTCATAAGTACAAGACCTATACTTTACCAACAAGGCCACTAGGCTCAGTTGTTTGTCCATTCTGACCTTTCACGATACAAGGTTATCATATGTGACCAGTGTAAAACCAGACTAGCCAAAAAATAGCCAACACGATGATCAGGCATTAATCTGTTAGCTGCTCAATGATAATTAGTTACACAGATACAAATAGATAACAATATAACCTGTATTAAGAGAAGGAACTAATGTCAGTCGATCTGTTTCTATTTCAATGATGTAACAATTTTTAGAGGCACAATTGGATGTTAATTAAAAGAGTCAAAACCATTCTGGTAAGTTAATTTCATTTGTCTATGTTCTTAGTTTTGTTGGGTTCCCACCGACAGTTTTTCTGTCATTTGGAGACGATGTCTACTTGAGGCAGTCTATAGTCCTGCCACACTGTAGTATCACGCCGTAGACATGCGGCATGATTCCACACCCACACCCATTCACATTATTCTGACACCGGGCCAACCAGTCCTGGCACTACCCTTATATGCTGATAGCTAAGCAAGGGAGCTATACCAGTACTATTTTTAAGACATTGATATGTCACAGCCAAGGATCAAACTCACAACCTTTCACTCCAGAGGCAGATACTCTGCCTCTCAGAAGACGGTATATTTGTGCAAGTTAAAATGTAAGTGAATGTTATAACATTACAAAAAAAAATAAATAGAGAAGCACTAAATCACCCCTGAATGAACTGATTAAGTACAAAAGATTATCAATGACTTTGGGGAAATTATCCTATACTGTAACAGTTTTATCTGACACCTCCTGATCAGAAAATGCAAAGAAGCCATGCAACCACTGCCTGAAAGCACACATTACCTGTATACAGCATGATACAGGGTCAGCCTATAACACCTGGGTGGTCTTAAATACACTATATATTAAAGAAAAAATAGCTGTTAGAATGTATAACTTGTCTGTTCTCTATCTTTGAAATTATAGAAGCTAATTATAAAGTTCCCCTAGGTAAAACCTGCAAGGAGATGATGCTCACTGTGGAAACTGAAGACTGACCTTTATCTGGAGACTGTTATTCAGAGGTTGAATTATTCTCCACACATTTATAGTGCTGGGATTCTAAGCCTCTGACCTTTGCTCATAGGTGGCTGTTATTAAGAGATGATAATTGATATAGGTTTTACTATTTTTTTACAATTACAGCACACATGGCAGGGAGTGCAAGTGCTTTTGTGACTGGGACTGGCAGCAAAAACCAATCCTTCCATAATTGAGACTCAAACCCCCATCCTCCCTGCAACAACCACCAAATTACTGACTTGTCATACCCTAATGCTTACACATGCAAACTGTCAGTTCCTGCTAAAAATTAGTGCATTGTTCCAAGACCTATTGAGTGCGTCAAAATGAGTCTATATGAGGGAAAGGGTTAACATGTGTACCATTGCACTCTGGGGACTAAATAGGAGAATTACGGTCAGATGTGTCATAAAGCCAAAACAGTGGCTCTCTTTCAAGACGAGAAAGGCCTTATTGAAGATATGATCCACTCTGCACCAAATAATATACCATTAACAGCGTTTTATTACTCCAGCAGCTAGTCATTTATGAAATTGTGTGTTAAATATCATTTGGTTACATTTAGTAACATAGTGTCAGAGAGTATCATCTATAAAACAAACACACCAGTCTGGCTGAAGAACCCTTCCCTTTTCAGCTTCTGCACTGACTGACTTCAGTTTATTTCTCCTCTCTTTGCATGCATGGCCAACTAGTGTAGAAGAACAGTTAAAGGGAGATAATCCAATTATAACTTCTGGTAAATTAAAAGCTTGCTTGGCAGACTGAAAATTAATGAGTTGTTTTTGAAGAAAAAAGGCAATTTCTGGGGAAAAAATAGAATTGAAATGTTTGGTCTAGTCAGCAGAAACAAAATGAAAATGGATTACTTCAGGAATACATTGTTAAAGCTATGAATGAGGTCAGTGGATGTACAGTCTTTCACCCTTTACCTTAAAGACACTCATTTTGATGCAGTGGCAAACAGAGTATCTGTCTGATCAGGGTCTCCTCAGTTGTATTCTTACAGTATTGTAGCTCAGATTCTACACAGTTTGCAGGGCAAAGCAAGTTCCACTGTTTCAGACACCATTAAAAGTACAGTAAATTAATGCTCATCAAGTCATTGATATGGGGTAAAAGGTTCACCACTGAATGTGAAGATATATTTGTAATAGTCGGAGATCCAACCTATAACCTGGCTGCTGAATGGACACTAACAACTCGGCCACTGAAACTGGTGCTCAGCATACAGGGGTAGTTCCGGTACTGGTTGGCACGGTGTCAAGATAATGTGACTGAGTGTGGTATCATGCCACATGTCTAAGGTGTGATACTGCAGTGTGGCAGCACTATACCTGTCTCAAGAAGACATCGTCATCAAATGACTGAAATACGGTCGGCGGGATGTTAAATCCAATAAACAAACAACATTGATCTAAACACCATAGATATCAAATCTTATTTATTTTTTTACTCTTGTCATGTTCAATATCACACAACTTCAAGGTCAAAACCAAAACTACAGTACCATAATGGATCAACAACAAGATAAGAAATAAAGCTCTTATATTGAACCCTTTCCCTCATATAGACTCATTTTGACGCACTCAATAGGTACCACATAAAGCCTGATCTGCAGAAAACCACAGTTACCGTAACCAATAAAAGTTAGACAAAAGGTTTAGCCTGCGAGTTACTTGATCTGGTTTTATGTTGTTCGCATAGGTCTTTTCATGGTATCCTCCATGAGGGAAAGGGTTAAGGACAAAAGGTTTAAAAATTTTAGAAGGTATGAAGATTTTTATGATGAGGACTATGCTGACATCTACGACAACACCAGAATGATGACATTCAGCGTCTAAAGCTGAGCAAAGAATAACACAAGTGCATACAATAGTAAATTTATTTTTATTGTTTTATAAAAATACTTAAAATGGCTTGTAAAATTTCACACTTTTAGCTCAATAATGGCAAAGTGTAAGGATAACTTGATGGGACAAGATACCTGCCTGTGGCATGATGCCATAGTAAAGCAGCAATATAATTATTTTTCTCAAGAAGACAAAATGAATGTCTGCAAATAACTGAAATACTGTAGTACCTTTATTAAGCATAACTTACCAATTCTGCCAGTACTGTAAAATATTAAAGATCAGTAAAGAAAGAAACTGCCTGTGAAATAAATAAATACATATATTACAAAGACTATATTTTAATCTTCACACACAAGACTCCCCACCCCTGAGCGACAGTTTGAGATTTGGATCCTTGGCCAGTATTCTGAGCAGACTCAGCTGTAAATTTCATTACTTCATTATGGCCTCGGCTGAAGTGTAAATGACATTATTTCATTACCGTAGGGGTCTCCCCTAAAACGCCTCAGCTCAAGTCCAATTAACTCCCTTAGTGCCCATTAATCTATGTCAACAATGTAAACTTTTGATGTGATCCAATTGATTTGAAAAGAAAACATTCCTGAAAAGCCATGAGAAGTAAGATTAGGGTCAAATGAAAGTCAGAGAGTTGCTAATTTGACATAAACCAGGAAAGTGGAAGAAATTTAATTAGATATATATTTAAAACTTACATAATAGACCCCATTTTTACACCCTTCCCTACGGTCTGTGTTCAATGTCTAGCCAGTAGCCTGTAATATACCTCACATAATGAGAGCTTAGACCAGCAGGCCCCTGGCAGATCAGTCCAGAAAATACCTTACCCAGCACTGTAATGAAGATATAAAAATCAGGGTAAAAAACATTAACCCAGTCTGATCCTAAAATAGGGATACACCAGTCTGCCTCATAAAACTGAGAGGAAAGGCTAAAAGGGCAAATTATGCAATCATCTGAAATATTCAAGAAATGCTCCCCATCTCATCCCCGAAGAATTTCAAAATGTGCCCCTGCGCCAGTGTCCCCCCATAAACCGTCTCCTATCAGACCCGGATTTTTTCCCCGATTTTTCTGAAGGACAGTCCATTCCCAGGGGATGCCACATGCGTTATGCCATTATTGTTAATTAAGTGATAGTTGCATCAAAAAAGAAGTGTTTTGCTGTGATGAAAAATCTCCAAGACACTAAAATTAAGGCTGCCATTCTTAATTGGAGAAATTGTTCATCTGATTAGTATGTCACTATGGAAACCATTGTTGACACTGCCATCCAATTTCCTCAGAAATGGATTTGCAAGGATCAAGTTTCAAGACTACCCCTATTTAAGTCCCTATCTCAGCGTGTTACCGATATGACTCACATCTGGAAGAGTCTGGAAGTCCTTGAAGTAAAAATACCAGATTACAGCTACAATGGTAGCCCTCAGCCATCAGCCGTGGGTGAGAATTTAGCAGATGAGTGACCCAATTACTGAAATAAAAATCCATATTCTGACAATACCATTTGTCTTCATATTTAATATCTTGAAAGTGGGATTTTTCAAGCAAATGTAGCAGTAATAAAATGTTAAGATAAATGGTTCCTCAGTACATTTATTAAAACGCTGTTATCCATGTAATCAATGCTTGAAAAGTTTGCTCTTAGACAAAACTAAATTTTTCAATCTTGTTCACTTATTTATGCAATGTTGACAGAAATACAGCTAAAGCCAAAAGACTCTTTCTGTATAAGGAGAATCTAGTTACCCCGAGGCTATAATATCACCATAGATTCCTAAGCAGTCCATTGTATCTATAGATTTTTGCTTAAATCCAAGTCCTGAAATTCATACTCCGGCTAAGTATTCCACAATAAGATTTTCACAATTGATTGTTTTCAATATTCAAATATATATTGTACGGTTTTAGAAAATTTTTCAATTTAAATTTCCTCATTTCCAGACCACTGAGGAGCAGCGAACAGCATAAAACCTGATCAGCCTGCAAGTTACTCACAGGCTGATCTGGTTTGATGCTGTTCCCATAGGTCTTTTCATGGTTTCCTCTATGAGGGAAAGGGTTAACCATAATTATATCTCTAGTACGAATGAGTGACCTTGACTGATCCAATAAGTGAGGTTTGATGTGTTTTGATGTATATAAGTTAACATCTGCCAGTTCTTCCAGGATGAACCAGCGCCACAATCAAATGAAAGCTTCATGATGAGGGCCCATGACGCAGCTTGATGCACTGTAGGAATGAATACTAATGACAGTTCAAGCTACATTCAGGACTGAGGCTTAGTGGTTGTAGTCAAAAACCAACAAACACTTAGTCCCTTAACACAGTAGGTTTAGTTCTCTACCTGGTCACTTGGAGTTTTCATATGTGGAAGCCTGCCACCAGGCGGACACATACTTAAATATTGGGTCTTTCTCAACCTGTACTAGGTTGGCATTACTGTATTGTCACAAAAAATGTGAACTCCAAAATAAAAACATTAAAGAAAGTGCTAGCAATGTTAGCAACACTGCAAATGCATCAAAGTGAAGAAATGAAAAAAAAAATGCAGTTATGTGATGTCTTACAGATCCAAGTCCTTCCCAAATTAAGTTTGACAGACTTGGAGGAATACAGGATAAAATATTACACATAAATTAAGAACAAATTCTGATCCTGTAATATTGAAGAGGAGATGTTAATAGTTAAAAAAACATTTGCAAATTTTGAAAAAAGTATTGTTACAAATATAATCAGGCACATTGGTTCAGTTGTAACACACAAGACTGCAGGTCAGAAGGTTGCGGGTCCAAACCATACTGAAGCGAGATCTTCCACAAGACAAGTACTGGTGGTCCAACCTATGAACCATTGGGACGGATAGGTAAATATACAAACTTGTTACCCAATCAATGTCAAAGGACATTATCATAACACTGTCACTGAATGACTTTGATTGTCTTAAAACTGCATCCACTAAAATGTATGTTTTATTTTAGGTCAGCAATACGTCAATTTGGAAAAACCTACTGCAATAATCCTTATGGTACTTTTGGGACTATCCCAACTTTTCCTGATAACCTGAATTGTGACATGGAAACAGAAGCTCTCAAAGAAATGCCTTTCTAAAATTGATAAAAATGTAAATTTTCCTGTCTGATAGTTATATTGGTATTCATGAAGAAAAATGTACATTCATTTTTTCTCCTTAGTTGTAACAATAAAAAATGACAAATGTCAAGCTATTTTTACAATCCAGTATATCTGGAACAGGACAGTTGGATTTTTTTACTTCAATTTACTTTTCAACTGCCTCAAGCAGTCAATTCCAATTTAAAAAGTTAGAACATAGATGATCTTTGGTCTGAACACAGACAGAGAGGGAGTCTGAAAAATAAATGGGGGGGGGGGGGGGGGGGGGGGGGGGGGGGAGAGACATTCTAGATTACAATTATGCTTTACATATACTGCAAAGAAAACAGCATTTTTTTTTTTTTTTTTCATTTCTTTGGTTCAATATTCTATAATCTATAGATTTGCTACATCCAATTCTAGTTACCTATCATCAAACCACTCTTTTTTCTTACTTAAGTTAGAGGAGATAAATACTGACAAATAGTTGACTTGCTAAAAATAGTCAATAAATGGTGTGTCTTATTTTGTTACATTACACTCCAGAGTGTACGTGTTTCAAACACATTACTAATGATTCATAAAGCATTCAAAGGAAAACTATTTAAAACACTTTTTCCGATCAATAATTTGTAAGTTGCATACAGAAGGTGACTCTTCGCTAAATGTTTAAAATATAATTAACATCAGATTTTATATCTCGGATCAATATAGCAAAATACCGGGGAAACTTGCCAACAAAACAGATGTTGATGGGGACTCGGGAGATGAATCAGGGCCGTCCTCATAATTACCATAATCAATACTATTAGGGATCAGTTCATTAGGGGTCTATCATAATACCTAGCTCTCTTCCACATGTCGCACTTTAACACCAACCAATGTGTCATTCTACCCAGTTTCACTGTGCAGTATGTACCGCAAATAAAAACAGCCAGTTGAAAATACGAACTATCTATTCATTTTAAAGTCAATAGATTACGATGGTATTTATTTAGGGAAATTAATGTTTATAATATGCCAAGCGCCATATGCCTCCAGAAAAGTTCAAATGTAAAGAACTCCAGCGCAGAGGATTGTTTTGTATTTATTATCTCTTAAACCTCTAGAGAGAAGACTTATATATGCATGATATTTCCATGGCTACTCATCAAATGAACTGGTCTCTAATTATAACAGCCACCTTGGTCACACAATATACCATCTGATGGTATTGGAAACACATGTCATCATTAGGGATGCCGCTTGAGAAGATCTTGACAACTGTCTCAGGTCCAGACAACATCAGAACCTGGTACAAACAAATATTTTAAGGCCATTACAAACAAGAATGTTGGTATAACTGGTTGGTATCTGACAGAAGTAAGACAAGTATAGCAGCCAAGGACAAAAATACAATTTTTGTGTCGCCTGCATAGCATGGCAGACACATAGGGATCACTTTGTCCGTCGTCGTCGTCGTCGTCGTCGGCGTCGTCGGCGTCGTCGTCGTCGTCGGCGTCGTCGGCGTCACACTTTCTTGTCCGGAGCATAACTCGAAAAGTATTTGAGGTATCACCTTGAAACTTAAAACATGGATAGATCACATTGAGGTGGAGTGCAGTGCACAAGAATGATAACTCTGACTTTCGTATTTTCTGAGTTATTACCCTTTGTTGATTCTGAGATTTTATTTTTGTCCGGACCATAACTCGAAAAGTATTTGAGGTATCACCTTGAAACTTAAAACATGGATAGATCACATTGAGGTGGAGTGCAGTGCACAAGAATGATAACTCTGACTTTCGTATTTTCTGAGTTATTACCCTTTGTTGATTCTGAGATTTTATTTTTGTCCGGACCATAACTCGAAAAGTATTTGAGGTATCACCTTGAAACTTAAAACATGGATAGATCACATTGAGGTGGAGTGCAGTGCACAAGAATGATAACCATGACTTTCATATTTTCTGAGTTATTGCCCTTTGTTGATTTTCAGTCTTAATTTTTGTCCAGGGCATAACTCAAAAAGTATTTGAGGTGCTGACTTAAAACTTTATAGATAGATAGATCTCATTGAAGAGGAGTGCAGTTCACATAAATGATAACTCTCACTTTCTTTTCTCCTGAGTTATTGTCCTTTGTTGATTCTCAGTCTTTATTTTTGTCAGGAGCATAACATAAAAAGTATTTGAGATATTGCTTTGAAACTTCATAGATGGAAAGATCTCATGGATTTGTAGTGCAGTGCATAAGAATGATAACTCTGTTTTATTTTCTGAGTTATTTCCCTTTGTTGATTTTCAGACTTAATTTTTGTCTGGGGCATAACTCGAAACGTATTTGAGGTGTTGACTTGAAACTTCATAGATCTCAATGGTCTGAGTGCAGTGCACATGAATGATAACTCTGTTTCTCTTTTTCCTTGAGTTATTGCCCTTTGTTGATACTCAGACTTCATTTTTGTCTGGAGCATAACACGAAAAGTATTTGAGGTATTACTTTGAAACCTCACAGGTGGAAAGATCTCATGGAGTGCATTGTGCAAGAATGATAACTGTTGTATTTTTGGAGTTATTTCCCTTTGTTTATTTTTTTGGATTTAATTCTTGTGTGGTGCATAACTTGTAAAGTATTTGAAGTGTTGCCTTAAACATTTATAGTAGATAGATCTCATTGGTCTGAGTGCAGTACACAAGAATGATAACTCAATAATGATAATGATGACTACAAACTTGCAACATATATATAATTAACGTCATAAGTGCTTAATGACGTCATAATTTTTCTTACAGTTAATGTTTTGAATTCATAGTCATTCTGACACTCCTCTGATGAAGACTGTATAGTCGAAAGTGCTCGGGAAAATTATTACATATTGCACTGTTTGAATATTTTATTCCCCCCCCCCCCCCCCCCCCCAAAAAAAATTATATATATATATATGTGTGTGTGTGTGTGTGTGTGATTTGGTGTTATTTTGTACCTCACAAAATAGATTATGCTTTATCAATAATTTGTCAAAAGATCGATTTTCTAGTCAATTCTTTCATCAAACATGCTTAAATGCAGGCGACACAAGTGTTCCGAGGAACACCCACATCTAGTTTCTACACAGGATTGAAACAAAATGTGACAATTTATATCAAGTATGAAGCTTCCCTCAAAATGTCATTGAAAAAGTAATATATAAAAATGAAGAAAATAAAAATGCATGCCCAGCTCCTGTTGGTAGATTTTTTTTGTATATTTTTCATGTTTTCAAGGTTTTTCATCTGCTTCAGATCTTCAAGCATTTTTATGGTCAAACCTGGTGTGTTGGTGGTCAAACCTGGTGTGTTGGTGGTCAAACCTGGTGTGTTGGTGGTCAAACCTGGTGTTTTCAGTGGTCAAACATGGCGTGTTCAGTGGACAGACCTGGTGTTTTCAGTGGTCAAACATGGCGTGTTCAGTGGACAGACCTGGTGTTTTCAGTGGTCAAACATGGCGTGTTCAGTGGACAGACCTGGTGTTTTCAGTGATCAAACATGGCGTGTTCAGTGGACAGACCTGGTGTTTTCAGTGGTCAAACATGGCGTGTTCAGTGGACAGACCTGGTGTTTTCAGTGGTCAAATCTTGTATGTTCAGTGGACAGACCTGGTGTTTTCAGTGGTCAAACATGGTGTGTTCAGTGGACAGACCTGGTGTTTTCAGTGGTCAAACATGGCGTGTTCAGTGGACAGACCTGGTGTTTTCAGTGGTCAAATCTTGTGTGTTCAGTGGACAGACCTGGTGTTTTCAGCGGTCAAACATGGTGTGTTCAGTGGACAGACCTGGTGTTTTCAGTGGTCAAATCTTGTGTGTTCAGTGGACAGACCTGGTGTTTTCAGTGGTCAAACATGGCGTGTTCAGTGGACAGACCTGGTGTTTTCAGTGGTCAAACATGGCGTGTTCAGTGGACAGACCTGGTGTTTTCAGTGGTCAAACATGGCGTGTTCAGTGGACAGACATGGTGTTTTCAGTGGTCAAATCTTGTGTGTTCAGTTGACAGACCTGGTGTTTTCAGCGGTCAAACATGGTGTGTTCAGTGGACAGACCTGGTGTTTTCAGTGGTCAAATCTTGTGTGTTCAGTGGACAGACCTGGTGTTTTCAGTGGTCAAACATGGCGTGTTCAGTGGACAGACCTGGTGTTTTCAGTGGTCAAATCTTGTGTGTTCAGTGGACAGACCTGGTGTTTTCAGTGGTCAAACATGGTGTGTTCAGTGGACAGACCTGGTGTTTTCAGTGGTCAAACATGGTGTGTTCAGTGGACAGACCTGGTGTTTTCAGTGGTCAAACATGGTGTGTTCAGTGGACAGACCTGGTGTTTTCAGTGGTCAAACATGGCGTGTTCAGTGGACAGACCTGGTGTTTTCAGTGGTCAAACATGGCGTGTTCAGTGGACAGACCTAGTGTTTTCAGTGGTCAAACATGGCGTGTTCAGTGGACAGACCTGGTGTTTTCAGTGGTCAAACATGGCGTGTTCAGTGGACAGACCTGGTGTTTTCAGTGGTCAAACATGGCGTGTTCAGTGGACAGACCTGGTGTTTTCAGTGGTCAAACATGGGTGTTCAGTGGACAGACCTGGTGTTTTCAGTGGTCAAACATGGCGTGTTTAGTGACACCTAGTCTATTGAGATGGCCAATATTAACGTCATAGAGTGGCTTCAGTGGTAACACCTGGTGTCTATATGGTCCAAAATGACCATTTCAATAATGAGTTGGGCCAAATGTGTTACAGTGGACAGACTGTTTTTCATGGTCAACTATGGTGTTCGAGATGGCATATGTTTTCAGTGTCAATATGAGTGCTTACAGTTTGGGACAGTACCTGGTGATTTCATGGATGACCAATATTCAGTGCTTATGATACCACTTTTTCATAGTCAATATGGATGCCCAATATAACATCATGTTAAATATGGATGACCAATATAACAGTCATTTGAGATGGACCCATTAACACCATAGTCAATATGAGTGGCCCAATATTTACACCAGTCAATATGAGATAACCAATAGAACCATATTCAATATGAGATGCCCAATATTATTCATGTCAATATGAGATGACACCATATAACACGAGTCAATTGAGTGACCCATTATACACATATGTCAAATGAGATGGCCCAATATTACACCAGTCAATATGAGATGGCCCAATTTAACACCACAGTCAATATGAGATAGACCAATATAACCACAGTCAATTGAGATGACCCAATATAACACCATAGTCAATATGAGATGGCTCCAATATAACACCATAGTCAATATGAGATAACCCAATATAACACCACAGTCAATATGAGATGACCCAATATAACACCACAGTCAATATGAGATGACCCAATATAACACCATAGTCAATATGAGATGGCCCAATATTATACCATAGTCAATATGAGATGACCCAATATAACACCATGTCAATATGAGATGGCCCAATATTATACCAGTCAATATGAGATGACCCAATATAACACCAGTCAATATGAGATGGCCCAATTTACACCAGTCAATATGAGATGGCCCAATATAACACCATAGTCAATATGAGATGGCCCAATATAACACCATAGTCAATATGAGATGGCTCAATATTACACCATAGTCAATATGAGATGACTCAATATAACACCATAGTCAATATGAGATGGCCCAATATTACACCAGTCAATATGAGATGCCCAATATTATACCAGTCAATATGAGATGGCCCAATATTACACCAGTCAATATGAGATGGCCCAATTTTACACCAGTCAATATGAGATGGGACCCAATTTTTACACCAGTCAATATGAGATGGCCCAATATTACACCAGTCAATATGAGATGGCCCAATATTACACCAGTCAATATGAGATGGCCCAATATTACACCAGTCAATATGAGATGACCCAATTTTACACCAGTCAATATGAGATGACCCAATATTACACCAGTCAATATGAGATGGCCCAATATTACACCAGTCAATATGAGATGGCCCAATATTACACCAGTCAATATGAGATGGCCCAATATTATACCAGTCAATATGAGATGACCCAATATTATACACCAGTCAATATGAGATGGCCCAATATTATACCAGTCAATATGAGATGACCCAATATTATACCAGTCAATATGAGATGACCCAATATAACACCAGTCAATATGAGATGGCCCAATATTATACCAGTCAATATGAGATGGCCCAATATTACACCAGTCAATATGAGATGACCCAATATAACATCATAGTCAATATGAGATGACCCAATATTACACCAGTCAATATGAGATGACCCAATATAACACATAGTCAATATGAGATGGCCCAATATTACACCAGTCAATATGAGATGACCCAATATAACACCATATTCAATATTAGATGGCCCAATATTATACCAGTCAATATGAGATGACCCAATATAACATAGTCAACATAAAATGGTCCAATATAATACCAGTCAATATGAGATGGTCTAATAACAGACTGAAATATGAGTATCATACTCAAATCCCTATTTGAAATTTTAGGCATTGTTCAAGTCTGAGAATTACTTATTATGTTTCGAGAATGGGTCCGTAAAATTATTTTACAATTTTGTTAAAATGTGGTCCAATATAGATGGGTTTCTACACTTGGATGTCAAATATAGCCTTATAATGGAGCTACAGTATGTAAGAGTCACTAATGCAAAAGGTGGGTATAAAAGCATATGAAGTCTAGTTTTTTTGTGGTTTTTTCGTGTAGGAGGCAACACATTTAGAAAGTTTAAAATATTAATCTGCCCTCATCCTCAAACTTCAACTAGAGAAGTGAGATGCCACAGATGAGTCTTAGTTAATGAAATTACCCTAAATAAGAAATAAATGGTCTGGTTCTAGTTTGTACCATTTGTACTAGATACTGGACACTCTGAATGAGAGTTATGAAACATGTAAGCTCATCAGCTCTGTGTTATCAGATTTTGTTATAAATCACTTGTTCTATTAACCCAGCTTGTTTAATAACATCAAATACCACAGCAATATGCTCTAGCCTGTCATTTTTTTCTTCCTTAAATCTGTCAATCAAATTGAACATTAATTTCCTAGGTGTTTAAAACCAGTCAACATTACATGGGAGTAAGTATGTATGATATAATAATATTGATTATTGGATTAAGAACTAAAATGTTGGCATGTCTTTCAACAGAAGGTGTGGATTTACATTCCTGTTGAGCACAGTTAGTCTGGGGAAGGTACTGGAAATATGCACGGTGGGGTGTTTTTTCTCCAAACATCTGTAACAATTCCCATAGTATGAAAGGGGGTGATTTCCATATGACAATCTATTAAAGTTAAAAAATGATTCATAAAATCTATTAATTGATGAATACTGCTTTAATTGAAAAATATGAATAATGCATAGATTTTTCATCAATTTGCATGGTAAAATCCAATATGCATGACATTGTCTATTCATTCCATTTCTTTTGAATAAATACTAAAAACATCTTATTAAAATTTTTGTTCTGTACCTTTAATAGGAGAAAACACTGAAATAGTACTTGACAGAATACGGTATTTATACAATTAACCCTTTCCCTCACACCATAAAAAGACCTATGCGAACAGCATAAAACCAGATCAGCCTGCGAGTAACTCGCAGGCTGATCAGGTTTTATGCTGTTCGCTGCTCCTCAGTGGTCTGGAAATGAGAATTTTATAATTAAATTTGGTAAGGTTTAACTGTGGTTTTCTACAGATCAGGCTTTATGTGGTACCTACTGAGTGCGTCAAAATGAGTCTATATGAGGGAAAGGGTTAAGTTACAATATGAATGATGACTGTCCAGCTTCCGTATGGTATATTTATATAAATCAAAACCACATTGTACAAGTCCCCATCCCCCAGGACAGTATATCATATGTACCATGTCAAAGGCCTGATGGGTTTTTGTTTTATTTTGTAGAAAAATATAAGAAATAACCTTTTTGTCTATACAGCAATATGTATGTACCTCCTTGACCAGTGAACAATTATTCATTTGTGTTAATTTGGAGAAAAGTTCCTATCAATAAGTTGGGGCACTACAAAGGAATTACTAGGGTCTAAGCCCACCTTGGGATCTGTAGTGCATGAACACTACCACTGCCTCATATTACCTTCTATACATGGCTTTTTGCTAGATGTCTTAAGGCTTGTAAACTCTTTGGGACCATACCATGCAGGCACATGTGCCTTATAAATTGTCATCAGTCAAAAGTGTCTATACTGAGCACAACTGTTGTCAGGTGTGTCTGTAACAACCTCCCTAGAGGCTGCTGATTTGCCTTTAGATGTCTCTCTAGCAACTGCTGATTTGTCTATAGATGTCTCTCTAGTTGCTGCTGATTTGTCTATAGATGTCTCTAGTTGCTGCTGATTTGTCTTCAGATGTCTCTCTAGTTGCTGCTGATTTGCCTTCAGATGTCTCTCTAGTTGCTGCTGATTTGTCTATAGATGTCTCTCTAGTTGCTGCTGATTTGTCTATAGATGTCTCTAGTTGCTGCTGATTTGTCTATAGATGTCTCTCTAGTTGCTGCTGATTTGTCTATAGATGTCTCTAGTTGCTGCTTATTTGTCTATAGATGTCTCTAGTTGCTGCTTTGTCTATAGACGTCTCTAGTTGCTGCTGATTTGTCTATAGATGTCTCTCTAGTTGCTGCTGATTTGTCTATAGATGTCTCTAGTTGCTGCTGATTTGTCTATAGATGTCTCTAGTTGCTGCTGATTTGCCTATAGATGTCTCTCTAGTTGCTGATTTGTCTATAGATGTCTCTAGTTGCTGCTGATTTGTCTATAGATGTCTCTCTAGTGGCTGCTGATTTGTCTATAGTTGTCTCTAGTTGCTGCTGATTTGCCAATAGATGTCTCTAGTTGCTGCTGATTTGTCTATAGATAGAGAAGCTTCTGGCATATATACACTTTGGTGTGTGTTCTACCATCACAATACATACCAAGTAAAACACCAATATTAATTTGTAAGAAGTACTAACATAAGATTACAGTTGGCAAGAAAGCAAATCTATACTTTCTGAGAGACTTTTACTGCATTCAGATTAGTTCTAGCACTTCTGACTAGATCTGAGAGCAGTTCTATATGCAATTGGAACCAATTACAGACTCCTGAACTTTTCTTGCTATCATGCAATATGGAGGATGAACATGCAAGCTGCCCATCATTTCAAAAGGAGCATGAAGCTAATTTAGATAATGTTTTATTATGTTTTAATGTAGTTTCTTGATTGGAACATCAAGGCCTTGAGCAAATTACTAGATATTATCTATCTTTTTTTTTACTCCAGACACATTCATGTGCATAGATGCTCTTTTTCTTTCATCTGTTTTACATCCAGTTAACATTTTCCTCCAGGATTGGGTATAGAAGGCCAAGAATACATGGTATGTGAAAAGGCATACACAATAACACAATGTTTCCTGGTTCTCAGCAGTTTTCTTTGAAACCACAATTTTGTAAATGCAATATAGAGCATCTCCTTTATTAGGCTATATTAGGTGAGAACATCTCCTTTATAAGACTAAATTAGATGAGAGCATCTTCTATATAAGGCTATATAAGAAAAAAGCATCTCCTTTATAAGGTTATAATAGGTGAGAACATCTCTTTTATAATAAAGGCTATATTAGGTGAGAACATCTCCTATATAAGGCTATATTAGGAGAGAGCATCTCCTTTATAATGCTTTAAAAGGTGAGAGCATCTCCTATATAAGGCTTTATTAGGAGAGAGCATCTCCTTTATAATGCTTTAAAAGGTGAGAGCATCTCCTTTATAAGGCTATATTAGGTGAGAACATCTCCTTTATAATGCTTTAAAAGGTGAGAGCATCTCCTATATAAGGCTATATTAGGTGAGAACATCTCCTATATAAGGCTATATTAGGTGAGAACATCTCCTATATAAGGCTATATTAGGTGAGAGCATCTCCTATATAAGGCTATATTAGGTGAGAGCATCTCCTATATAAGGCTATATTAGGTGAGAGCATCTCCTATATAAGGCTATATTAGGTGTGACCATCTCCTATATAAGGCTACATTAGGTGAGAGCATCTCCAATATAAGGCTATATTAGGTGAGAGCATCTCCTTTATAAGGCTATATTAGGTGAGAACATCTCCTATATAAGGCTATATTAGGTGAGAACATCTCCTATATAAGGTTATATTAGGTGAGAGCATCTCCTATATAAGGCTATATTAGGTGAGAGCATCTCCTATATAAGGCTATATTAGGTGAGAACATCTCCTATATAAGGCTATATTAGGTGAGAACATCTCCTATATAAGGCTATATTAGGTGAGAACATCTCCTATATAAGGCTATATTAGGTAGAGAGCATCTCCTATAATAAGGCTATATTAGGGAGAGCATCTCCTATATAAGGCTATATTAGGTGAGACATCTCCTATATAAGGCTTTATTAGGTGAGAGCATCTCCTTTATAAGGCTATATTAGGTGAGAACATCTCCTATATAAGGCTATATTAGGTGAGAACATTTTCTATATAAGGCTATATTAGGTGAGAACATCTCCTATATAAGGCTATATTAGGTGAGAACATCTCCTATATAAGGCTATATTAGGTGAGAACATCTCCTATATAAGGCTATATTTGAAGAGAGCCTCTCCTAAATAAGGTTATATTAGGAGAGAGCATCTCCTATATAAGGCTTATATTAGGTGAGAGCATCTCCTATATAAGGCTATATTAGGTGAGAACATCTCCTATATAAGGCTATATTAGGTGAGAACATCTCCTATATAAGGCTATATTTGAAGAGAGCCTCTCCTAAATAAGGTTATATTAGGAGAGAGCATCTCCTTTATAAGGCTGGCTATATTAGGATACAAGGCTATATTAGGAGAGAACAACTTCTTTATAAGGCTATATTAGGATATAAGGCTATATTTGGAGAGAACATGTTCTTTATAAGGCTATTTTAGGATATAAGGCTATATTAGGATATAAGGCTATATTTGGAGAGAACATCTTCTTTATAAGGCTATATTAGGATATAAGGCTATATTAGGAGAGAACATCTTCT
The DNA here is from genome assembly GCA_021229015.1 of Solen grandis. Lineage (NCBI taxonomy): Eukaryota > Metazoa > Mollusca > Bivalvia > Adapedonta > Solenidae > Solen > Solen grandis. Next base: position 35,448,937 of record CM037782.1, on the reverse strand, counting down.
TTATAAGGCTATATTAAGAGTCAAAGTATAGACACTGCAGTATATTGGACCACATAACAATTTTTATATAAATGAACCTGAATTCAGGTTAAAAGCTCACAAAATACAGAATTGAGAACTGCAATGTTGGATCAGGTTATATTTGGCTTTATGTTATAATAAAGAACTTTCCTATTTATTAACCAGGAGACCAGAAATTTTGCATACCTGCTTTTATTCACATGCTCTTAGGGAAAATGGTCTTAGATACTTTCAAAATTTATTATGTTTAAAGAAACAGAGTTTTAGATTTCCGAGTTGAGAGAAAAATCTCAGTTTGGAAAGTTTCAAGGAATGCATGCAAAAGATATCAGGAAAATGTTCCCTGCAGCTGGTTAAACCCAGATCTGCTAGCAAGTAACTCCCAAAATCTTTGGTATTCACAATGATCCACTAGATAGTCCATTTCACAATAAAACAAGACATCATGAAATAACTCTAGACATAAAACTGCTTCTAATCAGAACAGGTTTTTCTATGGTACAACAAGGCAGTGGTAGTAACAAATACTTAATACAAAGGTCTTTGAAGAAAATAGCATGTGAAGCCCGAGACTGATAGCGTACCCACTGGGCTTTTCATATCTGAGCATTTTTGTAGACACGCTTGTTGTACAGTGTATCATCAGGAAACAATAAATTGTGAAATCATTAGCTTTTGTTTGACATTAATTTTCATTTTTTGTGGAGGGTTTTATCCATATTAACTTCTAGAAAAGTGTTCATTTCATAGACTTTATGTACATAATAGACGTAATTCAATGTCAATAAAAATGAATGATTTTTTTATCAATAATTGTTTAATAACCCTTTCCCTCATAGAGGACACCATGAAAGGACCTATGCGAACAGCATAAAACCAGATCAGCCTGCGAGTAACTCGCAGGCTGATCAGGTTTTATGCTGTTCACTGCTCTTCAGTGGTCTGGAAATTAGGATTTTGTAATTAAATTTGGTAAGGTTTAACTGGTTTTCTGCAGATCAGGCTTTATGTGGTACCTATTGAGTGCGTCAAAATGAGTCTATATGAGGGAAAGGGTTAAACATATTTTATTGCCGCATAAATATATGATAGTTTTACAACACTGACAATATTTACAAAATATGCAAAAAGGTCTGATCACAAGTTCTTACAACATTAGTATCGGTCACTTGTGCAGTTTCAATGTCTAACCAATTAATACAAAATAAATTTATATTCATCCGTTGCACTCCAAGTACAAATAATCAGTAATAATGAAACAGTATATAATTATGTTCCCAGGACATGGATACAGGATCTTATTTGGCTGGCATATCTAAACACTGATTACACCACTCAAATTCAATGATGTAGAAATAAATTATGAAGAGTTAAACTACCATGCTTACATCTTGTTATACATACTCAATGTAGATATACAATTGTGTGTACATTCAATAACAAAAATCAAATTTTGATTGTAACATAAATGAAGTCATCATGGTCTGTGATTTTTTATCTATGGTCTGCAGCAGTTTTATCTTCAAGTCTGCAACCTTTATCAACAGTCTGCAGCAGTTTTATCTTCAAGTCTGCAACTGCAGCAAACTAGACCCACCAAACTGCAGCTAACTGTACCGTACCCTGATTGCAGCTCCCTCTGTCGAGATTAGGTTGCAGCCCTATCTGTTCTTTATGGTCGTCTGATACAGGGCGGGTGCACCTCATTCCTCATCCCATTATGAGGATCTTAGTTTGTCCAACCAGATATTGTATCTATTTATGCCATGACTCATTGAAAAAGTAATGCAATTTCTTGCTCATCATTACATACTTCCTTAGAGATTAAGCAATAAACCTTGAACCTTACGCATGAATTCAAACAAACCACCTCCTTCTTTGTAAAGAGTCAACATACTCAAATTAATCTAGCGCAAGCAGTTTAAAATAGATATCCAAACATCATTGCTTAATTTAAGTTGATGAGTCTTAATGTTCAATACATCAATAAAAACCAAACATAATTGTAAGAAGATACCTAGGGACTCATAACTCTGATTAAATATCTTAGTGAAGTTATGAAGATGAACGTCATTGCAATAACATGAACCAAGTTTTAATTTGCAAAATGTTGAAAGCAACAATGTTTTTTTTTTTAACCCTTTCCCTCATAGAGGAAACCATGAAAAGTCCTATGCGAACAGCATAAAACCAGATCAGCCTGCAAGTAACTCGCAGGCTGATCAGGTTTTATGCTGTTCACTGCTCCTCAGTGGTCTGGAAATGAGGACTTTGTAATTAAATTTGGTAAGGTTTAACTGTGGTTTTCTGCAGATCAGGCTTTATGTGGTACCTACTGAGTGCGGGAAAGGGTTAAAAAAGAATTGGCCACTCACATTATCTAACAAAGTTACAACATCTAATGGAGAACAAAAATCTTGTTTAGATATTTGTACCCTTTTCATTATAATCCATTTCTTCCTCTTCGTACACAAATTAATTAGGATTACAAAATACAAGATACAAGAAGCTTTATTTAATGTCAGACTTTATAACAATATAACATTAGCATGAAGCTGTTTGCTGAACAAGATAAACAAAGCATCAACAGAAAAACTAAAACAAAAATAACATAACAGATCAAAAAAAAATATGTTGAAAGAAAGTATTGGAAAATTTAACAGGGTGTTAAATTGTTAAGAAATTTACATTACTAAGAACATCAGTACGTAAATAAAATGAAGCATATAAGCATGACTTGGCATCTAAAATAAAACAGAAGTTCATACAAAGCCTACATCAAATAAAGCAGGGTAAAATGCAAGCTGAAGCTGACAAAACATGATAAAAAAAAAATTGTAACTAAAGAGACAAGCACAAAAAACCTATAAGTGCACATGGAACATTACAGGATGGGCCTGTTCAGGTGAGCACCAGCCTCTGAACTCCTTAAAGTTGTCAACACATCTCAAGTCATAAGGGAGGCTGATCCACACCTTGGCTGCCTCATACCTGAAAGGGTTCTTACCATAAGATGTTGTTCTAATATTTGGCACCTTCACTGTGTTTCATACCTGAAGGAGTAAGAAGTATTTTTAAAAAAACAAAAATGTATTTAACCATTGCCTTCTCAGCATTTTGAGACATTTAATGACAGCTGGTCACCATATTTCTAGGATAAACCTGCAATACTAAATGATGGGACATGCACGCCCCTGACACTCTACCAAATGAAGTGAGCCATTCCAAAAATGTGCAAATGTCATTGCAATCTTTCAGTTAGGGGACCTTGGAGCAATGATTCATTTTAAAAATGTGTTTGCTTTATGATATTGAGTGTGAGTGTGAAGCTGTCTTTACATAATAAATAATTATATCTAATGACAAACAAGAGGGCCATAATAGCCCTAGAGTGCTCACCTGAGTATAAAAAAGACATATGAAGCTCAGATCACTTGATTTTAACTGGTTACTTTCAGCAATAATCAGACTCAAATTAATTTTAAAGATTCTATACAGATTATATCAGAAAATCTGCCAGCCCTCTTGGGGTCTCATTTTTCAAGGTATCAACAATGTTTAAGAAATAACTGTTGAGGACTCTTAGGTTATCATAAATGTAAAACATAATTTAATTGTTTTTTTATTTAAATCAAAAACAATAAGTTTAGTTGAGCATTGGTTTCATAGGAGAATAATTTTGAAATCATCTTTTTTTTTATAGAGAGAGTATCTACGAACACAAGCTGATTTCAGAGCAGATGTCTTATAAATAAAATTCAATGATGAAGCACAACAGATGACACACAACAAAGAATGTCACCCAATGGACACAGGATGCTCATATTAGCTCATCTTGAGCATATTGTGATCTGGTAAGCTAAAAAAAGGATTATCAAAAGGTATCTGTTAACCCTTTCCCTCATAGAGGAAACCATGAAAAGACCTATGCGAACAGCATAAAACCAGATCAGCCTGCGAGTAACTCGCAGGCTGATCAGGTTTTATGCTGTTCGCTGCTCCTCAGTGGTCTGGTAATGAGGATTTTACAATTAAATTTGGTAAGGTTTGAGTATGGCTTTCTGCAGATCAGGCTTTATGTGGTACCTATTGAGTGCGTCAAAATGAGTCTATATGAGGGAAAGGGTTAATAAGAAACTGTGTACCTTCCTCTAGTGCACAGAACTCAAATGTTTTACACAAATCAAAATCTCATCAACAGCTGATGCAGGTACACTGTATACCAGTAAGTAAATTTCAACAATTTGATGAAAAAAATCACATTTATGATTCAAATATCTTTTTGATCACGTCAAGTATGCAAAAAAAAACACCAAAAAAACTATACAATATATTTCATTTATTCATAATCCTGTAATATATATGTATACAGACAGATAAACCCTCTTAAAGGTACAAATATCAACAGAAAGTATATCATTTTATTCAGTGATAATTGCTGATAATGTCAAGAAACTGACAGTTAAATAAGATGAGGTTCTATTTCAGCTTTTGAAACATCACACACACCTGATCGGTTTGATGGCTGATATTTCATGGTTATGTAATCACAGGAAATGTGAGAAAACAATATAACTCTGAGGGAACATCCCTATCCTGACACACATAAAGATTGAATATTTATTGCATTTATATATTTATATAACAAACAACAGCATTATGTTTAGAACAGTGTCATGGTCAAAATATGGACACCAACTCTCTGCTAATACTCTCTATCACACTGTCGGTAAAGTATCAGAATGACACTTATATAATTAAAAAAAAAAAATCAATCATCAGACTCTAATGCAAGCAACATAATAATGATCCTTAATAGTCTATTTGATTTTTTTTCTCCTGTGAGTGTGAAAGAAGCTTTATATATACATGTAATTCAATTTTGACCATTTTATTATTTATATCATTAGTTGCAGTGTAAGGGAAGTAACCTTGAATGGAGTTTGTCAATTACCTCCAGAGATGTTGGATATCAGCCAATACACATCCCTGAAAAGAGTTTGTCAATAGCTATAGCTACTAGTTGTGTGGTTTATTATTCCATAAATAAGTTGCTCAGGCATAAAAAACTATGATCAAGATTGGACATATTCTTTAGTTTGTTCATCAATATATATCTTTCATCATTAAAGCAAAATAAGTTTAATACCACACAAGAATGTTGCACAACTTCCAGCAGGTGTGTAGATGCACTGATTTTGCATCATTTAATTTATCAAAATATTCATATCAAAACAAAACGATCGAAATAAACCATATATTTAATGCATTTAATACAAGTGGTACTGCACCTACTAGTCTGTTATGTCACTTTAAAATGTATTATGCAGATTTTTTTTATTTTTTTTGCCTTTAATACAGAAACTTTTGACAATATATCTGGGAAACTTGCACAAATTATTTCAAATGCATTGGGTGTTGCGTATAAAGAAGTCAATGTTAGCGGACAGAATATGCTTTCTTGAGTTTCAGGTTATTGTTTTCTTTCCTTGATATATAAACTGTCAAGATATACTCAAACACTGAAATTTAGTCATTTCTTGATATGGAAAGATTCATTCCTGAAATTAACAAATCTGACTCTTACAAACATTTTAAGTCTTTCATCTACTGACTCTGATAGAAATAATTAGCTTATCATTACTTCTAATGACATTCACTTTCCTTATTTTCAAGCTACAGAAATTGCAGCAAAATCTCAAATTCGATATACTTCTCTTAATGATTGATGCCATTCACTACTGAATTTTAATTTCGTCTAAGAAGACAAGTGCCTTAAGAAATGCTGATAAAATTGCTGACACGCTAAAAAATCTGTCGACTAACAGATGGCATTAGAGTCATAACGGATGCAATATCACGTGACAAAATTTCCGAGAATATTTCCAAAGTAATGCTTCCATGATCCAAGTCAGAGAGAAGCATTCATGCAGAGGATGACAACCTCCGACCCGAGCAAATATTAATTATTCCGACCAAGCAGCATTACTCAATATTCTAACGCAATGACACACACACACACCCCTTGGAGCTCCCAAGCAAATGGAACGTCACCAATCTGCATTCTGCTTCAATCCACCCTTCGCAAAGCTCAGATTACCAATGATATTCAGAATTAATGATTCCATTATGAAGGACAGAGTAAAACTAAATCCCTTCTGAATGATCCCATCATTCAGTGTGTCGAGGGTTCATGGAAAATGACAATTCACTTCACACAGAAATTGCTCAGTCACTCGCGATAAGTGAGCACTTTCAGTGTAAAATCCTTAGCCCTGATATCGTGCTGCAAGTCGTTAAAATCAAAAAACGTTCTTTGATTAATTGGGTAGTATTAATTTTTTTAATTTCCGGAATGGGACCCCTCACAATCAGGGCAGCATTAATTAGGATAGATGAAGGGGCAGATAGTATGGTATTAGTCACATTTATATAAATTGAACACCCTCCATCCCAAGGGACTCAAGTCTATTAGCAAATTAAAACTCTTCGATTGTTGTAATAGTTTTACTGGGTAATAAAACCGTGCAAGAAATTTTCAATGAAGATTACAAATAATTACAAAGCTACTAATGCCATTCATGTCATTTATGACAGTCTGCCAGCGGGCGAACTAAGTGACGGGGTGTGTGCAACGGCATTATAAACATACTCCCATGGGTGGATATACTCATCAAGAAGTAAAACGTAACACATGACAGATCTATGAAATGTCAATATGTGAGAGGCTGAAAAGACTGCGATTAATAAATCTGGAACTCGATCTACTGCAAACATTGTGTACTAACAAATCCATTTATAGTCATATTATCTGTTGACATAGATTTCCATCACAGAAATAAAGGATTTTTTTTTTCATCTCTTCTCTCAAATTCTAGAACAAGAACATCGCTGAGGGGGGGCATATAATACGCTCAAAGGCAAATTCATACAAGGGTATCAGTACAAAGTACCGTTTTTAATATAAGGAAGCAGGTGTTGCAAATGTCATGTTGATCTTTTGAAAATGTGGAGAAAGTTTTGATCTCATTTCATGAATTCAATACAAGTCATGAAGTCAGTCTATAAAATATTAAAATGTTATTGCTCTGAAAAAAAATGTCTACAGACAGATGGACATTCTTGGATATATATGAATACCTATGTGGTTCATCTTTTGTTCTCTCTAGCCACATAACAGTTAATTAAATCCTTTGGGCACCTGTAGAATATTGAAACAGGCAAAAAAAGCATTGCTTCAGAAACAATATGCTACATGCATTCACTGTAAAGATTGGCTCGTTTCTGAGGCAGCAATTTTTTTACCTGTTTCAATACACTACAGGCATAAAATTGCTGTAAAGACTGGCCTGGTGTGCAAAGGATAAAAGCAAACTGAATGAATGACATCAAAGCATATATTAATATCATATTAATAATTTATGTGTGAAATAAATATTTATATGAACATGATCTGTTCTTGAATTTGTTCTTGAGCAACTGTTATATGTGTGACTGCAAAAAGATAAACATTATTAAACATTTCAGAATCAAGTTCTTGAATAGTTGACATTAAACAGACTTTAAAGAACTACAAGCTTTTGAATTATTTCTTTAATCTTCAACCTTTAAAATGGTCATGAAATGTTCATAAACTATTCAAGAACCTAGGTCAAGAACTACATGTTCAAGAATATTTCTTGAAATTCTTGCACTGGTGAAAAACTGATGATATCCTTAATTATTGATAACATAATTAATAAAAACTTATTACAAATATTCTAAACAGTAATTTCTTTTGCTCCCTTTTTTATTAAGTTTTTTTTTAAATTGAAAGATTACTTTTCCAACTATAAAACTAAAGAATGTAAACTTAACAAGCCACAATTCAATCTGAAAATCTAGCATCATTCAAAATAAATATATCTTGGCTATTCTAATTATTTTGATATACAAATATTTATAAATTCCCTCACCAATCTCCCATTTGCTGTTTATTGACATTTGATTAGCTCTGGTAGTTAAGAAGTTTTTATGGACTGATTCAACAATGCAACATAACTTGGCTTATCAGTCACCTAATTGCCTGACCACATGCATGTAAGTCATTACAGGACAATAATAGAGCCAGGAATTTTTCATGATACCATCTTTGTTCTAATGTTTCTACATTGTAACAGCCTCATGTGATTCTAGGTCAGGAACTTGCTGTGGAAATGTCAATAATAGCAAGAGTACAGGCATACTTATCTTTATGAGTATCAAATAATTAACTATATGACCAAGAATTTCATTAGTATCACATGCTCTCTCCCTCTTTCTTTTCTTTTTTGTGGCTTTTTCATGGTAATGGTCACAAGACAGAACTCTGAATCTTAATTAAGATCCAAACTGACTCTTTGATCTTTTTTAAAGGGAGGAAGGATCCATAACATAATATATTAGTATCTTTAAACAAGCACTTCATTTGAATAAAAGCCGTTCCCTCATGGGGGTCCTTAGACCTTGGGGGTCAAGGTCATTTGAAGGTCAAGGTCAGGTCACATAGTGGTTAGAGCTTATCATGGTGCATACACCTCTAAAGTTTGGAGGTTAAGGATGGAAGCATGTTAATAATGTGGCTAAGCTTAATATTTGATGTTTTGCCCAGGTCATGGTGACCTTGACCTTTGGCCCTGTGACCTGTAAGTGAGTCTGTTGGATAGGGCTCATCAAAGTGAATACACATGTGAGGTTAGAAAGCTTTGGATGGAAGCACTTTCATTTTATGGCCACAGTTAATATTTGCTAAATGGTGATGGATGGAAGCATGTTCATAATGTAGCCAAGGTTAATATTTTCTATTTTTGGTCACATTGAACTTAACCTTTGACCCCCTGACCTCTAAATGGGTCTGGCGGATAGAGCTCATCAAGGTGCATGCACCCATGAAGATTGGAGGTTATGGATGGAAGCACATTCAAATGGCGAAGGTTTAATAATTGCTTTTTTGGGTCATGGTGACCTTGACCTTTGAACTTGTGACCTCTTAGTGGGTCTGGTGAGTAGAGTTCATCAAAGTGCATGCATATGTGAAGTTTGGAGGCTCTAGAACGACTTACGTGTTATGGTCAAGGTTAAAGTTTTGTGACAAACACACAAACATACAAACAGACAGGCAGACCAAAAACAATATGCCCCCCAATCTTTCAATGTAGGGGCATAATAATACTATTTTTAATTATAAGAGCTTTGAAATAAGAGATAAATCATACTGAATATTTTATGAGAATTTCTTATAATTATGTCATAAATTGTAGCCAAATTCACTTTGTATTTAATGTTCATGCCAAAAATAAGTAAATGATACAACCTTATACAGAAAAAAAAATCAATACTGACTAGTATGTTTTTTATAGAATATAATTAAAAACATATTGATTTTGGATAAGTTGTATGAATATGTGATATTTATAAAACATCATGCTCTCTTATATGCTAAATTATTGATTTTCCATTCTATGATTTGAGGACACCATAGTCCACTAGTAGTAACGTACATAAGGTCATGGCAGCCTGGATAGTGTAGTGGTTTTGTGGCTCGCTTCTCACCAATGCGTCCCGGGTTCAATTCCTGGTCATGTACAGTGGTCACCCATTCAGACATGTGGGTTTTCTCCAAGATCTCCGGTTTCCTCCCACAATAAAGACCACATACGCCTCCAACAGAGCCATCGAGAGTGATTAATATAAGTTGTGATAACTTGTTTCGTAATCGATCGGTTGTGGGTTCATTCCCTATTTAGGACAAGAACCCAAGTCCAAAGTACTGGTCCAACCCAGGAACTGTCGAGAGTGATTAATATAAATTGTAAGAACTTGTTTTCCAATCAATGAAAAATTAAAAAAGTTTTAACTTCACATTTCTATGGCAAAGAAAATGGAAAAAAGACAGAATTTTAAGACATTTATTAGTATACAAATTGGAATTGGTCTTAAATTTAATGTTTGAAATATACTGGCATTAATCACTTAACATATAAGTCTGTACTACTTAGTTATGAATTTACACTTCATACAAGAGTGTTCTTTGGAACACGTGTGTCACCTGCTAAAGCGTGACAGGAAAAGTGTGACAGACAGACACATGGACCAACGGACAGATAATGGAAAAGTGATCCCTATGTGTCATCTCTGCTTGCAGCAGGTGACACAAAAAATAATCCTCATAAATGATATTAATCTTTTCACATTAACCCTTTCCCTCATAGAGGAAACCATGAAAAGACCTATGCGAACAACATAAAACCAGATCAGCCTGTGAGTAACTTGCAGGGTGATCAGGTTTTATGCTGTTCGCTGCTCCTCAGTGGTCTGGAAATGAGGACTTTATAATTATATTTGGTAAGGTTTAACTGTGGTTTTCTGCAGATCAGGCTTTATGTGAAAGGTTAAGGTTTTGTGGTACCTGTTGAGTGCGTCAAAATGAGTCTATATGAGGGAAAGGGTCAAAATGAGTCTATATGAGGGAAAGGGTTAAGTTTATAACACATAACAATCTACAGAATATACAGAATATACATCAGTGCCATGATTCTGTCAAAATATAGAAAGTATAAGTATCATTAAGTATGATATTTTGTTTTCTCTCAGCATAAGTGTCATAAATTATTCATTTATTTGTGAATACATTGTCCAAAAAATATGAATAATGTTTTTCCCAGTATAGGTAGTATCTTAACTTTCCCCCCTGGTATCACATAAAGCCTGATCTGCAGAAAACCACAGTTAAACCATACCAAATTTAATTACAAAATCCTCATTTCCAGACCACTGAGGAGCAGCGAACAGCATAAAACCTGATCAGCCTGCGAGTTACTCGCAGGCTGATCTGGTTTTATGCTGTTCGCATAGGTCTTTTCATGGTTTCCTCTATGAGGGATAGGGTTAACAATAAAATCCTGTGCAACTCAAGTTTACACAGTTACTGCAGAGTATTGGACGAATAAAATACTTAGAAAACAAATCACAAGATAAATATTTGTTGTCCATTGTGGGCCCGTGTTATACTGGAGAAGCTTTATAATGGAGTGCTATGATAGACCCACAGTGAATACCCCTCATTATAAGGAGGTCTTTCTCTGTCAGACTCAAAAATGCCATAAAAAGTGAGCTTTTATACATAGGCAGTCATTAATACAACTTGAAAAAATCTTTCCAATTTTCTTTTCCATATGGCCAAGATTCCTGACAGGAGGAAACCTCGGAGATAAGACTAATTTTTCTCTATTAGAACACTGTAACACATTAGCCTACAAAATTTCATTAAGTGACAGCTACATGTCACATGACAAATCCTCTCTCACTTTTTGAGTCCCATTCATTATCATCCATAGAATAACCAAACTCCCAGACGGGACATTCCAGCCGAGGGGAGCTCCATTACTCCCGCTAATGTACACTGTCTCAGGAGCTGGAATCGTCTAAGATCTTTGCTGAGGGATCATCCATAAAACTTTTAATGAAAATGCTGGTATCTTGATAAAGTAGACATCCATTCATCTTCACACCGGAAATCTTGGGAAAATGAGGAAAGCAGATGACCATCTCCCACTGGTCTTTCCTTGTCATAATGTTTCTAAGATACTGCGAGATGTTTTCCAAAAAATATTTCCAGCAAAAGAAACTTTGTTACAGAAAAACAAGTATCATAGATTTCTAGCAAAGCATAACATATCTATCAGAAAAGTACATCAATGGGTCAAAAAGTCATACAGTTGTTTGGGGCCTCCTTCTTGCACAGAAATTTTGTCCCAATTTGAGCTTTTTTCCAGTTTTTGTCTATAAAAGTTTCTCTATGAACTGCGAGTTAACACCAGGATAACAAGTATTATAAATGCTCATGTATATTACGCTTTTCTATGACTTCTATTTTGATTTCAGAGAAGGGGTGCATACAGTAAACGAGAATTCAGTTGTTTTTTTCAACCTTAACCCCACCCACTAAGAAGCCATATCAGCAAAGTTTATAGGTATATTTCATACTATAAATCGGTAGTAAAGCTTTATTGTATTTATTTGCCTGAAACTTGTTGTCTGTGAAATCTATCATATCATTGTGAAATAAATGCTTATGAAATCATTGTTCTCGTATTCATATTTTTGTTTATACTGATATGATTCACTCGAAACTTTTACAGTACTGTATTTTACATAATAGTGAATTAACAGCATATAGCTGAATGTGATGTTCATATTGTCTTTAACCCTTTCCCTCATAGAGGAAACTATGAAAAGACCTATGCGAACAGCATAAAACCAGATCAGCCTGCGAGTAACTCACAGGCTGATCAGGTTTTATGCTGTTCACTGCTCCTCAGTGGTCTGGAAATGAGGACTTTGTAATTAAATTTGGTAAGGTTTAACTGTGGTTTTCTGCAGATCAGGCTTTATGTGATACCTATTGAGTGCGTCAAAATGAGTCTATATGAGGGAAAGGGTTAACTGAGATCAACCATTATTGCCATTATGTTATGATTATACAATCCATTTATTGTTGTTAGTACAGTCAGACAATATTCTAGCCAGTTAGTTTCATTTTGGACAGAACTGTATGCTTTATGATAACTGTGTACTTCAAAACTGAAAAGAGACTAGCAACAAACAAACAAGGTTTCAACATTTGAAGATATTTCAATATTTTGGTTATTCCCTGGGCATTCAGGTTGCTACATGTACCATACGTCACTTGGGTATCACGCTCATAAAAAGAAAATGTCATGGTACCACAAGGCACTTCTGCTGAGTAATCTGATTTACAGCCGGAACTGGACTAAAAACCTATATCTCTCTTGAAACATATCTACTTCAATTCACAGAATATATTAACGGGACTCGTTTATTGAATCAGTATGGTAACTTTCTCATTTTCCTCTTGTTCACTACAGACACACATAAATTTTCCGCCTTTTTCTCTGTTGATCAGTCCAAGGGGTTTTATATACCAGCAATCACTACAGCCACAGATATGTATATGGCCCTCTATCTCAACAGCTGTGCTGCCTTGAATTAAACAATGGTTACATAATTTAATGAGATATTTCATTATAAAGAATATAACACATGGTGTAATACCCTAATACACATGCAAGCTGTCACAAAATGAAAACATGTAAATTTATCAACACGGGACTGTCCTGCTGAGTCTAATATAATCAGGAACCATCTGAACAATATCACATACAAACTATCCAACAATATCAACCTTTTATCTACTGGGGAAATCTAGACAGTAACTTGAGATCAGAGAACGACTCAGTACCATTTTATGCTGTTCTTTATAAACGTTCTATAACCCAGAAGACATTTATCTTTTCTATTCAAAATCTGATCAGCAGATTTGGAGATTATTGGGTATACAGAAGGCCATATACTAGCTGTGATTGATCGAAAACATAGTGTCTTTCTAAGAAAAATAAAATCTACAAAACATCAAAGAAAATATCTATTATCTTGAAAAAAAAATATTTATTATAAAAAAGGTAAACACTACTTAACCCTTTCCCTCATATAGACTCATTTTGACGCACTCAATAGGTATCACATAAAGCCTGATCTGCACAAAACCACAGTTAAACCTTACCAAATTTGATTACAAAATCCTCATTTCCAGACCACTGAGGAGCAGCGAACAGCATAAAACCTGATCAGCCTGCGAGTTACTCGCAGGCTGATCTGGTTTTATGTTGTTTGCATAGGTCTTTTCATAGTGTCCTCTATGAGGGAAATGGTTAAATAAAAAGATTTCCACTCTGCTTCACCATTGTCATGATTGTGTTCAGATAAGTCAATGAAGTTCACTCTCTGCATGATGTTTGAACAACTTTATAAAAATCTTTGTCAAAATATTAGACTTGAAAAAAAGATACTGGAGACAGTCAGCCCCAGACATCTGTGGTTATCATTTAATCCATTATAAATCTACCCTCATTCACCAAAAACCTGTTGCCAAACCCAGCTGCTGTGACTTCAGCCCCCTACCAGGCCAGGCCTGTGATTAAAAAACATGTTCTTCTTTTTAAAGGGGTAACAGATATCCAAGCTAAAAAATTACAATGATAAGTTGCCAACACCTTTAAACCTTAACCTGCTGAATTTCTCAAATGGACTTAGCCGGCACCTTTTTTTTTAATTGTCCATTATCAATTTAAGGGATAACAACATAAAAACTTGTAGTTGATCACCCAACAGTAAAGATCAAGCTTGGCCAGCCTGCACGGATGTGCAGGCTGGCCTGGCTCTTTACTGGTGGCAAAGGTTAGCACTTACGGTTCCAGCAGGGTAAGGGGTAATCTGATGATGCCATTCAGAAGAACCAAGCAGAACTGAACTTAATTCAAGGGAACTTAATGATTATGATCCCTTCAAGGTCATTATTATACCACTAGAACAGAATACTTTCTAAACAGGGCCATTTTTTGAATGATATTAAGTTAATCAAGTTATCACTGAAGAGGACTATAAGCCTGCAACTATGCATTTTCTGGTCAGTTTTCTATTTATAGTGACTTCAGGGAGATAAGATACATTACTGTCCCCAGTTTATCACCAACTTCATGCCCAGGGAGGAATATCCAAGTTCTAAGGTTCTAAGGTTATTCAATTAACATTTGTCAAATCATTTCAAAGTAAAACTATAAAGAGCAATATTTCTATATTTTTCCATATATTTTATCCATAACCACCTAAACATACATCAATCTGCATAAATAATATTTCAACAAAATTTGTTATCTATAATCTTCTCCAAAACGTGTTACATCACCACAAGACAGATGAAATATACAACACCTGTAATATAACACGCCACTTCGTGCTAGGTACAATGTTTTAGAAACATTACGAAAGGTTTTAATTAACATGTTATCATCAATACAAACAAGAGATATAAAAGTATAAATACCGGTGAAAAAAAAAGACTCAAGTTTCAACAAATTTGCATCATAATTAAAGCCATAAATCATGTAACAGATTTTTTCTTTTTCATTAACTTAAACTTGTGCTGTATCATTCAGTAAGTCATCAAAAATGACTTAAACAAGTTGTATGAAATGATATCTATTTGGTTCTGAAGTCTTCATACATGCTAGTTTTTGGATTTAATGCAGTAATTCATTCATCATTACTATACAAATCAGTACTGAACCAAAGACATACAACTAAAATTCTGGTATTTTTTATATTAAAAGGGGCATTATAATATATAACAGATTGAGAGATTAAGATCATAAACACTGTCATAAAGTTTGAAGATAATTGCTTAAGAAATAATGATGTTAGAGTTTAAATAAAGTAAAATTTGACATTTTCTTTTCATTAAAAGGGGCATAACTCCTGACCTAATTGGCTGATATCAGCTATAATTAAACTTGCCTGAGAGATTATGTTCATAAACATTGTCATAAATTTAAAGATGATTGTTTAAGAAATGAAGATGCTAGAGTGTAAACAAAGTAAAATCTGGCATTTTTTTTATATTAAAATGGGCATAACTCCTGACCTAATTGGTCAATATCAGCCATAATCAACCTTGACTGAGAGATTATGGTCATAAATATTGTCATTAGGTTTGAAGATGATTGTTCAAGAAATGAAAATGCTAGTGTATAAACAAAGTGAAATCTGGCTTCTTTTTTATTTCAAAAGGGGCATAACTCCTTACCTAGTTGGCCAATAACAACCATAATCAAACTTGATCAATAGATTGATCAACAGGAGAACTAAAAATCAAACTATTAAACCTAGTCATTCAATGAAAGGGATGAATCAAATTATTTCTAGAAATCCAGTGACATTTATAACACTTTCTTTATGTTGTTTCCGGGCTCTTGTCCAATATGAAGAATCCCTGTATGTTGTATGGTATAATATTGATGTCAATCTCAACACAGGAAGCATAACTATCATAAATATTGCATTTTTGTGGTTTATGTATTGTTTTTCTATCACAATCACAATCACTGTGGCTAAATCTAGCTTTTATGTTAAGGATAAATAGGTAAAAGTGAGAAAGGGCCATAATAACTCCTAAAAGAAATGTGTAAGCTTAAAATCCTGTCTTTGTGCACAACTAAATATGAAGGCAAGTATACTGGGTAAAACAAATTCCTGAGTTGCTTTCCCATGATTCTGCCTACAGATCACTGTATAGGAAACATTATCAAGGGCAATAATTCCAGAACCAAAATGCTGCATTCATGCAAAGCCGGGACAAATGTAACTATTAAGTTTTAACCAAATCCTCTATAAGTTTAAGAGGAATTATGTTCACACGGTTCAGCTACATAACTGTAGATGAGAAAAAATGACAAAGGGCCATGATTCTGGAAAACTTCATAATTTTATCAGCACAAAATCCAGCCTCATATAAAGGTAAGTATTGGGGCAAGATAGTGTGAGAGGAATTCTGATGACAAGGTATTGCTAACAGACGGACAAACGGATGGACTGACAATTAGGGATATTACATAATATGACCCTATGGGCATATAAAAACGAAAGTGAAAATTAAAATGTCGGTAAATTGTTTAACCTTATGTGGACCAAGTGACAGAAAAACTGATATGAAGTTAATAACCTAACATTCATAGAAAAAAAAAAACATTATAATTTATATTTTGTACTGACCATAAGCCATTTACAATCATTTTGTAACCGTGGTAAAATATATTGAGTGTCACATATATGTTCCTACAATAGCAAGTAGGTGTGAGGTTTAGGCCATCCTAGAGTGTCAGGGACACCAGAGTACCAGGTTGTAAAAACACCATCTTTATCACCTTGGTTATATGGAACATAAAGCAAATATGTAACATATTGATGACCTGATGTGAATGGAGTTTGTAATAATTTTCATCCCTTGTGCCTTCCCTCACTTACGGTATGAAATGATCAGATAATTAATCTTCATTGCCAAGCATTAAAAAGCCTTTTTTATGAAGAATATACATATTTTTTTACATATATGTAGGTAATGAAATTAACTGTACAGTCGGCGACAATTTTCTGAATGGATGTACCTAAAAAAAAAAAGATGTTATCGCAATAGATACATTCCTTAGCCCGCTTGAATATTGAATGTATCAGTGTCGCCAACTGTAAACGGCAGCAGGTGATTTTGAACTGCTGAGCAAGCGTCTTTTAAAAGGTTGTCCGACCCCATGTGACCCCTTAAGAAGTTAAGTACAGTGAGCCCCATTGTTATTGAAATCAGGGTATTTAGAGCCCCAGAGCACTTACAAATTAAAGGCCTTTGACAGGGTAAGGAGACAGGTGCAAAAGATGTCAACTCAACAAAATGGGATGGTGAATAGGTAAAAGAAATCAGAGGCTGTGAGGGTGGAAATGTTCCATTTTATGATGCCCCTGGATTGAACAGAAAGTGACTTTTTAATAAAAGTCTCAGTAGCAACTTGTATTATCTGATAGAACACTCTCTGTGTTTTATGATTTCCTGACTTCTGTGGAATATTCTGAAGCTTCTCAATGATTCCAGTTTAGAAGATCTGCATCGCAAGTCTTTAATCCAGTTTATATCCAAACACAGCTTCTAGAGTTTGCTTAATATCGGGGAATCACCTTCAGCAGTTACCAGGTTGTACTGAAACACACATGAAAGGGTTAAGCCATGGGATTTGCCATGAATTAAGAAGGATGCTAGTGGTGGCAGTATATATTATATTCAAAGTTCATGACTTTAAGGGTTAATGATTATGTTTCCGGAAATGGTGGATTTATCATTAAATTGGTACGAGGTTTACATGGGGGGATCTCAGTACAAAAGTACTTAAACAATCATATGATCTAGAAACATGAGTCATCCTATCATAAGACTATTCTGCCACTTAATAACTTTAACCAGACTGAGTTTTACGAACATTTCTAAGTTCAAGAGTTATCTAACTTGATGTTCTGATGCCCCTGAAGACCTTTTTGAAGTATCAAATCAATTAGCATTGCTGGTTACTAAAATGCATGCATCAGAATAAGTTGCATGCACAACTTAAACCAAATTAAGTCACACTCAAAACTTTAACCAAATTTTAAGTTCAAAGGGAGCCATTTCTTTTTCACAAATTCAGCAGAGTTATCATACTTGATGGTCTGATGGCCCTGAAAATACCATTATGAACTTTCAAGTCAATCCCATGAATGATTGCTTAGAAATAAGCCTGTTAGTATGTTGCATGCTAAACTTAATCCAAAATTTCTGAGTAATCCTGTGTGATACACCTGATTCATCTATATAGAAATATAATACTGGAGCTGCACTATACTACAGTATCATGACTGCCTGATGACCTTCTAACAGCAGTAGGGTCCTGCATGGCCAAGTGGTTAGGGTTGCTGACTTATCACTTGGGCTAACCACTACAAGTTCAAGACCCTGTCTCATGCAGTGCACTCTGATTCTTCAGTGAGAGAGCCCTCTAGCTGACTTGTAGTTGGTGGTTCCACCCGGGTGTCTGTGCATGTTCATGGTTTTTCTCCAATAGATAGACATTGCAAGACTAAAATACCCCGACAGCAAAGGGTAAAAAACAACAAAAAAAACTACTTCCAATACCAGTGGGACTATCAATATACAATATCAAATCAACTTGAGTTATTGGGCCTTTGCACTGGTGAATTTTAACTTGACTAGACTATTTGAGATTACCGTCACTTCAACAGTATTTCAGTCATATAGCTACGTCCAGCTAATTACAGGTAGAGGAAGACCCCGAATGCATGGAGGCATCCGGTAGAACCACTGACCTACCGCAAGCCAGCTGGAAGGCTTCCTCACATGAAAATTCGAATGACCCTGCCTAGTTTCGAACCCACACAGTGAGGGGCTGAGTGAGTTCTAATGTAAGCGACTTTACCCTCTCGGCCATGGAGACCCCTGGTGAATCTTAGCAAACCTCTTTCAACCTTTTAATCCAATAAAACATACTGGTTACTTTACTCTATACAGGCCAGAGTCAGATTGTTAATTCCACTGTGGTCCCTAAACTGTCTCATCTAATTTTGTATCCAACAAACCCACAAAAGTTTCAGGGTCACTTCTCCTATTGGCACCAACCGACCTTCTGCAATAAGAGGCCGTGTAATTTTCACCCCAAATCTTACAAACAACTTGAGTCCAATAAAATTCAAATTAAAGGCTTGGTGCTAAACTAATGTAATAGCTTCTTTATCTATATGCTGCTACCACAGTTTTTACGAAGCCTTGAACTTCTTATCAAGGTCTTATTCGTACTTATAGAGTATGAAGTGCAATACAACATTCCTGTAAACAGCTCTAACTTCATTCCCAGTCTTCCTACTAATACTCCCACTTGCCTCTCACTGTGGGCAAGGCTGCCCCTATTAACCCATGTTGTATTTCAAATTAATTTAAATCAAGTATCCATTGATCAATGAGTTTAGTACATGCTGCCTCTGAGGCACAGTTTTGTTAATGTATCGCAAAGAACATGAAAGGCTAGCTGAATAACTCTGCTGGTTTATTTCTTCCTACTTCATTCCAATAAAATGAAAGTACAAAGAATCTACAGGCTCTATGCTGATAACTGTCAGACATGATGTCCCAGCCAGTTCGAAATTCCTTACTAGCTTTACTATGAGTGTACTGGTTTGACCTTATTATTATGTCCTGATATGGCAGCAAATGTTGTGAGTGATAGGCATAACATTGGCTTCCAATTGCTACCTAGTGTGCTCACAGCCAATCTCTTTAATTGGTCATCCTCCCCTGGGATGTCCCACATGTTCCATGAACATTCTAATACTAGGTTTCTATGCCAACAGGATTAAAACACTTTCATTGTATAATTGTACCAGCACTATACTATACTCCAACTTGGTATGAAAGCACGATACTGAAAACAAGAAATATCTTTAAAAAAGATATTCGGCGTAGGATGAAAAAAAAACGAGATTTCCAGTCTTCTAGAACATTCCGAGGAAAAGCGTGCGAAAGACCGACGAACAACAAATTTAGTACGCTCTAGAAATAGTTCAGTATTTTTTCTATGAAATATACTTATTTATAGACGGTAATACAAAATATTATATCTGTAAATAGGCTTGTTTGATATTTATTCATATCATTATTGCATATGACAATTATGATATAAAAGCGTTATTAGTTGTTTTGGTTTTGGCGAATTAATTTTCAATGAGAGCATCTCGGCAGGCTGGAAGAATTCAATATACATAGTAATAAAGGGGTTTCATGTCATAACACGGTGGATTCTTTTTTGTTGTTTTAAATCATTTTCACAAAGTAGCATTCCTCAATTGATGGAAAAGGATTGTATTTAACTTACTGAAATCACTTTCATGTTTACATCAAAAAGAAAAGTAATAACACCAAGCTGAATGATATATACAAGCTGCACCCCTTATTTACAGTAATTTTATAGTCCATAACGATGCGTTAACCAATAACAGGAGTCCTTTTATTCAGCTTAGAATTATTTACCGCTGTTAGCGTACATTTGATTGGTTTAAGATGCGAGTTGAAATCGAAATTATACAGCTACGCCGAAAAAAAAGTTTTAGGTCAGCCCTGGATTACATTAAGGTTGTCACAAATAGTCATGGTATTTGTGGTATCAGACTGGTAGACAGATAAATATCAACGAGTCAAGGGCTGGGTACAATATTTCAACAATTCAAGATTTTTTTTTATTTAGAGAAATGTATTTTGTTTAACATTGCCATTATCTTTACTATTCTAAATCGAAAAAGGGGCATTACTCTTGTCATGGATTCCAACATAATAATGCACCGTTTTAGAATTTCAAATCTCGGCTGAA
The DNA here is from genome assembly GCA_021229015.1 of Solen grandis. Taxonomy (NCBI): domain Eukaryota; kingdom Metazoa; phylum Mollusca; class Bivalvia; order Adapedonta; family Solenidae; genus Solen; species Solen grandis. Next base: position 35,428,091 of record CM037782.1, on the reverse strand, counting down.
CCTTTAAGTTTTTTGCTCTGAATTTGGAATACCTATTTATTGCTCTTGTTTACCTTTTGAATATACTTGCTTTTACTGTAATATTTTTCTTTTTTTTTGACAGGCACTAAAATATTCAAGCATGCTGTCTTATGGATTGCTCTTGTTCATTTTTTTTTTTTTAAAATGTTAATGGGTCCATAACATTACAAATAATGAACTGAATTCAGGTTATTTGAAAACCTTAATTTGTTGTGATGAGGCACAAAGATGGTTTCATAGAGAGGTGACATGATACCACACCAAATCATATTCCCAACAATGTGCTGTATAGAACTGGATATAATACCTTTCTAATAAGATGAAAGCCAAGCATGCAAGTGCATGAGAGCTAATAATTAACTTTTTCTATAAATACAGCTTCAGGGAGATTTAGTCTGGCTTGCGATGCACTAAAACAAACAATGCCCTGCATTTTCAAAATTATCTTTCTAACAAGTATCTTAAGTGTGTTGTCTAAATGATTATTTGGATATTGAATATAATTGTGCAGTTAGATTAGACGCTAGTCTGATAATTAAAATATTGTAATCTGAATTAATTTCATGCCAGTAATTTTAGTCTGCTCTCACTCATGCAGGATGCAGGAATTGTTAGATGGGACCAGAAACAGAAATTCCAATATATGTTGTTTTATATTCAGAGAATACTGCTTGAATAGACTAACATTCTACAAGAACAGACCATATTTATGTATAATGCTTAATATAAAGTGCCTAATAGATTCAGAAAAAAAAAAATCTTATTTTTTTTATGGTTTTTCATATAGCGTTACCCAATTTCTGCCAAGTGAAAGAGAAGCTGAATCCGACTGACAAAAGTTGTTACCCTGGTGAATTGTTACAGTCCTCCCCATCATACTGGTGAATTATCAACAGTAACAAACCATATCAGCCAACATTAGTCAGTCACAAGCTTATCTGCTAATACACTGGTTGTGTATGTTAATAGTCAGTTTTGTCTTTTTACACTCCTTGAGTGGTCTGAAATAAAAAGCTTACAATTTCCACTCCATGTTTTTCCTGCATGTGACTTGCAAAAAGGCTAATCAATAAGGACTCTGACACCTGTTGGGCTTGATAGCTCAGCAGCATGTGCAGTCACACACACCTGGGAAGTGGGTTGGGGCACACCGCAGCACTGACAGGTGCCTGTCTATTTTGTCTGGGTATCTCCAGAAATACTGCATGCAGCATTACTTGTCTCAGATATACTTTGGTCCATGGTGAAAACACTGTTCAGTAGCTCCAAAGGTAAGAGGTTTGAACCCAGCTCAGTAAGTGAGCAATTAGATTTGTACGCAAATGTAAAGTACTGATCTATTAAAGAAAGATGAGTTAAATATGAAGTCAAAAGATTGTTATCAATAAGCAAAACAAAACAAAACAAAATAAAGGATTAAAAAAATGAGATTGTGTGTATGTACAGCATGTCTGGTTGTCTGCATGTCTGTCTGGACAATGACCCATAATGCCCTCAGTTCTGCTGCAGGGAGCCAGACTGCATGCTCTGGTGCATGTCTTGCCCTTCACACCTTGCTGTGTCAGAGGTCACAGACCTGGAATTTCAGGTATGCAGACGAACAAGTCTGATAGACCTGCACTGTGCATCACTTCACGTCAGAGAAGGAAGCTTAAATATCTCCCCGATAAGATAAATAATTTGAATAGCTTAATTCTTGTCACTTTAACTACTTCAGACATATGAAATATTCAACTGATGGAAAGCAATCTAATAAATTGAAATTTAGCTATTCAAATCACTGGTTTCAGAGGTATAAAATGAAATATCTTGAGCAAGGTGAAAAATATGATCTGTTTTCCGTGACTGGAGAAACCATTATAAAAATCTAAAAATGCTCCTCGATATTTCAAGATATTGAGAAGGCAGTGTGATGGAATAATTATGTGTATTGAATGAAAAATAAACACAGATAGCATCAGAATCTAGGGCAGGCTGTGCAGCTTATCTCTCGATCTTCCATTTCAGCTACCTATGTTACAATTTCACGGGGAATATGCCAAAAATGCTTCTACTATCAGAGATTTTGAAATCAGTCATTATTTGAAACTCTAAATCTTAACTCAGATGTATAAAACAGTGTACTTAGAAAAAAGTGTAACAGGCTATAACATTGTTCCAGATGTAACTGCTAGCTGATTGTAATCACACCCAGATCAGACAAGCCTCAAGTATTCTCTTTGATATTATAAGTCAGTAGACAACACTAATACTGCCTGACCTAGGCCCTGGTGAGAAAAAAAAAAACATTGGTGAAAATTGTCATGAAATTGGCGACAGAGTTGAAGAGCCAACTCTGCCAGAGTTCCATAAAACATTTATAACCAGCCTATTAATTCTCAAGCCTTTGCTGAAAAGGCAAGTTTATATCGTTGAACCATTGCTGACAGAAAAAGCATAAGGTTTATGGGATGGTACTCCTAAAACTTGGCTTTGGTACCTTTTAGTGGATGTCTGTACTTTATAGCCAACAAGGGTAAGTCACTGAGAGGTTAATACGGTACATGAACACTAAGCTCTCGACTTTGCTTCTGCTATAAAATTTCTGTGACATGACTGGTTTGTCAGCGTGAAAGTGTTTTGTTCTTTTCCATGAAAGCATTTTATAACAGGTTCAATTCGTAATCTCAGTTAGGTTTGTCTTTAGTGGTTACTATTGAAATCAGTTCTATCAATGTACCTAATAACATCTCTGAACTTGTTCCTGAGTGAAACTAGAACACATTTAGGAGAGATCAGTATAAATACCAGATTAATCATATCTAAGTATCACTTTTCTTTAAGTTCAATAATCAAAGGCCAGGCTCCCTGTACCTCATTCCTTCTTATCATATTTCAAGTAAAAAAAATAAAATAAAAAAATACCCATTATGTTAATGGCACCTGCTTCACACCTAGAATTCAATATTCATCCTTCATAGCTACTGTACTTTTATGCATCATTAAAGCACAACGACAAATTGCGGCTTCATAATCATTAATGAAACACAATGACAAATCGCGCCTACTTCATCATGAATAAAGCACAACAAATCACAGCTTCTTCATCATTTATAAAGCACAACTACAAATCATACCTTCTTCATCATTATAAAGAACAATGATAAATTGCACCTTCTTCATGAAATCCTGTACTCTAAATAGTTTTGTTTACAACTTATATTTTGATATTTAAAGTATTTACTTTATGCTGAAGAGTGCGCTCTTGGTGATTTAAATGCACAAATTTTCCGTCTTCATCGGTTAAAAATTAGGTCTTGGGCTATTGAAATATATATGTCAACTTTGCCAATGGTTTAAAAGTCTGAACAACTTAGCATTATTACCAAACAAGAAATATAATTAAAAAAGATATTCCACGTAAAAAAAAGAAGGATCCGAAGGTTGTGGGTTCGAACCCCGTTGGAGGCAAGAATTCTGCATGACCTTCCCGGGCACAAAGTACTGGTCCAACCCAGGAACCGTCGAGAGGGACTAGTATAAGTTGTAAGAACTTGTTTCCCAATCGACGTAAAATGAATAAGTTTAAAAGGGAATAAAAAGAGAAAGTTTAACCCTTTCCCTCATATAGACTCATTTTGACGCACTCAGTAGGTACCACATAAAGCCTGATCTGCAGAAAACCACAGTTAAACCTCACCAAATTTAATTACAAAATCCTCATTTCCATGCCACTGAGGAGCAGCAAACAGCATAAAACCTGCGAGTTACCACAGATGCTAGCTATTACTATAAATGGCTTTTGTAAGCTGCAAGATTTGCGACTTACAGGGATGAGTCCACTACCAAGATTAACTACGTTTTCTAAAGACACACAACATTTGTTTACTTTTTTGACTTTGTTTGTTTAAATACGTAGATTAACTTGTCATTTGCCATTTGATAATCATGCAGAAAGATATTCACCCTGAAACTCCCATTTTATGATGGAATATCCTAAAATAATTTATGCAAACCAATGAAACAAGTGCTTTTCCAACTTTTTGGTTGTTAACCAAGATTTGATTGGTTCAAAAAATAGGTCAAAATCCATTTTATACAGCTTATGCCGAAAAACATGTACTAGACCTAGTTTAGTTTTGAATATCATGCATATTAAGTATTCTGAAATGTCATGTCATGGCTATAGGATCTCATTTAGATTTTTCGAAATCTTATATGTTCACATACATGTTACGCTAGTGTCTGCATTTCTTATAACGGCAGCTGCATCACTAATTACAGAACATGTAAATTCATGGTCTGAGTGATGCCAGTCAGGGGAAGTGTAATAAAATGGCTTATCTTCCTCCACCATAGGAGAGCAGTTTTCTTGCACTTCCTCTACTTACGTAATCAGCAGATCAACAGATCTGAGTGTCTGGATATATATTAGGTCAATTTATGAGATAATTATATTAATACTATCTGACAAACAGTGCAGAATCAAATTCATAATTTTTCTGCAAAATAATAAAAAAATTATATTATTGATAATTAAATAATCAAGGTTCAGATATGGAAAATTAAACTTACAAAGTAAAATGACGTCAAACAAAATGTTTCTTACTTCATTTTTAGTATCTAGTAAATATGTCACCATTTACTAATTTCTATTTATGTTTAATTAAAAATTAAAAAATTTATGATACGAATGTAAAAACTGAAAACCCTCCCCCCCCCCCCCCCCAATCCCTCCCCACAAAAGGCTAGATCTATAATCAAAATAGAATTCTAGTGCCCTTCAGATTATTCAGGTCAAAGATCCTATTGTCATTGCATATGCATACAACATTTATCCAAGGTATCATGTTGATTTAATTATTCCAAATCTTTTGCCCATCAAATAATTACGTTTTTCTAGGTCATAGCATGAATAAGTATGTGCTATTTTTACCCACATCACTTACCACAATGATCAATCAATTTGAAGGAACATTAAGCTACAAAACTCATAAATTAATAATTAGCTAACTTTTCTGTAATAGTTCTGTGCGAATGTTCAAAGGTATTTCTTGTTTAATTTCCACATGATTACTTAGAAAGCTTCACCTTGACAAGACCTTGAAAGATTGAAAGATGACTTCATCGTTTTATTGACCAACTGTGAAGGAGTCAAGTTAAACAACAAACCTTCATCAGGTACTTATTTTAACTTTATGGCTTTGAGTAAATATACATAGCTACCCGATGACATCATACTGGTCATATTTGTCATTGGATGTTACCAGGCAGAACAAATTGGAAATAATACAGCGGAAAAGTTGTCCTAGATAAATATAATTGACACTTCTTCAGTTACAGACAACTACGCGACACCAAACGGTATTCAATGTCTCAATTCCGCCTGTCCGATACAAGATAAATAAACAACAATAGTAATATTTAGACTGAGTCACACTTCTAACAGTTCACTGTAATTATTTACACACAAAAATAAAACACTGAAAACCCAACTTTGTAAAGAGCGGATACATTCTATTGCAGTCTAATAGTTTGTTGAAGTACTTTAAACCTAAACAGCGGTCTGATAAATAATAATACAGTGTAGTCTAGATCTTAACACTGTATTTCTTCTTAGTAAGCTTGAGTCATCCATGCTGAATGAAATTCTGATGTCAGCAAAGTTTATAAAGTAACACTAAAACCCCCACCTCAATTACGATAAAATTATTTTACCATTAGTTATACATGGTTGGAATGCAGATACCATTTATCTCCCTTGTCTGTCTAAGATAAAAGAAATAATAGAAATATTACCACATTAACAGACAGAACTATCACTTGACAGAAGTCAAAGCTTCATCTTTTTGAACATGACATTCTTACAAAGTTTCTCCATAAATAAAAAAATGAAGATAAAACTATAACACTTGATATCTACCTAGACGGGCAATACAATTTGTCAAATGTGGAAACTGTTTTACATTCCACTAACATCATATCACTCATTTGAAGGATTTGAACGAATCAGATTAAGTTTAATACAAAACTGATCAAAACTCTGGGGTGGCTCACTTAAATCAAATCGCTTAAGGTGAAGAAAAAAAAAACACACTCGCAAAATAAAAATAACATTTAATGACTCTCATATGACAATCGACACCATTTTGAAAAAGAGGAAAATCCTAAACAAGAATCTACGTCACAACGCGTCATTTTCATTCTTGTCATGTATTAATAGTAGCAGATATGGGCTTTTTACGCCATGAAAAGCTAAGGTTTAACCTCCAAAAAGGTGCATTGTCAAAAAAAAAAAGTTACTCTATGAGAGGTGTAGGTTTATTCACAAATGCCAATTATCGGAATTGCTTGAATTTTGGTGGGTCCTATGGCCCAGCTCTGGGCATTTTTAAGTGCCATTTTGATTTATTTAGCACCAATGGCTCAAGGGTTCGGCCTGGGCAGAACATTGTTACACCTTACGTGATATTATCACCTGATCTTAAACCTTACTTAGCGTATTAAGTAGAAAGTATAACCTGACCTTACATTCATGAATGACTGGTCACGGTGGCTGAGTGGTTAAAGCGTTAGAATCCAGAGGTTGTGGGTTTGATCCCCAGCTGCAACATACCACAGTTGTAAACAATGGTACTGATATAGCTCCTTTGCTTGGCGCTCAGCATATAAGGGTACTTCTAGGACTGGTTGGCCCAGTGTCAGGATAATGTCTACGGCGTGATACTACAGTGTGGCAGCACTATATCTTTTCAAGTAGAGATTGTCTCCAAATGACTGAAATACTGTCAGCAAGACATTAAACCTAACAAACAAAAAACAAACATTCAATACCATTACATCTAACGTTTCAAAACTGCAATACCCTCCCAAAATTAAAAGGAATATTCTACCTTTACCTTTTTAAGATTTTTGACCTTTAAATTTTAAGATTTTTAATCTTTTTAATTTTAAGATCTT
>CM037782.1:35371031-35421031 GCA_021229015.1 Solen grandis | reverse complement strand
TGACCTTATAATTTTAAGATCTTTGACCTTGACCTTTTAAATTTGAAGATCTTTGACCTTTTTTTAATTTTCAGATTCTTGACCTTTTGCAAATGAGAAGAAGAAGAAGATCCTTGACCTTTTAATTTCAATAAAATAAAGTAATGTCCTTTCTTAGTTTCAGGTGGGGCTGACTTTAACACTCACTCAGCCCCTCACCGTGTGGGTTCAAATCCCAGCAGGACATTCAGATTTTCATGTGAGGAAACCTTCCAGCTGGCTTGTGGTAGGTCAGTGGTTCTACCCATATGCCTCCGTGCATCCACCTATAATCAGCTGGATGTCGCTATATGACTGAAATACTGTCGAAGGGACAGTAAGTCTAGGTTCAGGTTAACTTTCCTCCTATTCATTTCTCTGTGTTTTTAATATATAACCTAGTGCCTAGTGTTATTCACATGTGAGGTAATGATATCAAAATCACTAGGAGTTTTGAACTAGTCATAAGCTGTATCAAGCAATAGCCCTACAATTGGAATTAAATAGATCATTTAGATATAGATTTTATCTGAACAAAGATTGAAAAACAAATATTATGCCATAGTTTGTTTGACTCAGTTACCATGACCTTCAAAAAACAGGCTGAAATTTCAAGATGTACGTGTTACAATCCTAGTACCGATAAATATGACTAAATTGTGCCAAATTAGATCATCTGGTTCCACTCGGTGAATGTTTGATCTACCAACTTAAAAAACAAATTGAAGGACTGACAAACAAGCACAAATTGAAGTCCCATCCAATAGACATATGCAAAACAATATACCACCTGAAAATAAAATAAAACTCGAAACCTTTTTTATTTCATTTATTAGATTTAGAGCACAATGTACTGCCATGCTGTTCAGGACTTAGGAAGCAGATATTTATTGTCAGCCTTCTGATGCAGAATACAGTTCAATAGATAACACTGTATATTTCAACTAGCATCCATCACTGTTCCTGTAGATGCTCATTCAATACTGAATGAAACACTGCAATATAAAGAGAAATGCACCACATATATTTCTATACAATTAAATTTGTCGAGAACATTCCTACGAAGGGTGAAGGGTAACTGCCCGCTATGCAGCACAACTAATTATCAAGTATATGATGGTATCAGCAGCATCAAACTCAGTGCAGACAACTCGTGATGTAAAATCCAACCCTACCCTAGGATGTACTGAACAGACCACATCTCTCCATCTGAAGCAAACATTTACACTGGTCCTAAACACGTGTAATAAAATAAAACGTTTTGATGTGGTTTTTTGATAGGCTGTTTGATGAAACACATATTATTTAAGTATACCAATATCTGCTGTAAATGCAACATACAAATAAACAACTTCATTAAAAATTATGTAATATTATTAAAATATGTAATAACAGTTTATTTTTTAGTTCACGATCCTCTTTTTATAGCAATATCAACACCAGTAATGACTTAAAACTTTAGAAACCACTTCCTCTGACAGGAATAAGTTCAAAATATTTCATGAGATAAACCTAAAACCTAAATATTTTAACATTACATGTGATTCCACATGTTTTAAGTTAAGTTTTAGTGCAAGGTTTGGATGATTCTGTGAATTCAACTGGTCCTGTCCAATAAATTGTTGATATTTATTTGTCCAAAGACAGAATTGAACAATGTTTTATAGCTGCAAAAATCCTGGAGAACATTTGTGTCTGGCAGCAATCAATTAATTTATTTTAACTTTTATCTACTGTTGTACACCACACAAAATGCCTGACAAGCCAGATCAGACTGGAAGCAATTCTCGGTCTGTACAAGTCTTCTAGCTGCAATGATACTGAGCTTCGTAGCCACTGGAATAAACCCTGACCAACCTGCAAGGTACTCAGGGTCTGGTGCCATATGGTTGGCACATATGTCTATTCTTAATTACTATCACCAGGTGAAGACTTCAATCTGATTAGGGTTTCCACTAATCTATATGCTTGCTGAATTTAACTCTTCAACTCATGTAGACTCATCTTGGCACATTGGCAAACATAGTAGACCCAGATCAGATGGTGGTATCCTCTATCTGTTTATACAATATTGTAGCTCTGATTTTGCACAGTCTGAATGGCAAAGAAAAATCCATTTCTTCATGTACCTTTTACAGAACAGTAGCTAATTATTCATCAAGCCATAAATTTGTTCATGTTTATTCAAGAAGTAAAGGATTATGCAAAAGGTTTACTGATAACTGTTTACATTGGTGCATAACTACTGTTTCCTTTCCAGAGGGTAGCCCTTTCAGTTGCTTTTTTAACAGCCTTCTTTTATTTTTCCAACAGCAACAATTACTTCAACTGCTTTGCAATTTAGTTTCCTTGTGATCAGGAATTGAACCCAAATTATGGGCCTCATGCAAAGTCAAGCTCTTACAGCTAGCCCATATGAACTTGTGAAATTCAATTCTAAGAAGCAAATTCTGCCAGGGAAGTTGACTTCACAAAGAACACACTTGACCTACTTAATACTGCACACTTCCTTATTGTCTTATAATTTTTAAGCACCAACATCAATCAACTGCATAAAAGGCATTAAATTTTGTACATGCATATTCATGGTGACATACTGACTGGCGATGAAAAACTTAGTCAGTTATATAATGGTGTTCAATATTATGAGTAATACCCTTCCACAATAAAACACTAATATTTTCACAAATAATAAAACTCCACAACTCTTCAGTCTCGTGGTAATAATATAATATCTCCATAAAAAGAGCACATGGTGCTCTGTCATGCATATGTTTCAGCACGCTGCACACTGTACAAAATGATTCAACTATAAGCCATTAGCTTATTGGAATGATCAATGAAATTAAAAACGCAACTGGAAGAGAATAATTTTTTATATAAACAGGTTGCTGATTTAATTATGTTATCAATTATGTGGAACAAGGTTAGCATACAGAGGATGCTAGAGGTAAAAGATCATGATAGATTTTAAAATTCAACCCTTTGAAATTAATGTTGAAACAGTGCAGACCTATACCAATGCATTCCATTTACTTAAGGACCAATGTATAATGCCAATCAACCTGCTAAAAGACATTTAATTTTGTATGCACAACACAGCCACTGAAACCTCATTTGTTGTCGCCATGACTTTCGTTAGAATGGAGCCAAATAAGTGCAGTATCTAGGTTTGCACCCAAAACATGTTGTAATGGATATGCACTGCATTTAAGTGTGTGTGTTTCTTTGAACACTTAAAAGCCTATATAGCCCACCTGTTTTTTATAATTGGAAGGGGATGGGATTAACATTCTTGTTCAATCTGAAAAATCAATAGCTCCATGCCCTACTTTCCTTGACAGAAACATAACTAATAATGAAGCCTGACTATGCAAGAAAAGCCTCTTACTTCATTTTGTGAAATGCATTATCATTATGTTGTTTTGGAGGACAGTATCTGTCACATTGTAGCGACATCCAGTTTATTACAAATGTAAGACACAAGGGGCACTGGTGTACATCCACCATCCACCCATAATCCAGGAGTTATATGATTAAATTATTACCATATTTATAAATATATTCTCTTGATAAATCTAATCTTATTCCACAGACCTTAATATAGGTGGCAAGAAGATAGGAAAAGCAGCCGCCTGTGTGTGCATGTGAATCTTGAACCTGGAACCTTTCAACTCACAATCTGGTGTTTTAAATATCAGGAGGGCAAGAGTGAGCAGGAACCATTTTTTTTTTTTTTTTCAGGTCTTCCATTTACTGATGATTGGCAAACTAGAAATATCACTGAAGGTGAATAATACCCAACATAGGGCTTTTGACACAGAATATGAGGCCTTATCTATTGAACAAGGTGTTTGTAGCATATTCTAGGTACAAAAGGGCAATAACTGTGTTAAACATTTACAGATTATGTCCAGTCAAACTTGGCTTTCATTTGATTGAGATAAACATGTGCACCAAAAATTATATAAATTTTGAAATCATTTTTTTGAGCTACAAAAGACCAACCAACAGACAGACAAGCTCAGTCCCAGTAATACACAAGATCAATGCTACCTATATAACACAAGATCAGCCAGCATGTAACTCAGAAAATGATCAATGCTACCTATATAACACAAGATCAGCCAGCATGTTTTTAACAAAAAACCAACCCAAAGACACACAAGATCAGCCAGCATGTAACTCAGAAAATGATCAATGCTACCTATATAACACAAGATCAGCCAGCATTTAACTCAAAAAGAGTTCAGTGCTACCTGTATAACACAAGATCAGCCAGCATTTAACAAGATCAATGCTACCTGTATAACACAAGATAAGCCAGCATTTAACAAGATCAATGCTACCTGTATAACACAAGATAAGCCAGCATTTAACAAGATCAATGCTACCTGTATAACACAAGATAAGCCAGCATTTAACAAGATCAATGCTACCTATATAACACAAGATCAGCCAGCATTTAACTCAAAAAGTGTTCAGTGCTAACTGTATAACACAAGATCAGCCAGCATTTAACTCAAAAAGTGTTCAGTGCAACTGTATAACACAAGATCAGCCAGCATGTAACTCAGAAAATGATCAATGCTAACTTTATTTTTAAAACACAAGACCAGCGAGCATGTAACTCAGAAAATGATCAATGCTAACTGTATTTTTAAAACACAAGACCAGCGAGCATGTAACTCAGAAAATGATCAATGCTAACTGTATAACACAAGATCAGCCAGCATGTAACTCAGAAAATGATCAATGTTAACTGTATAACACAAGATCAGCCAGCATGTAACTCAGAAAATGATTAGCCAGCATGTAACTCAGAAAATGATTAATGCTAGTCCTGTATAAAACAAAATCAGCCAGCATAAAATTCAGAAAATGATCAATGCTAACTGTATTACACAAGATCAGCCAGCATGTAACTCAGAAAATGATCAATGCTAACTGTATAACACAAGATCAGCCAGCATGTAACTCAGAAAATGATCAATGCTAACTGTATAACACAAGATTAGCCAGCATGTCACTCAGAAAATGATTAATGCTAGTCCTGTATAAAACAAAATCAGCCAGCATAAAACTCAGAAAATTATCAATGCTAACTGTATAATACAAGATCAGCCAGCATGTAACTCAGAAAATGATCAATGTTAACTGTATAACACAAGATCACCCAGCATGTAACTCAGAAAATGATCAATGCTACCTGTACAACACAAGATCAGCCTGCATTTATCTCAGAAAATGATCAATGCTACCTGTGTAACATAAGACCAGCCTGCATTTATCTCAGAAAATGATCAATGCTACCTGTACAACACAAGATCAGCCTGCATTTATCTCAGAAAATGATCAATGCTACCTGTATAACACAAGACCAGCCTGCATTTATCTCAGAAAATGATCAATGCTACCTGTGTAACACAAGACCAGCCTGCATTTATCTCAGAAAATGATCAATGCTACCTGTTTTACACAACCAGATCAACATAACCAAAGAGATCAGTATATTAAGATACCAGCCAAATGGTTAACTCTAAATGATCTATGCAAACAATTTATTTGAAAATGACCAGGATTGACACCATTTGTTACTTATCAATATCTTTCATAAGCCATCTGAATGGTTTATTTTTGTCTAGACCTATGTGTAAATGAGGTTATGTCAACTGGTAAGAAAGTTTACCCACATTTAGTGTTATTTCAGAGGTACCAACTTCATAAAGGGTACCATTAATATGACATTAATGACTTGTCGACAAATAATATGCTAGCTGATATGGTTTATTCCAGCTGCTGTTAATCAGTATTATAATAATAACTATAGTAATGATTTCAAGCTATAAATTCTGCTCTGGAAAAAAAGAAAAAAAAAAAGAAAAAAAACATGCTTCAGCATTTTTCTACCAGTTTCTACCAGGTGCAAACATGCACAAACTAAAGTGCATGTGAGAATGTTCTGTTTTCCAATACACTGTTTTTTTCCTGTGGTTCTACAAACATCAAATAGGTCCCGACATTCTTTTTTTTCACTCTGTTTTTTCCCCTCTCCCTGTGGTAAAAGTGAGAGATGGTTTTTTTTTACACTCCTTAGTGTCAGAATGCATTAAAATCAGTTGATATTTCCTGCGGCTTTACCCAGATGTGTGGGAAATAACCAACTGGCTTCAAAGAAACTCTGAACATTCATCATGAATAGTTTTGTTAATCACATTTATTGGGCAATTAGAATAGCATTGTCTTCACAAACATCAATATTTTGCACACACATACACACAAAAATATAGGTTTCATAAACACATTAGCTAATTTGTCTTATCAAAATGAAATGTTACTTTTATTTCTCTTCATAGGCTATGATGTATATTTCATAAAGGTTAAAGAATTAATAATAAGTTATTAAAATTCAAATTGGGTGCAGTTTTTCAATATATCATCCTTAACTGTTAAAGTTATCTTCATCAATGGGAGATATTTCCACACACATACCTATACCCTGATACATCAAGAAGGCCATTATCATAACTCTTACATATTGAACAGAGAGATGAAAGTAATGATGCATTTAGATATTTCATTATCCAGATATTCAGCAGATGATAGATGGGACATGGCAAAAAACTCAGCAGGTTAAAACTCAGTTTTTAATACAACCTTGTTAATTAAGAAAATTTATAAAGCTCACTTGAGTATGGATCCATAAAAAATGACATATTTTCTATAAATAATATGAAATACCATTACTCTTATTTGTAGAAACCCATCACAATATCAAAGGAACCAATATTAACAGTTAATGATTGTTGTCTAGAGGTAGAACATCCATTGTCCCCCTTTAATTATCCAATACATTATACACATTATAATGTATAGTCTATACTTGTATATATACAAAGTATCAATGCAATTCCTCTATTGTATAATGGTGTACTTATTTTTCTCTCCGTTAACAATTGCTTGGCATAACCGCTATTTTAACTCAAACTGTTACCATTTCATTTCATTCATATTTATTGGCAAATCAGCATATGATAAATGCCTTTGGCCATTTACAGACATACAAATATGGCGACAAAGACTTTAAACAAATTTACAAAGTAACACAAATATATATGTATAGGTATAAATAATGAGAATTTAAATATAAACAAAAAACTCTGCATATTTATAAAAAAATTATGCAGAAACAGAAACTTTTTCCAGGGTATTTGAACGTATCTTGAATGTCTCTCTTAAAAATTTACATAAATCAAGTAATTTCTTTTTGTTATTTTTTCGAAATTATACCAAAGCCTTAAGGTAATGAATACCCCTGTCACATCACCTGGCCTCAACAATTCAATTGTCAACCAAGTTGAGTAAAAGCAGCAGAAATGAGCTAATGACTGACTTGCTGACTGATATTTCCTAGCACTACCTGGGATCCATGAGCCATGGTATAGTGGCAACTGTTATCCTTTACCTCATGAATATTCATGCAACAATTTTTGACTTAATGAATATCAATTGACTGAACTTAAAATGGTTTATTAAATAACAGATTTTTCTTTGCCATGCAGACTGTGTAAATCTGAGCTACAATTTTGTATGAGCAAACAGAGGAAACCCTTATTATAAGACAGCTTCTATAGGTCTCTTCTGTTTTGCAATGTGTCAAAATGAGCCTATATAAAGAAAGGGTTTAAAAGTTTACAGATTTTGTGTCTTAGCTTGATATAAACCTGTATGCACACATCCCTCATGTTAGAAAGGCAACCATGTCTGAAAATGTGGCAAGCTATGAACCAAGTACATAGAACTAAAATCAGCTCATTTAACAACAAACAAAACTGTGATACTTTGTATATCACAGTGGGCCCAAAATTTACAATCAGTTAGTCCTTTTGCATACTAACTGTTCCAGGGCTGTAACTATTGTTTTTTCTCTATTTTATACAATATCCTGTCTCTGTGTTTTTTTGTCCATTTTATTTTTACTTGCATCTCCATCTAAAGTTAGTTCATTCGTAAAAATATACATGTTGGATTCCTCATTGGACTTTTTTGTGTACTGAGTGAAGTCTTCACCTACTGCTTGTGTGCCAGGGTCTTGGGTAGGCAGCCGACAGCTACAGTGTCTTACACCCTCTCTCCATTCAATCAATGTTGGCCTGATAAAGGAAACAATACATAAATAGGAACTTTTATCGTGACAACCTCACTCACAGCTGCCTCTTAAAGCAAAAAGGGACACCACTGACCATTGACTTCAAAGAAGATTTTTATAAAAAAATTTAAATAAAATTCTCTTGGTTACTATGGCAACCAGAATTCTGCATAAATCAAGTTTATCTTAGCAGCTTTCATGAAGAGCCACTAAAGGATCATTTCTGCCAAGTTTCATCAATTTCTACAGAGTGGTTTTATGGGAGGTACCTTTTACAGCAAAATTGTTGATGCCTAACAACCTTCTTCACACACCAAAGTTAATAATTTTAACTCTTAATTGGGGCACAATGACGCTTATTTTCTAGGATAAAAACTGACCACATGTTTCTGTGAGACCTAGTTATCCAGTTACATTTAATTTCCTTTAACACAACTACCCTACTGATCGTACCACACCTTCAAAGGAGACAAGAAGGTTTTAATAAACCATACAAACACTTAACTCTCCTGCTGTCTCCAAAACCTTGTCAAGTGGAAGATATTGCCAAAAAATTAGCTGAAAATTGACATAAGTATCACCATGACAGCTGAACATTTACTTGAAATACAACCCAAAATTATTTGATTTAAAGGACTCAACTTTAAATATATCAATTGGCCGTTATTATTTCATCGCAAACCCTACAAGAAGGACGGCCTAATTGCCATGGTAGATGTCTGGTGAAATTGCCTAGCAAGATGGTAATCAGCTTTGTAGGGCTGTCAACTTGTCGTTTTGTTAAGTCATTGTGGTTTAGTACAACTTACAAGTCATGAAAAATTATTAGTTTACTTACTATTTTTACGCAGATAAATAAAGTTCAGTGAACCGTCTTTTAAAAAGTCTATGTATGAATATCAAAGAGAGAACAAAGGTATAATAGATGGAGAACAAGTGGGCCATTAAGTCTTGTTAAAATGTAGGGATACAACAGATCTAATACTTTTTCAAATTTTAAAGACACCTTAAAACCGCTATAAAAGGAGTCTAGAGATTTTTAAATCAGAGTATCCTTGCTTTTTTTCCATCAGGTTTTGGCAAACTTGCAAATGTATGTTTTCATAAATAGTCCAAATATCTTAATTTGTAGGACAGTTAATTGATATCAATCATTATAATTAATGATAGGGAAGTAATGTGATACATGAACACCACAGAGCGGTAAGACAACGAAACCAGATAAAGTAATCACTGCTAGACCAGGTGGCAGAGTTAAAATGTTTAATGTCTTTTGGAGAGTTTTAAAAGCTGGTTGTATAAGGCATGCCAGATGCTTGAGTACAAGTGGCTCCTCACCCATGATCTTTATAGTTGCATTTTGACACCTTTGTGAATGGCAGAGACCCAGATCAGACAGCTCCCTCCAGGATTAGGCTCATACAATATTGTAGCTCTGATTCTGCACAGAAAAGAAAAAACAACATTGTTTTATATATTCATAAAAAATTTGAACAGGAATATTCACAAGGTAAAGGTTTAGATTAGGTTCATTACATGTGTCAGCTTACATTAGCCAAACCAGACTTAGACTGTTACAATAACCAAAGTTTTCATGCGACTGGTACAATGCTATAAAGAGGGGCAGTGACCAGTTTCTCTACTTGATCATGGTGACCAGTGTCAGGGTTTGAGACAAAGTAGAAGCCACTCAAGAACATTCAAACAACATATGAGTGTTGTCTACCTATGGAAATAGTGACCAAATGATCAAGAAATGGCTGAACAGTTGCTATGGTGACTTATAAACATATCCCCAAAGAACTATCAGTTTCTCATCACACGTATATCAAGACATTCTTATAATTGTTAAAGGTAAACCAACATAAGCGTAGAATTTTGATGATTTCATACCCTCCCTTCCTTGAAATAAGAGTGCCAAAATTTTCACCTGAGAAACTTTGCCTTCAATGCCTGCACTGCTTAAAAAAGAATATGTTAGAGTTTAAAAAAAGTAAATATATGTGATGTTCTGATACTTCAAGGGCCTAAAATGTAGATTTATCAGTCAAATATCAGCAATAATCAAACTCCACAGAGATATTGTTGCCATTATCATTTTGTATGAGTTTAATGATGATTGCATAATAATTACTGATGCTAGAGTGTAAACAAAGAAAAAATATGGCATTTTTTTATAATTCAAGGGCCATAACTCCTGACCTAATTGGACAATATCAGCCATATTCAAACTTAGCTGAGAGATTATGGCCATAATCATTGTCATGAAGTCTGAATATGACTGAAATAAGGATGCTAGATTGTAAATTCAGTGAAATCTAGCATTTTTTTTTAATTAAAGAGGCTTATATCAACCATTACCAAACTTAGCCGAGGTTTTAAGGACATAAACATTATCATGAAGTTTGAAAATGTTTGCTTAAGAAATGGAGAAACTAGAGTTTAAACAAACTAATTGTGGACAACCAACAGACAAAAGACATTCTACAAACCTAACAGCTCATCCTCAGCATATGTGCTCAGGTGAGCTAAAATTAATATATCAATTTTGTTTTTCTCAAAACATCTAATTCATTGGGAGTAGAGCATGTCTTGCCAACATTACCAACATACAGATAAAACTAGCTATCTTATCCCAGGCAAAATAAACAAAGTAACACCTTAACAACAAAAAAACTTGCACAAGTGAAACAATAGTTATCAATTAATCATGAAACATCAGTAAAAAGTGCCAACTGATTGAAACACACATACACAGTCGACAATTTGACCAAAGTTCACATACATCAGAGGGTGAGATATGCTATGTATTGAAAATTCACATGCCATCATCACTTAAAACAACAATTACTACCAAGTTAGGTCCCACTTGGGCAAGTAATTTCCTAAATTAGATTCTAGGTTCTTGCAAAGAGGCAAACAGATGTAAAATGTCAACTCCAATAGAGGCCAGTGAATCAGATTTTTCAAAATTTCAATTCCTGTGCGAGCATTCTAGCAAACTTTTTTCCAAACTAAAGGTTAAAAAGTCAGCTGTAATCAAATGACTTAACAAAACATGATCATTTCCAGTTATCATTTTCACCTCCTCGCAACTTAAGCTGTTGGCATAGTAACCAATAGATCATAATTATAGGAATGGATTACTTTGTTCATAAACAGATAGACAGGTTGTGCTTGTGGTCAATATTACAGAAGAAGGTGTCAAGTACATGATTACACCATCCATCACTGGAATCCTACTTACTGTCTGCCCCCCAGGCCCGCCTGGTCCATTACACTACCCTAGGGTAATGGGCTTCCTTCTCATTGTACATATTCAATATTAGGTCTATTTGAAACTTGAAGATAATGCCATAATGTTCACTTGAAAAATTAATTTAAACTCATGATTATATTTACATCAGTGGATATAGTGCAAAGACTTGGAAATCTTAAGTAAAAAGTTTGAATCTATCTCGACTATTAAAGAGTTTCAAAATGAGCATATGGATGTGGATGGAAAACACCATAGTTAAAAAAATTTTCTCTATCTTTTCCAGTTTTTTAATTATATTGAAACATAAAATGGTGTTATCTAATTAGTGATGTGAATGAGAAAGTATTTATTTGTTGAAGAATATCAGTAGAACAGATGGATAGCCCCTGAACTAGAGCTGTAAGCTAAAGGCTAACAGAGAACCCCCACATACCCTGTTTCCCCACCACTCCAAACACACAGATGCAATGCTGTGAGCAGTACTTGGTAACAGTTATTTCACATTTTAATGGGAATGCAGGATATGCTTCATTTATTTCAAATATAAAAGAATCCAAATCAAGATTCAAGGCTGCTGGCTAATATGGTAAGTCAGGAAAAGCTATTATTCATTTTGCATAAAACCTGAAGCAGTCTAATAGAGGACACATTTGCTTAATATGTTTTATAAAAAATGCAGATGCACAAGTAAAAATATGGATTAAATCCCAGCAATAGTGTAGAAGGAGCTGGACACCCAAGATTTATTTCCTATATATATAGGAAAAAAAGGGCAGTAACTCAGACTTAAATGGTAATAACATAATTCCAAAAACACATGCACATCTTCAGATAAATGTTGTCCATCTATGAAATTTTTGGGTAAATCACAATAATAGTGTAGAAGGAGTTAGACACAAACAAGATTTTGTTCCCTAAATATTCTACAAAGGGAAAAAAGTTCAAAGTAGCATAACTCCTGTAAAAATTAATGAATCATAATGAAAATTGCAGGTGAACAAGCTTTCATAGTAGGAAGGGTTCTTGTGAAGTTTCATTAAAATTGACAAAAAGACTGTAGAAGAAGTGCACACAAAAGTTTGTCTATGGATGGACAGACAACCCAATTCCAGTATACTACTCCCCCCTCAAAGAAGTTTATATTAAGCAAAAGTTTGAAAGGACAATTTTATTATCTATTTCCCATTTATCTGTAGTACTTAAAATTATCTGAATTTTGTGTGAGGTTAATAATTCTTCAATTTTAAGAATACAAGTTCTTTTGTGTTTTTTGAGGTTTTTTGTATCTTTTACATTCAAGCAAAAATTGAAATCCATCTTAATTCAATTACAGATATCACATTTCTGTTCTAGTCTTGGAATTTTATTTGGTTTATGATATTATAAAAGCCATCAATTAGCTCTGTCCTAATGTTATAAAGTTTGTAAACTGTCATGCAGTTCCGTTCAAAATTACAATTTAAATGTCATTGTACCTTTATAATTCTTGAATCAAGGAACTGGTTATCATGCTATTATCAACATTTAAGATATACTTACTAGGTTATAATTAACAAAATCAGATTGCATAGTAAATCATGCGTGCACACCTTTTCTCAACCTGTCACCTTACAACTGTCAAGTGCCCTGGTACTTGATATGTGATGCTTGTTCAATCAAGTGGGGACTAACTATGAAATCAATGAAAGATGATTAAGTATACTGTTCACTGAGAACAAATTCTTCTCAAGCAATTAAAGGGAAACAACTCACTTTTTCCTTCCTGAAAACAAACATAATATGGAAATAGATACAAAAACAGTTGGATGTGACTTTAATTTCAAATGCTGCAGCCAAATAAAAACCATCTCCATGTTTTTCAGTGTTCAAAGGTAATTATCAGATCGCTAGTCTAGATACAGACTGCAATGTGTCATTAGAATTAATTAAATTGGCAGACAGAGAAAAAGTGCTGTCTTCTTATTAGATCAAAGGCAATTACGCAAATAACAAATGCATTTAATAAAAGGCAGGTCAGGTAGCAGTGTTGTTTTTTTCCCCAACACTGTAAGAGGCCACAGCATGGCGGATCCAAACACTGAATGCCTAAACATTTCAATTTCATTTGTTTACACCGTTGGATACCAAAACCAAGCCAGACCAGACTGGACAAACAACATTACATTTAAGACCCAGAAGAGAACGACTTAAAACTGTGTAGAGCAGCTTGTTTTTAACCTTTTTCCTTCTCTGTTATACTAAATATTGTTGGAATTTTTTTCGTCCAAAGGATACATGAAAGACAGACAACTTTCCAAGACAGTGAGATTGAAACTGTTTTCAGGCTGATTTAGATTTTCTGTGGCAGTGGTGTACTATTGTTCACAATAACATAGTTGAATGGTAAAGGGTTAAGACTTTATTGTAATCTTCTTAATATAAAAAAAAAATTACTAAATCTGATTGCAGTTTAGTGAAGCAAAATCAGTCTTGTTTAGATTCCTGGACAGCCAGATACTGAAGTCATAAGAAATAGTTCCGTTATTGACTTTGTACTTGACAGTGCGCAATAAAATGGTAGTTACAAGACAGGGCTGGTGTTAGTCCACTATCAGGATAATGTGACTGCGTGTGGTATCATGCCACCTGTCTATGTTGTGATGTGACTGCATGTGGTATCATGCCACCTGTCTGTGTTGCAATGTGCCTGCATGTGGTATCATGCCACCTGTCTATGTTGTGATGTGACTTACATGTGGTATCATGCCACTTGTCTAATGTTGCAATGCGACTGTATGTGGTATCATGCCACTTGTCTATGTTGCAATGCGACTGTATGTGGTATCATGCCACCTGTCTATGTTGTGATGTGACTGCATGTGGTATCATGCCACCTGTCTATGTTGTGATGTGACTGCATGTGGTATCATGCCACCTGTCTATGTTGTGATAGCACAGTGAGGTTTCACTGTAGAAAACATTCCCAAATGAACAAAATACGATTGGCAGGACATTTAATCCAAGCAAATCAACTAAGTTAGTCCTTCAGAGGAAAGGGAAATAAGAATTTGTTGTCTTCAGCTAACTAAAAGAAAAGAACGAAACTTAATATAAAACTGTAAAACAGCTGATCCAATTTGGTATTTTGTACACACTATTGATTGGTTTAGCAGGGTTTGTTGATTCCTGACCTCTGAATAATTCAGGGTCAAATTTCATCTCTTAATTCTCGTAACACCATAAAAGGCTGTTCATTACTGAGTTTAATGGCTGTAGTTAAAAGAATGTCTTTTCAAACATTTTATTCAAACCTGGCACATAAACATCAAGAGATTCGAGAGACATATAAATATGTATTTGAAGTCTCTTCACATCTAATGACATCCAAAAGAAAAATCAGTTCCAGCTGCCCGTTTCAGAGATTGCAGATCCAGCGAGATACATACATCCATGCTGCACTCCTACACAAGAGTGGACACTCTTGGGGGTGCTTGCTGAAAATTTATTGACCAAATAGCAAACAGTGTAGACCATGATCAGACTGCAAAAATGTGCAGGCAGATCTTGATCTGCAATGGTCACATGCCAACAGCATTGTAAGGGTTAAATACACTAACTTTTATTGTGAAAATGCTGGCACTTTGAATGGACAATTTGTATCCATGGCTACAGGGAGGGCATGACCAGGCATCAAGCCTGCAGACATTCACTTGCTTTACCACCATACAATATGCATTAATATGTCATGAATGTAAAATCTGATCAAACTGTCGGTCACTTAACATTATTTGTTTCTTTTTCATTAACATTAAGACTACAAGCTAACAAAAGAGTATAACCAAATTTGACTTAAAATTAGTAAGTCCAGACAGACATCAGTAACCATATTAGAGCAGCAATTATTCCAGGGAGACATAGGTTTCTGCATGCATCTCACAGGTGTCATTTGATTGACCAAGAAGTTGAGGGTTAATTACAGACAGACAGCCATCTGACGACAGCATATCTGCTTAAAATAGCAAGTGACCACTAGCGTTCCTAAGGCCACACCGAACATGAACAGTGATATGGAGGGGTGATCTGAGGCCCCTGAAGAAATCCCTATTGCATGACATGGCAGATGTGCACTATTAATTGACACCCTATCAATAAAGGAGCCATTGTTGCAGTTAATGCCCCTTCTCTGCAGCCTTAACTCAGGGCCAATCAATCAGGGGCTGGTCACTTCCCATTATTGAGACTGTGACCAGCATGTCACCCAGGGTCTGAATGACCTTTCCTGTCTCAGCCAATCAAAAACAACCTGCCAGTGACCTTGTCGACTAATGAACCTAATTGTGGTCTTGACCCTATGACTGGTGTTGGGAAAGCATTTTATCAATACATTGGATGTCCGCTTCCTCTGCCTCTGAATGCCTTTAACAAATATAATCAGCCTCCTAAAAGAAATGCCAGAGTTCAATTCTAAGTTAATTAACCTTTTGGGTATTGGAAGATGAAAAACACAAACAGTGCAGTTTGATTCTATCTGATTACTTGTTACTATTTTCCTAGGACCCATTGGACTGATAAACATATAAATTCTTTACTAAAAACTTCTTAAGACAAATATAACTTTCTGGGTTTTACTGTACCTTATCTAATAAACTACTTGAATAACAAATAAAATTAAGAAAACCAGTAATTTCCTAGATATTTCTATCATCATTTTTACAGTTAGCCTACAATTTCTTTAACTAATTTCATTTACATTCCACTAATTGGATTTTGTTTGCACACTTATTTGTAGTAATTTCTCTCTTATGATGAAAGAAATACATTATGAAACATAAAATAACAAACAATTCTGTAGCAAGATCCAACTGTTAACACTTTTTATAGTGAACATACAGATGTGTTTTTTTCTGATATAGAAGGGATGCAGTGTTTATTATTAACATGCAGTAATGCTGTGAAAGTACAGGGGTTAGATCATTACTAACTACGGTCTGCTACAAAAAGCAGTTATATTTCTTATGCATTTTTTTAAACATATATTTTACAGAAACAAATATATATGACATACAAGCTTATTAATCCAATAAATTAATCCCAGGGTTGGACCAGTACTTTGTGCCTAGAAAGGCCATAAAAAGCCTTTCTCCTAATGGGATTCAAACCCACAAGCTTTGGATCTGCTGTCCTGTATGTTACCACTGGACCACAGCACCCATCTGAAAACACATTGAAGTTGTTGTTATTTACTTAAAACCAGAGAATGAACTATATAAAACCTGATCAGACTGTAAGATTTTACTCCAGACTAATCTAGTGCACCATGGTAGCTTGCATTAGCCAAGGTTATGGTTCTGAACTTTGATAAGAAGCAAGGATTTTTTATGACAATTCCAGATACAAAGTACTGGTCCAACCCACAGACTATCTAGAAGGATTGGTTTAAGTTGTGCAAACATGTTTCCAAATTGATTTAAAAAATATTTTTGTTAACACTGTCATAGTGTATACAAAGGTACCATACAAGCATTACTGTAAAATTGTATTTCATAGGGGGCTATTTTCATAGATTTCAGGGACGGATTTATCCACAAATATCAAATGTTTATTTTATGCACTTCACAATTGCCATAACATGAAACAACAAATATTACCCACACAAATAACATTCATACAGTCCCAACAAACTCAAATGTCAATCAGAGGATCAAGATGGCCATGAAGATGCTCACCTGAGAAATATTTTGTCTTGATTGCCTGTGTAAGTTACTACATCCCAGTATATTATAGCATAGTTGTATTGAATACATATACAGCAAGATCAATTCAGTGCATGTGGTCAAAATTTGAAGGTTCCAACATAAAAAATCCTAAGTAATATAAAAAGGACCATAACTCCTGACTTATTGGCTGATATCAGCCATAATCAACCTTGGCTGATGGATTATGTCTGTAAATATTGTCACTAAGTTTGAAGAGGATTGCTTAAGAAGTGAATATGCTAGAGTGCAAACAATAAGATCGTGACAATAAACATTGTTTATAAACATGATAATTCCAAGTGACCATGCCGGGACTCAAACAAACAGCAGTGAGGGGTTTGGTGACAGTATATCGGTGACTAGAATCGCTTGACCATTGAGATTTCCTGCTTCTCATCAGTTTTTTTGTTTGTTGGGTTTAACTTCCCACAAAAGGTGTTTCAGTCATTTGAAGATGATGTCTACTTGAGATAGATAATTACAGTGCTGCCACACTGTAGTATCATGCCAAAGATGTGTGGCATGATACTACAGTGGGCAGCATTATCCTGACACCGGGCCAACCAGTCCTGCATCAACTCTTATATGCTGAGCGCCAAGCAAGGGAGCTATACCAGTACCATTTTTTTATGACTTTGTCACAGGATTGAACCCATGACCTCCTGCACCCAAGGCAGACACTCTTACAACTCGACCACCAGGACAGTCTTCTCAGCAGAACCATAGAGGTATGGATACAGGAAGTGATTTGTTCATACAGAAAATCACCCTCTGCTTGATTAGGATTCTAAGTGGTATAACACGAAGTTGAATAGGTTGGTACATCTGATGGTTTAAATGTTGGGGATGCAGGGCACATGTTACAGTCGATATGAATCAGTAGGGACAGACAATAAATCACAGAGTCAGGACTTCACTGGAGATAAGTCAATCCCTGCACATAAACCTGGATAGCAAGTCTGTCAGTTTTATCATGGGGAGACACAAAAGTTAATGAACAGACACTGTGTCTGTCACATGTCAGCTACCCTTCTCGAGGATGGGACACACTGTTCTCTGTAGGAGGCCCTATAAACTGACCACTGAGGACTGACACCTAGACACATACATGACCCATATAATCACTGGTCAATCAAGGAGTGCCCAGCAGTTGGTAAATGACCAACAGGTCAGCACAACTACAGCCACATCCATAAAGACTGGACCACCAGGTTGACCAGGGACCAGGGGTCAAACCTCCTTTTTTGGTTACCATGTGAACTAGGACAGCTGAGTGGGACTCAAATAGTTTTATATGGGTGGTTTCTGAACTATATGTCATACTTTCATGATTATTTTCTTACAATATCTATACCCCTACATTTTAAAACAATAATAACATCCATTCCTTAACCCTTTCCCTCATAGAGGAAACCATGAAAAGATCTATGCGAACAACATAAAACCAGATCAGCCTGCAAGTAACTCACAGGCTGATCAGGATTTATGCTGTTGGCTGCTCCTCAGTGGTCTGGAAATGAGGATTTTACAATTAAATTTGGTAAGGTTTAACTGTGGTTTTCTGCAGATCAGGCTTTATGTGGTACCTATTGAGTGTGTCAAAATCAGTCTATATGAGGGAAAGGGTTAAGATAGAGAATCTAATCATTCACCACAGAAGATAAAATGTTATCATCAAATACGTCATGAAATAGAAGCTCCTAATATGGCGATTTCAGAGCTAAACAAAATAAGATGAGAGATAAAATCCAAACTACGTTCCATGGTTAGATAGTATATATATCATTTCACTTGCAGTCATGGTTAATCTAACTTTTCTATGTTTTTCTATGACCACTTCATAAATAAAATACAATCATACACTGAAATAAACACAGGCCCACTAACTCCTCATTACCATCATCAACAAATATCTTCAGCAGTTGTTTCTTTTTTCAAACAGACATGAATCTGAATAGGGGAGAAAATATTATTGTTTATTTTCAGATTCACCAGTAAGCATTATGTATTTCACAGCTCAATGGATAAACAGCATTGATGAATTCAGGCTTTCAGAATACAAACTGACACTGATTAATTAAAACTAATTAAAAAAACAAAAACTTAATGATGGAAAATACAGTATATTTCAATTTTGCTTTACATAACCAGGTTTCCATTTGTTTATCTCAAATTAAACTACCTAAAACAAATAAAACTGAATAGATCTGTCTTTAATACAAATATTCTATTGCATAATGATGGTGGAATTTCATAATAATTTACAGTAAATAAAGCTTTATGACAAATATGCAGCAACATTTCACCTGCTGCAATAGTTTAACTTCTAACCCTAAAAAAAAACATTATACAAGTATGATAATAAAGGTTTCAAGTAAGTATTGTAAGAAATTTAATTTCCTAATGAATAAGCCGCATTAACCATTTCTCTCATAGAGGAAACCATGAAAAGATCTATGCGAACAGCATAAAACCAGATCAGGTTTTATGCTGTTCGCTGCTCCGCAGTGGTCTGGAAATGAGGACTTTATAATTAAATTTGGTAAGGTTTAACTGTGGTTTTCTGCAGATCAGGCTTTATGTGGTACCTATTGAGTGCGTCAAAATGAGTCTATATGAGGGAAAGGGTTAAACAATCACGGCTTGTATTCCTTGCTGTATAATTATACCATGCAGAACTCCAATGATTAAAGAAAGCTATTATTAGCATAAGGCACACAGAGAATTCCTCAGTAAAAGGATTACAATTGTCACATCCAAGACGGTCTAAAACTAAGAATTTTCAAAATGACATTGTTTTCAATTGGAGACACTGAATATTTTGTTACAAATGTCTACTCCATGATGCAATAGAAGTCAGTCAAATTGATGTTTATAACAGAATTTTATCTTAATGTACCACTAAAGTTGCAGATCATGTATCTGAGATAAAGGACTGCTGTTTTTCCCCTCTCTTGATGAAGATGAAATTAATTTCTCAGCAGAAAAGAAAAAGGTTACAAAAACGATTCTTGACACAGTTTCCTAAGAAAAGTTCTTCTTTTGATTTTTTAGCATGAATTGTCAGAGTGTAGTAGTATTTTGTCTCCCTGTAAAAGAGTCTAAAAAAAAGGGACCTTTATCTTTATGGAAGTCATGAGATAGAAACATTAACAAGAGGGCCATGATGGCCCTGAATCGTTCACCTGATTATGAATGAGCAACATATGTTGGATTTTTCATATTGACCTACTTTTTGACCCTACATGACCCACTTTTGAACTTGTCCAAGATTTTATGGAAACAGACATTCTGACCAAGTTTCATGAAGATATGGCCAAAAATGTGGCCTCTAGAGTGTTAACAAGGTTTTTCTAAGATTTGACCTTGTGACCTACTTTATGACCCCACATAACCCAAATTCGAACTTGTCCAAGATTTTATGGAAACAAATATTCTGACCATGAAGTTTCATGAAGATTGGGCCAAAAATGTGGCCTCTAGAGTGTTGACAAGGTTTAACTAAGATTGACCTCATGACCTACTTTTGACCCCACATACCCAAATTCAACTTGTAAGATTTTATGAAACAAACATTCTGACCAAGTTTCATGAAGATTGGGCCAAAAATGTGGCCTCTAGAGTGTTAACAAGGTTTTTCTAAGATTTGACCTCATGACCTACTTTTTGACCCCACATAACCCAAATTCGAACCTGTCCAAGACTTATAGAAACAAACATTCTGACCCCGTTTCATGAAGATTGGGCCAAAAATGTGGTCTCTACAGTATTAACAAGGTTTTACTAAGATTTGACCTTGTGACCTTTTTTTTTTTGACCCCACATGACCCAAATTCGCACTTGTCCAAGATTTTATAGAGACAAACATTCTGACTAAGTTTCATAAAGATTGGGCCAAAAATGTGACCTCTAGAGTGTTAACAATGTTTTTATAAGATTTGACCTCGTGACCTATTTTTTGACCCCACATAACCCAATTTCGAACTTGTCCAAGATTTTATGGAGACAAACATTCTGACCAAATTTCATGAAGATTGGCCTAAAAATATGGCTCTAGAGTGTTAACAAACCAAATTGTTGACGTCGCACGACGGATGAAGGGCATGTTGTGCTCAGTGAGCTAAAAATAAAATTAACAATAAAATAAAAAACTGCAGGTTTTTAATCATGAAATTCATTTTCAGCCACCAACTTTAAATAAATTTTGTTGTATTTTGACAACTTTTCTGCAATTTCTATCAAAATCATTATCTGTGTTTGTTCACTTTAAGGGTAGTTTTTAGAATCATAGAAATGGATGGACCAGTATTCTGTTCACTCTTCACTAAGGGTTCCTGCCCTGTGATATATGGGGTTGTTGATACATCAGCAAACTACACTTCATGTGTAATATATGGCCCAACAAGACAGCTGATCATTATTTGTCCATTCCCATTACGGCTATTTACCAGTGTCATTACTGACCAGCCAACCTGGGGTCAATTAGTGACAGATTTCAATGCCCTGAATCAGGTCACATGATTGATTCCCCGGGGCTGCTGACCCTTAAACCCTTACCCCATCAATACACTTTTTGACACTTAACTGACCATTCAAGTGACCAGTGTAAACCTAGGCAGCCTGAACATTCCATACTAAGTTCATATTCTGTTTTTGGTTACATCTACAGATGAAATGTGATTATGGAGTGGGCTGATTAAGTTTTATACCAGTAGTGAATGTTATTTTAATTCAGGTTTAAATTGGGAACAGGTGATTGAAACAGCAATAATTGGTCAATTAGGACTTTACAGCCATGTTACATCAACACAGAGTGTGACCTGGCCCTTTAAACTCTGTAATTCAGTAGAATTGTTACAATTTCTGTATAAAGGGTTCACAGGAATGGTGGTCAAGTCAGGGCCTATTCACAGATTTAACAATGATCTCCCTCACAAGTGTCCCATGACTGACAAGGGCAGTAAGGAGGAGATGTTAGGTTAACAGCCCTACCTTCATCCTGTAGTCTGCATGTCATTTCTGGTTGAATGTTTGATTGGAAATATATTCAAATTTTCAAAAATGAAAGTCAGAAAATGTTGGCATAAACAAAACAGGACATTCTTTCACTGTCAGTTTAAAGTAAACTGTAAATTAAGTAAATAAATGTATCCAAATGCGAAGTTGAAAGCCAATGGCCACAAAACATCAAGACCTGCAATATCTGAAAGCAATTCTAATTTAAGAGTTAAGTGTTAACTTCTCAACACTCTGAGACAGGTGAGCAGAGACTTTCAGGCTGGTCTGGTTTGATATTGATTTGGAAGGTAATTAACATATAGATTTAAAGTGTTTTCAACATCCTGAAAATGTTCAGGAAAGATTACAATTGCAATTGCTGGAACCACATGAGTTTGAGTGTAGCAAAAACAAGTTAGCACTTATGCCACCATCACATAGGAGGTTAAAAACACCCATAAGAAAGTTTGGAGGATGAAATGCAGTGGCCATATTACTTCTAAGCAAAGGTCTGAGGTGCACAATGTGTGTGACCATCAGTTACCATGACGATTAGTCACATCCCCTTAACACTACAAATGACTGTGTATGTTAAAAGCTTAACTTTCCTTAATTTTACTAATAATCTGCAAATTTAAAACAAATAAATGTCATGCTATTTAAGACAGGTATTTAGACATGGCTACAATGTAGCATCACTGTACTCTGTAACAGTAAAGTTCCAAGCCTAATAAACAAACAACCATGGCCTCACACCCTATCAATGAATCAATCTGGCAGCTAACTGACCCTTCCCCATTTATCACTCAATTCTTTGACCTTCCAACATCCTGACCCCATCAAGACTGACCAGTGACTGACCAGTGATTATAATTGGATGATGATAGGGCTCTAGGTTCTAGAAATCTGCCCGACCTTCTCGGGTCACTTTCCCTTGACCATAGCCTCTGGTGCAGACTTTCATTCAATTTGTCACAGGCACTCCACATCTCCTTGTCTGTCAGTCCCAATGTGACCAACACCCTTGTGGAAATTAACCCACTAGAAATTATAAGCTAATGTTTCCAGCCTTCAAAGAAAGCTATAGGCAGCGAACAGAAACCTTGATGGGATTTTAAGCCTTAAGGCATCTTTCTGCCGGCCATTTCCCTCCGGATATCATAAATTAAGGATGAAATGTACTGGTAGGGATTTGCTAATTTGATATATTACACTAAGTAAATGCCCTACAGAGGTGCACATGGTCAAACAATCAATATCCATGCCTTATTTTCTGGCATCAATTTTTGTGCATTTTGTTTTTGTTTTCTGAGGCTAATAGGTAGTGACAATTTAACTAGAACTGATTACATTATTGTTTGATCAACAGTGTGAACATCAGTGGTTTTTAGCTCGACTATTCTAAGAATATGAGAGCTATTGTAGTCACCCTGGCGTTGGCGTCGGTGTTGCAGCTTTTGGTTAAAGTTTTGCGTGCAAGTTACTATCAACCTTATATCTCAATAACCATTTATGGTATTGACTTGAAAGTTTATAAATATGTTCAAGGGCATCAGACATCCAAGGTAGATAACTCTTAATATTGAATTTAATATGAATTATGGCCCCTTTTTAACTTAGAAATTTTGGTTAAAGTTTTGCATGCAATAGAAAATTTGGTTAAAGTTTTGCGTGCAAGCTACTATCTAGTTTGTATCTCAATAACCATTCATGGTATTGACTTGAAAGTTTATGAATATGTTTAGGAGTATCATACTATCAAGGTAGATAACTTTGATGGAATATATTACAAGTTATAGCCCCCTTTTTAACTTAGAAATTTTGGTTAAAGTTTTGCATGCAAGGTACTTTCATGCTTATATTTCAGAGTCCAGGCATGGATTGATTTGAAACATCTTTAATATGTTTAGGGGTATCATACTATAAAGGAAGATAACACTTGATGGAATAAATTAAAAATGATGACCCCCTTTTAACTTAAAATTTTGGTTAATTTTTTGCATTCAAGCTACTATCCAGCTTATATCTCAGAAATTGCTTGTGGAATTGACTAGAAAGTTAAGGTGTGTCTTCAAGGGCATCAGAAAACAGGAGGATAACTTTTGGACTGATGCAAATTATGGCCCTTTTCTAACTTAGATTTTTGGTTAAAGTTTTGCATGCACATTGTTATTGTGCTTATGTTATAGTAACTAGGCATGGGATTGATTTTAGACATCATAAATATATTAAGGGGTATCAGACTATCAAGGTATATAATTTTTTACTATTACTATGAAGGGCAAGAATTGAAATAGATTTCATTTGATTTACCAACAAGCATTTTGAATAGTCGAGCATGCTGTCCTCTGACAGCTCTTGTTTTTTTACTATATTATTAACTTTAGCTGTCTCTGAGGGTAACCAGTATCATTGCCTGAACTCACAACAAATATTGGATGATAATAGAACCAGGTTGTGATTGACAACACATGACAAAACAGCCACATGATTCCTATATCGCTCCAATTTACTTTAACCCTTTCCCTCATATATATTCATTTTGACGCCCTCCATAGGTATCACATACAGCCTGATTGGCAGAAAACCACAGTTAAACCTTACCAAATTCAATTACAAAATCCTCATTTCCAGACCAATGAGGAGCAGCAAACAGCATTAAATCTGATCAGCCTACGAGTTACTCGCAGGCTGATCTGGTTTAGCTCGCAGGCTGATCTGGTTTTATGCTGTTCGCATCGGTCTTTTCATGGTGTCCTCTATGAGGGAAAGGGTTAATTGACATACCCTAAATAACCATAAATAGTGCACACTCCCCCAACCCCCACCCCAAATTTAAAAATAGATGTCTGGGATGTATATGTGTGTGCGCACAATCTATGGGAACTATTCCTAGCCAGAGATGTTAACAGCCATTGACAATCTTAGTGACATTTCTGTTTAAATTTTGCACATAGATTCATGCATATGAACCTATAGGAGATTTTTTTTTTTTTATCAAAAGTTATTTGTGACTTTATTCAATGTTGATACAGGAAAGAACAGGCTTGTCAGTATAGCAAGCAATACTGTTAGGGTTCCCACCAGTTAAAACCCCCCCATGAACAATTTGTGCCAGATAGAAACAAGGAAATAATGGAAATGGGTAACGATCCCCAAACTGCACTAACCTTTCAAGAAAGAGATCAAAGGACTTTACTGTGTTTTGTTGATAATCTCCCACATAAAGTTATCAAAGTATAAATCTGAATAATCCCAACTATTGGATGGTGTTTCAATTATTACTGTGTTCCAGATGAGCGACAATTCTATAATTTCAAGCTTAAAGCATTACACAGCTATACTGGGATAACTCATTCAAATTTGTGGTTGTTAATGTAATTTTCATCATATGTAACTAACCACAATGTTTTTACCATCAATTATTTGTCAAATGGATCCAGACAGTTTTATTGCCTACCTTACTTTTACAAGGAGACTTTATCTTATTTTTGTCCTCCATGTCTCTTTTTTACTTACCTTGATTCCTGAACCTATTAACCTACAAAAATATAGAGGGAACAACCCTAATTACTTTTAAAATGCTGATTAAAACAATTAGATCACAAAATTAATGGGCTTTTACATCTTAAGATCAAGGATCAATTTTAGTCTAATAAATTTGAAATGTATGCAAGATAGATTACACATTTATATAAACTATTTATAGAGTCTACATTATATCAACTTTTGACATAAACTTAATCTTTCATGAAGATTACAGTCATATATGCCTTTATAAGAGACTAATCAAGATGGCCACTTAGAGCAGGTGGCTGCTTACCTGGAGTCTGTCAGTCAGGAAGCTGGCTGGGAAATCAGACTGGCTGCTCAGTACAGTAGTTTTACTGAGAATGAATTTCCTAGAATATTAACCTTTCCATTATTTGGAGTTAATTGAAATTTCATTTTCACAATATGATCATCGTTTCTTGAAGTATAATTTAGGAAGTTTATCTATACAATACTTAACCACACCCACCAACTCCTTCAAAGAAAATGTATGTTCAATTTTCTTATGATTGACCAACCATACCACCCACATTTCCAGAAGGGCAACCAGAAAATTACTTTATATAACCAGTAAAAACCTGATCAGCTTCCAAAGAATATGTAGCTATACTCTTTTGTTTTATTCTATTCTTTGTGTTATTCATCAGATTCAAAGAAACCCTTTTAATTCCCTGTAATAGAGTACAAGGGAACAAAATGTACAGGACCGTTCTCTTAATTAACCCTTTCCCTCATAGAGACTCATTTTGACGCACTCAATAGGTACCACATAAAGCGTGATCTTCAGAAAACCACAGTTAAACCTTACCAAATTTAATTACAAAATCCTCATTTCCAGACCACTGAGGAGCAGCGAACAGCATAAAACCTGATCAGCCTGCGAGTTACTCGCAGGCTGATCTGGTTTTATGCTGTTCGCATAGGTCTTTTCATGGTTTCCTCTATGAGGGAAAGGGTTAAGGAATAAGGATAATGATAAACCATTACTGGTGCCATAGCAATCCTGATGTACCTTAACGATTTATTGCAAGCAAAATTCAAAAGGACATGTTGTTTTGAATATGCTAATTTTCAATCTAAACTCCTTTTAAATGCCCCTGATCAGATTGAGCTAGTCCTGCAGGGTGATTAAGCTTTCACAAAGATATGAGATAGAGTCATAAAGCATATCGGCTCAGTAGAGAGACGTGCAGAACTGCTAAGTTAATTACTGTATTAATCAATTAATCAGCCAGCATAATAGTGGCAGTATAAATATCCCTGCAGACTGTACACCTTGATTGAGATACAGATATAATGATTTGGAGATTGCCTTGAGATTGGGTGTGATAAATCACACAGATGGTAACCCCAGAGAATACACTACTCATGAATCATCCGCCCCGTGATTCAACACTTAAAACATCATATTCACAATCTTAATGTACATATTTCCGCATCCTGTCATCCAAATAGTTAATAAAAATGTTAAAAAACTGTATAATTTGAGAATTCATTTTCGCCCCATTCAATGGCTTTTGCAGAACCATTGATAATAAATTATTTACACGGTCTTTATTTTTCTTTAAATATTATGCAAACATATACCTAAAATTGAACAGAAACGGAAAGAAATCACTGAGCAGAGTACAGTGTGGTAAAACAGGTTTTCCAATGACTCAGCATCAGAGTGTATTAGTTTTATAACTAATAACCAATATAGAAAATTACACAGATCAAAGCCTTGCTGTAATGTCATGTACATTAACAAGGCAATGTTGACAAGACGTCATTTGGTTGAGTCCCTGTATGATTATGATTCAACTTCCACATGCATGGTTCATAATGTTTGTAGACTTAATTCCACAAAGTAACACACATTTCAATATATTATTGCTGCATGTCCATTGAATACATTGATTTTGTAAAATGAATTTGCTTTGAAAAATGAAGTAAATGAAGGTCAGGGTCACTTTAATGTCAAGGTCATCATTCGTATTTCATATGGGAATTCTGTTAGAGAATATGAATCAAATATTGGTGCATAATAAAATTTACTTGGTCTATCACTGAGTGAATTAATAATCCCACTACAGTGCCAAGACTAAATAAACAGTATAAACTTTCTATACATTAAATTTGGTAAGTTATGACCCTTAATGGAAAGTAGCCCTTGTGAATATAAACGAGTTTAATGATAGAAGCTTCAATAGTTTCAATTTTACAGCATCGGAAACCCACAAGCGCTCATTCTGTTACTTCATTCATTTCCCATGGGATTATTAGTTAGCATTTGCTTGTTATTGATTATTTGAAAACCCGTGCCACCATTCGCAGCCTCACTAAGTAGTGGAGATTTTTTTACCAATAGAAACTCTTGTACTTATTGTAGCGCTGTATGACGTAATCACTGCGAGGAGTGCGTTACTGACTTACAGATTTTATATCTCCAACTGAAGAGTACTCATTTGTGTTAGCAGCATGTTGATTGGTCGATTATCCTTATAATGATAAAGTGCTAGCAAAATATCTCATGGCTCACAGATGTAATAGACAGTAGTGGGTATCCAACGCTATGATTTTATGGTCAAGGTTAAAACTTTTCACCACAACAACGACACCAGAGTTATGACAGTACCTCGTTTTTAACGACCAGTCTAAAAACTGGATGTGTCAGTATGGACAAAATAGAACAACTGGCATGGTATGTTCCTACATATCCCAAACTTTGAGGTAAAAATGTAAGGGCATGCTATAAGATGAAACCCTGACAAAAGATAACGGTTTAGCCCCTTCTGACCATCCCCCATCCACCCACTATTTTAATGGTAGGGGAGTATGGAAAAAATCATTGGTGGAATGTGACATTCCAGCAAACAAGCATACTAGACTATATTGCAAAGTATAGCCACCCTCAGATTTGCTTCCCTTTATCCTCCCTGCAGCTATTGTATTGCATTCAGTTAATATTTAATTACTAAATTCTGTCACTCTCAACACACACTTGCCTGTAGGCAGTGAAAAACGTGGCAATGCTTAATCACAAGTGACAATTATTAAGCCATATTGATTAAATCTGAAATTATTTTTAAACCCTGCTTACGGCTTCTTTACTACACCTATCTCAGGAATGTAAGACTTTTTATACCAGGAAATTAGCAGCCAAATTTGGTGGTTCCTTGGGTTTCAGTGCCTGGTTACAAACCTGACAGTTGCAGGTTTGGGACAGGCAGTGGCCTTTCTATTAATCTAAATGAGAATTACTCACAGTTAGCCGTCTCTCTGATTATGAATTCTCCCCTACCTGAACTAGGTAATTTATTTTTTTATTGTTTGTTTTTTCATTAGAACCGATCCTAACATACATATTTTTGGATGTCTTTCATTTCTATAATCATACATGTATTCTGAACCCTTTTGGAATTGGTGCCTATGGTCTTCCTGCATTTTTAATTAATACTTACCATTTCAGTCACCATGTCTTTAAGTACATGTATACCAGTAGTAACTTCAAAACTTGCTGAAGCAGCAGATTTTCCCCACCTAGGGTCACACTTAAACCTTGTAATCTGTTACCTCATACAGAGGCCATGACCTGTGGTTAAAGAGTCAAAGTGACCATTAGTCTAGCCCTCCGTCATCTAGTCACATTATCCTGGCCCCATGGCCCATTGAACAGATGAATTGACCAGTGGTCAGTATTTTGCCAAGGTGGAAAACAGGACTGAAACTTGATCCATCTTGTATTTATGTAGCAAATAATCACTCCCAAACAAACTATTCAGACGTCTCTCCATTCAATTTAAATCTGACTTAAACTAGAATGACAAATTACAGGCACAGAATTGACAAACACAAGTCATTCAACTGTGAGATTTGAGAAATAGGTTAATTCTATTACGAGTTGTGATTATTTGGTCTCTTTTTTCTCCCGATGAAGCATGGTTCGCCCACGTCCAAGTGTGTCAATTATATGCATCACCATACTGCATGACTATGACAAATTTAAAATTATAATTACTATATATTCAAGTTTGCCATATAAAGCAAAGTAGTAATTTGGCAACAATAAAATTGTTTTATTTCTTCTGTCATTTAGATACACACATTGTAATCATTGTCGTATTTGTGTGGAGGTTAATGTTTATCTTGGCATGAAAACAATTTCCTATTTATCTAAGGACAATGGAATACAAAAGGTTACCATTTTATTTATGTAGGGAGAAGCAATTATCTCACCCTTCCAATAAACTGACAAACAACAACTGGTCCCTACCTATTTACTTATGTAAGAGTGAATACAACGTTGTGGGTGGAAAATTGTAGTTGTCCCAAAACAGGTCATTTGTAAACCATGCTCGTGACCAACAGGAAGCCAAAACTAGTTGGCGTCTGCCTCAACTTCTAACCACCTGTAATAATTGTATTTATCTAAACAAAGATGTTGCCACATCGCCCCCTCTTCCCGTCTTTAACAGGAAATAATGACAATGTGGGTTTTTTCTTTTCTTCTTTTGTAAATTTCATACCTCTTGTAAGGGGGCGCTGTTTTCAACTTATTATTAACACTAGTCCTTTAGACTACTAACAAAATAACAAATACACAAATTTATCTTTGCTATAAAAGAGAGAATATAAAGTAACTAGGTCTTGGTTTATGTAATTGGGCAAATTGAACTTTAAAATGTTGCAACAAAAACCTGAAACCAAACTGTCAAGGTGATCCTAACCACAAGATAAACAAATGATTTTGCAAACAGAATAATGGGGTCAAATGTCCATTCATTATTAATCCTTTGACACTAGTGCTTTGTAAAGCATAAATATGTGAGAAAAAGAGAAAATAATATATGTGAGAATGTGAAAAATTGTTAAGACATATCAAAGGGATTTTTTTCAATCCTTAAAGAATTGATCTGTAAAATCAGTATATAAGCTGCCTACTTTGCAGTTGAATCTTAATTAATGCTGTAATATTTTGGGTTAAATTTCAGATACTGCACAATATTTGATCATACTCTATTTTAAATTTGGAAATGCACACAGGGTGAGCTTAAGATAAAAAAAGATAAGGAATTTGAAGTTGGACTGTGCTATCATGTCTATTTTAAAGGAGCATTTTCTAAAGGATGAAGACCATAGTTTTGTAGTTTATCTTCAATGCAATATGCAAGTATGTAAAGTGACAATAAAATATCAACATTTTGCTTCAGGTCCCTTCACATATTTAGAGGCAGTAATGTCTTTACTTGATAGATGCAATGAATTCACCATAAACTTTCTTAAAGGTAACATTCCAGAGGCCATTTCTTAAACCAGATCAGCTGCTATCGACTTTACTTGTCTGTTACCTCTTTTTAAAGGTAAACAACTGACATGCAGCATCATTATGTGAGAAACAACATTTATTTTTCATTTCAGGTGAGAATTTTCTTTTTAGAATAAAAAAAATATCCATGGTGTAATGGAATATAATTTACTGTTTCCCCTCCACAATAATTCAATCAAAATAACCATAATTATCTCTATACAATCAACGCTCCCTATGGCCTGTCATGTGACTGGGTATCTTTGGTGTGTATGGAACTAATACATCCAAGCCAGAGATATTTATTTGTATCATCATGTTTAAATAATTAAGCGTCCCTTTGCTCCCTGTTACCCCTTCCAATCTCTCTCTTTCTTCCAATATGAGCACCGATGCAACATCGTTTTCCCACAGCAAAAAATTCCCACAGCGGAAAGTGTTAGAAATGTCGACTGCTCTACAGCCTATTAGCTTGTAAGCCAATTACTCAACAATTAAGAGATCTTCTAAGTAACTCAATGAATGCTTTAACAGGTTTATCTTTCGGAATTTTTTTCCTTCACAGACAGCTTGATGGCTCTTACAGAAAAAATGTTGAACTGTAATCCAATTTCATAGACAGTCATTCAGGTCAAATTTATTGTCCTTTTTAACAGGTTTTCCTGGGAACTATTCAAAGCCTTACCTCTCAAAGGCCCTAATTCCTTAATTCTGTTAATTCCCTGAGAATGACTTTATGGAACCAAGGAAATTAACACAAGGGCCAATAGGGACACTTCCTTGACAGGATCTTACCCATATTTACACCTTTTCAAGGTACTAATTGACATACTATAATTTGCACAAAGTCATCAGAACCAGAAAGCCTGGGGTTTTCCCAGGCCTTAGGGTATGCCTCCAGGATTTTTGGCCAATTTCAGTTCCACAAATGCCTTTGAGCACTTCTAGTTCAAAAAATTCTGCAAGCCTCACATTTTGTAGCATCTTAATGTTTCCGTCACACCTTGCTGGAAACTGATCTGGTAGGCTTACCCGTATGAAGAAGGGACTTGATAAATTTCAAAAGTGTAGTCGGCTTCTTATCTTCTGTCTAAAGCATTTGGCATCCTCTGATCATTTATAACAATCAGAATAGTTCCAAACAATCAAAGATGTTTAAACAGAACTCTTTTTTTTTTATGAGATAATTCTAATTTGTCTTATACCTATTCATTATTTTCTTTTTACACAGAATAAACTTTAGGAAACGAAATTCAATGATGATAATTTTTTATTTTCTAAAAATCATAATAACCAAATTAATTAAAGTACATGTACCATATATTATATAAACATGAACTAACACTAGGGCGCTATGGTCCAGTGGTTATATACGGATCTGAAGGTTGTGGAACTCAAGTCGACCTTAACGTCATGAATATCAATAAGAAAATGATATCCAATCAGAATGTGCTTATCAAAACAATTTGAATTTGAAAATTGGAATACCCTGGTAATATCTGCAAAATTAAAATTTCCGTTCACTGCTGTTAATTTGCAAATATTTACGAAAATATACCAAAGCATTTGAAGCCAACAATTTGATTAGCTCATCAAAGGTCAATTTGAGTCGGCCTACAATGTGAGGTCATCAGATCATACCTGGCGAGGGTATATTAGTATATGGTTTTAATGAGATTGAACCCTGTTAGGGGCCAGGATTATTCATGTCCAGGTTCTGGTCCAACCAAGGAGCAGTTGACAGGGATAAGTATATGTTTTAAGAACATGTTTCCAAATCAATGTAAAATATATAAGTTTAATTTTAAACACAAAAATCATGTTATGCATTCATTATTTTTCCCTATGGTGGGGTTTAAGAAGAAGGATAGGGGCTAACACCCAACCAACCCCCACCCCCAGGGCTGGCAAATAAGCCTCCCAACTACCTGCTCCACTACATCAGATGCTCCCGACAGCCCAGGACAGCTGTACTCAGTGGCTTTGTAGGGGAATCATATCTCCGATGTTCCCCTATAATCAGCAGTATTTACATGGCAATCATCCAAGACTGGCAATAACTCAGCCTCATTCAATAATTGGATCATTACTAAACTGTCTAATTAACAAACACATGCTTTCATAATTAATTATGTGTAATTATTTCATTGAGAAGTAGAGATGTGAATGAAGTAATTGACTGCAGAGGTTGAGATGGGACCCTGTTCTCAGGGAAAATGAAGAAGTAATTCTCGAATTGTTATTTCTGGCTCATCCCCAAACACCATTGCAATCTCTATATCTGATGCTACTCTCAATACATTCAAAGACTTGGTTTGTGTGCTCTCATTATATTGTCCAAATTTCACTTTTGAAAAAGATGAAATTAGAAAAAAATTATCTATTTTTTGTTTCTCTACTTAAGGCTCTTATTCTGAAAAATATACAAAATAAATACTTTTTTGTATTAACCCTTTCCCTCATATAGACTCATTTTGACGCACTCAATAGGTACCACATAAAGCCTGATCTGCAGAAAACCACAGTTAAACCTTTATTGTAAAATCCTCATTACCAGACCACTGAGGAGCAGCGAACAGCATAAAACCTGATCAGCCTGCGAGTTACTCGCAGGCTGATCTGGTTTTATGTTGTTTGCATAGGTCTGTTCATGGTATCCTCTATGAGGGAAAGGGTTTAATACCCAAATCCCTTCCAATCTCTTTAGTCCACTCACACCGAGACATGGTGTTGTGTACTATTACACTAACATTCTGGTCACTTGATTAAAATCCTCCGTATCTGTCAGTTAATATGGTGGGCAAATGTACATCTAAAATATTGAACCCTGTAAACATTGTGAAATATTTCATTGTAAGTATACCCTACAAAATAAGAATTGCATCAGTGTAAGGGAGCTAACTCTAGATTTACCAAAATAGTGAAAATGCAACCAATATCTTTCCATTATGACAGCTGAAATCATTTTTTGAAATCAACACCAATCTTTTAACTATGGGTCTTTGAACAGCTTATATCAGATATAAAAGAAACATTTCCTAATAACCCAAATTCTCTCTCAGAGTTGATACCTGTATAATTATATGCCACCATGGAGACATATTAGGCCTTCAGTACACATGCAGCTCATTAAAACCATAATGAGACTCTGAATTAGAGATAGAATCAGGCCTGGACTATAATGCCTTATTCTTATGTACGCACCATTCCTTTTTATGTGACTCATACTTTAATGTAAAATATGTCAAATGTAGACAGACAAACATGTATGAATACCAGACTTTCGCTAGATGTCCCAATTTCATCTTATATTATGTATACTGTCCAATTAATAGTGATAAACTGGGGCAGTGGTACACTATCAGAGAATCCTACAAAAGTTTGGAAGTAAGATGAGACCTTCACAGGAAAACAGAACATTAGCAGAGCGAGCTAAGAACACAACAAGCACATTAATACCCATCTGAGATAACGGTCTTCAGCTACCAACAAACATGGCACGCTAGTGGAGCTCAGTCGCCAGATGTTACTGGTGGATAGGTTTAAGCTCAATACTGTGCTTAGTGGTTTAACCAAAAAAGCTTGTTTTCTTAAGTGTTGCTCAAGGCAGGTTATGTTGAGCAATCTGTGTGGTCACCTGTGTTAAATATGAACCTGCCTTGAGCAATCATTGTCTTGAGCAACCAACATAATCTGTTTTGAGCAATCACTTTCTTGAGCAACCAACTTGTTGAGCAACCTTAGTGGTTACCTGTATTAACCCTTTCCCTCATAGAGGAAACCATGAAAAGACCTATGCGAACAACATAAAACCAGATCAGCCTGCAAGTAACTCGCAGGCTGATCAGGTTTTATGCTGTTCCCTGCTCCTCAGTGGTCTGGAAATGAGGACTTTATAATTAAATTTGGTAAGGTTTAACTGTGGTTTTCTGCAGATCAGGCTTTATTTGGTACCTATTGAGTGCGTCAAAATGAGTCTATATGAGGGAAGGGTTAAGTAAGAACCTGCCTTGAGCAATCACTGTCTTGAGCAACCAACTTAACCTGCCCCTGCCTTGAGCAATCATTGTCTAGAGTAGTTTGTTGCAAAGGACTTGTTAAAAGTCAAACTTACATTGCTTTAAGTTCAATGTCAGTCCTACACTTTTCTTTTTCAAAATATTTCATGGTAAGTTGCTAAGTAGGGTAAGATTATAGGTTCATGATACCAATAAATTCTCACCGAGTGATAAGAAAATCCTTATGATTTACTGAGATAATTATTAAAACATTATTAAACACCTGGTAAAATTTATTTAATTATGCTGAGTATAGAAACAGGTCTGTAAGGCAATGCATTTACCAGCTGTCACCTTATTATTGAAATTCAAAATGTTTAACCTTCAAATTTCATCCTCATAGAATAAGTATGTTATTTCTAAGATTTGTAAACCTTAAATGAAACAGTTCAGATATAACAGGATACGGTACCCATCAACTCTTAATGGGAATTCTTCTGCATGATGTCAGCTATGAACTTTACCTCACGTCTTTATAATTGAAAAAATATAAGTTATGCGAGTGAGAAATTCAACAGTCAAGCAGCTGTTCACAAAATACTTGAAATGGGAAAAAAAGAAGTGCTGTAACTTTTGGAATGACTGTCATTACCAACTGTGCAAAAAGCGTCTCCTTATTAAATTCATGCTGAAAAGCATTTATTTCATGCAAAAAATTCTAATGACATATTAAAATATGATAAAATACAAAGTATGAATGCTCCATCCTAAAATCTCTTCATGCTTGAACCAGAGGGGCAATAAATCTTTAAAACTCAGCATGACTGTATGTTTCCGTTTCATATTGAACTTCCTACAGGAAGAGTGAGTGATGTAAGTACTTTATCCCCTAGCTTTAATAAAACTTTATGTGGCAATCCTAAATGTAACATTATGGTCATAACCCTTGTCCAGTGTATTCACTAAATGACCATCATCCAGTTTTATGAATGGACACTAAATGTCACAGTCACCTGACGGACTGGCGCTGGGACGATAAGTATTATGGGTGGCTGTCACATGGTCACAGGAAACTGGTGTTTAGTCGGATGATAATGATCTCGGGACGATAATGGTGGAGGTAAGTCAGGGCAGGCAGTCACCGACACTTGCGGCACAAATTGACACAATTGTGTTTGTTAAAGACACGATGACAAAAAGCCCCGGGATAACAGGATTACAACGTACCTACATCTGATAAGATTGTCTTCGGGTGTGAGCAATCCCTCTTCTCCCCAAGAGTCCATTTGAGGATGGGTCAACTTGTCTTGTCTAATAGTGGCATGATTAGACAACTTTTGATCTACCCTAAAGACTGGACGACCATACAGGTAGACTCTAGGTGTAGTCCTCAAATCCACTAAAAGCATGTTTTTCAAGTCTAATGCAAACTTGACACAAATTGAATAAACTTTCATTAAAAACATCTCAGCCAAAGTGCAGAGACGTACTGAAACAAATCTTAAAGTATGTCATAGTAAATGGCTGTCTAAGAATAGAGAGCTTAAGCTCTATTTCTAATCAACTGGCGGGTCAAGTACCAAGTAAAAGATTGTATCACAGACAAGTCGATACAGAATTATATCACTGGGTCAACATGTAATATACAATAAGAGACGTTAATTATTAACTGATGTATACCAATTATGTTCAGAAATTCTCAAGTTTTAATTATATATATATATACACACAGTGCAGCTTGTGATCAAAGACCAATCAAGGAGCACTGAAAACTGTCCTTTATCTAGAGGTGGCTATTATTCTGGGGTAAAACTCTCTAAAATTCATGTAGACAGGTTCTGAACATGTGACCATTACCATAGGTTAGACTGTACACTGTTGGGTGTTCAGATGAGCTAGGTCTTAACCCTTTCCCTCATATAGACTCATCTTAACCCTTTCCCTCATATAGACTCATCTTAACCCTTTCCCTCATATAGACTCATCTTAACCCTTTCCCTCATATAGACTCATCTTAACCCTTTCCCTCATATAAACTCATCTTAACCCTTTCCCTCATATAGACTCATCTTAACCCTTTCCCTCATATAGACTCATCTTAACCCTTTCCCTCATATAAACTCATCTTAACCCTTTCCCTCATATAGACTCATCTTAACCCTTTCCCTCATATAAACTCATCTTAACCCTTTCCCTCATATAGACTCATCTTAACCCTTTCCCTCATATAGACTCATCTTAACCCTTTCCCTCATATAGACTCATCTTAACCCTTTCCCTCATATAGACTCATCTTAACCCTTTCCCTCATATAGACTCATCTTAACCCTTTCCCTCATATAGACTCATCTTAACCCTTTCCCTCATATAGACTCATCTTAACCCCTTCCCTCATATATACTCATTTTGACGCCCTCAATAGGTATCCCATAAAGCCTGATCTGCAGAAAACCACAGTTAAACCTTACCAAATTTAATTATAAAGTCCTCATTTCCAGACCACTGAGGAGCAGCGAACAGCATAAAACCTGATCAGCCTGCGAGTTACTCGCAGGCTGATCTGGTTTTATGCTGTTCGCATAGGTCTTTTCATGGTGTCCTCTATGAGGGAAAGGGTTAAACAGGTAAATAAGTTTTCCAGGTTTCATGTGATGTTGATGACATGGGGAAATTTACCATATATCATCTGTGGAGATTATTCAGCAGGTAACTAATTACAAATAAGTATTTACCACCCTAGTGTGATTACATAAACATCCTTATTTATTGATCTGTCAACTAAACAACACAGTCACCGCATTATAGATGGCGCAATCCATTGACTAGCCTGGGCCTTCACAGATACATGCTACT
Organism: Solen grandis; assembly: GCA_021229015.1. Lineage (NCBI taxonomy): Eukaryota > Metazoa > Mollusca > Bivalvia > Adapedonta > Solenidae > Solen > Solen grandis. Next base: position 35,383,182 of record CM037782.1, on the reverse strand, counting down.
TGTTTACTCAATGGGTAAAGGAGGGTAAGGAGGGTACAAAATAATGAACCCCATGAATAATTGTAAGTTCAACACAAGGAACAAGTTTGTAGGTAGAAATTGTTATCATTAATTTTAGTATATATCATTCTTTTAAAGTCCTAACCAGTAAGTTTTTAACATCACATGATGGACTAACTTTGAAACCGCTCAGTTAACCTACAAATTTAAAAAATACAGATCATTACAACACACTCCATTACAATACTCTTTATTACAATACACTCCATTGCAATACTTGGTTACAATACACTCCAATACAACAGACTCTGTTACAAAACAAACACACTCTGTTCCTTACAAAACACACTCCATACAACACAAACACTCCATCACTACACATTCCATTACAACACACTACATTATAAGACTCCATCACAACACTCTCCATTACAACACACTACATTATAAGACTCCATCACAACACTCTCCATTACAACACACTACATTATAAGACTCCATCACAACACTCTCCATTACAACACACTACATTATAAGACTCCATCACAACACTCTCCATTACAACACACTACATTATAAGACTCCATCACAACAATCTCCATTACAACACACTACATTATAAGACTCCATCACAACACTCTCCATTACAACACACTACATTATAAGACTCCATCATTACAACACACTCCATTACAACACACTCCATTACAACACACTCCATTATAACTCAATTCAACATAACACATTCCATTACAGCACAGATTCCAATATAACACATTAAAATATTTTAAGATCCAAAATCTGTTGTTTGTAAGGTGCATTTTACGATAGTAGATTAACTTTATTCAATATAACGCTGTATCTAAACCCTTAAATAGCGTTATAATGGAGCTGCACTATACTGTATGGAAGAGGAGACAGAAAGCACTGCTCACTATGACGATACCTTCCTATTTTTGAGGCTAGGAGTAGTAAGTCTTATAAGCCTGGCTGATCTGGTTTTAGATAGGTTACATGGGTTATGTCCTTGTTAAACTCTCAAGCCAGTTAGAATATACCACTCAAATCTCTAGACAGAGATTTTAAGCCCTATAAAAATAAATATCACAACTTATCACAAAACCAAGTTTCTATGATCTAACAAGTATGTGAAGACAGTAAATACTGATCATTTCAACATACTTTGATTACATACTTGACTTATTTTGCACTTTTTTGTACTTCTTTTATTACCTGAGAAGTTCTATTATGCTAATAATGTTTGCATATCAACAAGATGGATTTATACAATTAATATAATATTTGAACTTTTTTGTATGAAGAAGATAGAAGATCCCTTCAGAATGCTTAGTCAACATAAGATAAGTTCATAAAACAGGGGGTATCCGATATTATAGTCAAGACATGCCATGCAGATTTCATTTTTATGGATGTAGATTTATTCACTTCTATCCATGTAAAATCATAAGCCATTTTACAAATACATCCTGGTGAATTGCAGTAAATCCTGGTCAGACTGGAAGGAAGTCTCACCCTGAACAGGATGTTCTCAAAAACATATGGTGTACTGCAGCATGATTTTCAAGTCCAAACTCAGATAGCCGTAAGATTTAAATGGGATTTTGATATGATGTTCATACCTAACATTATACCTAAGTATTTTCAATATTGTAGGATGAGATTTCCATGGTATTCAGGAATAGTGAACTTTACGCCGCCAGTGACTTAACCCTTTCCCTCATAGAGGAAACCATGAAAAGACCTATGCGAACAACATAAAACCAGATCAGCCTGCGAGTGATCAGGTTTTATGCTGTTCGCTGCTCCTCAGTGGTCTGGAAATGAGGACTTTATAATTAAATTTGGTAAGGTTTAACTGTGGTTTTCTGCAGATCAGGCTTTATGTGGTACCTATTGAGTGTGTCAAAATGAGTCTATATGAGGGAAAGGGATAATTACTAGCTGCAGTAAAGATATTGTCTTGATAGCAGTAATAGGTAAGCATTCTTATCATAACTGCATATAAAAAGTGGACTCTGCAAGGATTTAAAAAATATAAAGGATTATATTTCTGTGATTTAGGGATAGATAAATTGGTATACTCAAGTATTCCTTTGGTAAGTCATGATCAAAGGCAAGTTTAATTTCCAGAGCAGGATAACTTCATATTAGTAAGCGTCTGTAACATTTGACGGCACTTTCTAAGAGGAATACAAGAAGACCACAACAAAACTGTGCTCCAAAGTTACCCTGAAAATTATCCCACTCATTTTTTTCTACATGAGGCACCCTATGAAGTCACAAAATATGAATTATGAATGAACACTTACAACAATCAACAGCCCGATTATACACACGCGCTTCAGTGACTGCGTCTCAAGTCAGGAAACATAAAACACTGAGAATAATCATGCTATGATTAAGAGGGGAGAAAAAAAATAAAATGAGTCTAATATATGAATGAGTACTACTTGATATACCAGCATGGGATTGCCTCATTAAAACAATGGTGCAGTATACTGAGCCACTAGAGTGAGCATGTCTCCGACTCCAGTTCATCCAAACTGGTACAAACTTTGTCTATAAAATCTTTCTTAGAACTACCATGGGGTGTTAACCCACACTTCACCAAAATGTAATCTGTACATTTCTTAAAAAGTGTTTCATTATATTTATACTCCTGTTTTAAAACACTACAAAAAGCTTTTAGACTTGTGAAAAACAAAATGTATTTTTAATGATATACATGTAAGGAATTTCAATGGAACTTTTGCAATAATTTTATATACAGATAAGACAGCTCATTCTATAAAAGTTTCGGTGAAATTGATCCCCTAGTTAATTATGCATGTACCTTGATATTAGAGTGTATCTATGAACAGTCAAGGTGAATAATCTGCACATTTGATAAGCTCTGTGAAGTAAAAAAAACTTGTCTGATCATATCTCTAAGGAACATGCATGAAACTTTAATGCGCGTTTTACAGCTAAATCTCCACAATTAACCGTGAAAAGCTTGGTGATTGAGGTATATGATAAAAGATTAATCTCACATTTCTCATTAAAAAGATTTTAACACACTGAAGTAAAACATAGAAATTATGTTACCAGCATAGTCCACCCAATGTTATATTACTTTATTAAATTGTATTTAAGTACTTTTCCAACTCTTTAAATACTGTAAGTCTTAAGCGGTTGACTCACTACTTAAGACATGGAAACAGGCATGTCATATTAATTATGCATGTTCTTTCACAGTCCTATGCTTCAGGCATAATACAGATCAACTCCAGTCTTTGTCATGCGTATGTAATACTGATATTATCTCTGGCTGGCTGGCCACAACAAAAAATTTCTCAAATTAGCATCACAGAAAATGACGACAGATGGCCGTAATTGTAAACGAGGCACACTTCCAACGAAAATGCTATGGCAATAAACCCAGATAAGGATCACATGATAACAATTATATTCACTGTCGTGTATTGAATTGGTAATAATTATCACTTTAAAAGGAGAAAACAAGAAATTCAACCTTTTCTCCTTTAAGCCCAAGTCATGATTTGACTCTCTTCATGGACCAGCCTAGAAAAGACTCCATTATTGTCAACTTTTCTCTAATTATTTAGAGGTAATTGAGTTCAAAAAATGGACAAGTGGTTGTGTGTTTGAACACAAATGGGAGAAATTGTTCTGCAAGTTTCCCCAAGTATAAAAAAGATTGTTCCAAACAGCAAGGGTTCATCTTGACAGATCTGGACTTAAAATGGGGGATATAATTATATCATATGAATAATGCTCTTTAAAGAAATGCATTGACTGCATCTGTCTCATAAGAACAGAATATGGTGAAAGTAATCACTGACCACAGGTCAATACCCATTACTTACTTAAATGCATCCTCCATTAAAAATTGAATCAGCACTAATTAAAGCAATACAAAAACAAGAACTTTCACTGAAGATGATGAATACCCCCAGGTACTGACTGGTCACAATTACTGCAACTATTCAAAAACCTAGAAAGAGCTCTGGATACATTTATAAATGGATCACAGACAAAAACTATCCCAATATAAAAAAGGGCAATAACTCACTTAAAATTAAGCTGATCATGACATGCAAAGGATATGTTTTCAACTAATGATGGTACGTTTGAAGTTAGATTAAAATCAGACCAATAGCAACTATTGCTTGTGTGAAGTAAAATCAAAATCTGAGCAAAGGTAGCTGAGAAATAGTGCGAACAAAATATATTTAAGAAGTATAACAAAGGGCCATAACTCACTACATGTAAAAATCAAGTTGGTCATGACCTGCCAATGATATTCCAAACTATAATCCAACCAAAGAAAGCTGAGAAATCATCCACAGGCAGACGGATCGACCGATGGACTCCAATATAGCGCCAGATACAAAGTATCTGGGAGTATAACAACTAAGTTTTCAAAGTTCATAGAAACTCAGCAAACTGATGTTTGTGACCAGTATAAATCTCGATCATCCTCATGTTAATAACTTAGACACTGGTCAGGTTTAATACTGTTCCCTTCCTGTTGATACATGTGCCTTGAGATGAGCTGAGATGATTGAGAAACAAGAGGGCCAAGATGGCCCTAAAGACGCTAACCTGAGAAAAACTGCCTTCATTGCCTGTACAAGTTACTTAATTATAGCATAGTTGTACTGAATACATAATCCATGAGATCATTTATAATTCCACGAACTAAACAGTGCCTGTGGTCAAAATTGAAGTCAAACTTGACTGAGAGATTATGGCTTTCAACACACAAATTTAAACATTAAAAGGGCATTACTCCTGACCTAATAGACAGTATATCAGCTATAATTGAACTAGGCTGAAAGATTATGGCTATAAACATTGTCATAGAGTTTGAAGATGATTGCTTAAGAAATGAAGATGCTACAGTGCAAACAAACTAATATCTGGCATTTTTTAATATTAAAAGGGTCATTACTCCTGCCCTAATAGGCCAATATCAGCCATAATCAAACTTGACCAAGAGATTATGGTAATATACATTGTCATTAAGTTTGAAGATGATTACTTAAGAAATGAAGACGCTAAAGTGCAAACAAACTAATTGTGGACAACGGACGGACAACGGACATTCATCGATCCTAATAGCTCATCCTGAGCACTTGTGCTCAGGTGACCTAAAAGATGAAGCTATGCAACTTTGGAAATGGCTTTCAGGCTGATCTGGCTCTTAAGTGGTCAAACATGGTATAAAATGGTGCATTTGAGATGTCAAGATTATACTCTATAGCAGGCTTCTGTGCACAGAAATATTCCCTCAACTGTTACATTTCAATACTGCATAATTAGCATGTGCATCTCTATAGAACTCAATAATTTTATTAAAGCCCTGCATGCAAATTAGGTGTTTCAGACACTGAAGCTTGGGCATGACTTAAATAAAATTTCTAAAGCTGCTGATGTGATAATTGGACATTTTTTATTCATATGTTTTTGTTAAATAGCAATGTTTAACATGTGCTTAACATGTTTACCGCACAGCTGAAAATGCGAGTGTGCCGACTGTGGTTTGTGGAAACCACATAAAGTGTCAAAAAGTTATATACAAGGGAGTATGATGGTACAAGAATATAACAACTACAGGATATGAAAAATACTAAGTCTTCTGTATTAAATAATCACCCAGTAACATAATACTGGCATGACAAGACCATTTTTATTACCGCTATATTTTGGATGACAATGAATGAGTATACCCTGTGTGGTACCCAAACAATGCCCCCGTTATCTCAAACTATTACTGACTCATAACACAATCTATATAATTATACATCTTATAACAGTATCATATTGACAGAATTCGCCAGTGCGCCACCCAAGGTAAAAACTATTTTTGCAATGTAAGTATAAAATGTTATCTATATGTAAAAATATCTCAGTCATTATTTAGTTCCTTTCGTCCCTGATTTCAATTTTCAAACCTATCTGACCTTTAAAGCTGAAAGTCATTAAGAAATGATGAGGAGGAAACTGCTCAAAGCTTCTTGTGTTTGACCTTTAATTAGATAATATTGGTAACTTTTCCACTTTATAAAACTACTCTGAACCAGTCTTCTGCATCTATACAATCAAAAACATACAGCAATTAATGATTATTTACTTTACCCATGGAAAGGTTTCAAAGCCAATTGCCAAACCGAGCACCAACAGGGATCTTCATTATATCAGACATGACATTGGTAATTTTTATTTATGAAAGTGTCTCTTTATCGAGCATGGTAAGGATCATCTATGACAAATATCTACCACATTTTAATTTCAATTCATATACAAGACTATAATGTCACTACAGTAAGTAAATAAAAGAAATTCAGAAGCACACAATTGATGTGTCTGTTTCAATTATAAACCCCTGTCGGGCCAAAAAATTCTGTTTGATAAATTTGTTCGATAGACGCCTGAATTTCGTCGGATGAATAAAGCAAGCACATGTCATTACTGTGCTAAATAAATAATGATAAATAACACCATTCTCTCCCTTTTAAGCAGACTCAATTCTACCCTTAAAAATGTGCTACATTAAATGTTAATAGATCAAATAAGAGATAAAAGGCTTATTTCCACCTACAGTCAAATCATGGGATAATTGTTCACAATGATCAAGAAAACATTGAAGTGATTTTTTATGTAAACTGTGAACAGCGCCATCTGTTGATTAAATATGAACGTTGTTTAAATAACAGCTTGCGTCCTGTGAATGGGGCAGGAAGATGACGTAGACAAATATTTTTGGGCACATGCCGTACGTGTGTGACTGTCAACAAGGCCTTGTCCAGCCCTCACATCCGTCCTAGTCTTACAACAGTGGCAGCTTTTCAAACAGTGTAAATGTTGCAGCAGACTAACAGGTGGACGCTACTTTTGATACTGGGGGAAAATGATTGTGTTTTTGACTCAGAACAATGACTGTCAATATCTGTGTAAACAGTATACATAATCAACCCCACATAAATATCAGCCTGAGTAAACAGGGCTATTGGAAAAAGGCTAGATTTCTTTAAATATGCAAAAGCTGAAAATGATTGAGTAATTTGATGCTTTCAATTAATCTGATATGCTGTAACAATGTTATATTCATGCCTAGTGAGTCTGAATACCCTGATATTTTTGTTACTCAATAGGGAACCCTTGTCCTATGGAAGAGTGATGGACACCAGGATTCAAACTCTGCTGAAGGCTTTATAGATTTTTTATGGCATTAACCCTTTCCCTCATATAGACTCATTTTGACACCCTCAATAATTACCACATAAAGCCTGATCTGCAGAAAACCACAGTTAAACCTTACCAAATTTAATTGTAAAATCTTCATTTCCAGACCACTGAGGAGCAGCGAACAGCATAAAACCTGATCAGCCTGCGAGTTACTCGCAGGCTGATCTGGTTTTATGTTGTTCGCATAGGTCTTTTCATGGTTTCCTCTATGAGGGAAAGGGTTAAACATTTGATAGCTTGTTCACAGATGGTTTTTTGAGTAAGAAATTGATTGTCAACTCTATATGCATACATTTGTATTACGTCTATCAATACCCACCTACAGACGTATGATCACCCAAAGGATCATTCCGTGATTGTAAAAAATGCACAGGTAATAGCATATCAAATGGTATTGAACCTTTATTTAAGCATCTGTTTTTCTGTTTTTCACACATGCACTTACTTAACAGGCTGGACTTAAAAGCTTGAGAAGAGGCCACATGCACCTGACTCTGACATACTGTAATATATATTTGACCAATAGTGGGCCTTCAGGAAAATTATGTATTCTCTTGCAATGAGAGTTTATTTATTATTTGTCAAAAAACAAAGACTTCACCAACATAAACAAGGGAGAGTAGAAAAAGCTATTTTTTCAGTGTAAGTTGTATAAAATGGATTTTGACCTATTTCTTGAACCAATCTAATCTTGGTTAACAACCGAAGAGTGTGGAAAAGGACTTGTTTTATTGGTTTGCACACCAGATCATTAAAGCTTGTCCCACTAGGATTCAAACCCACACTCTTTGTTGCACTAGCTACCACTGTATATATAGGTTTTATTTTGTTGTATGTAAATTTTAAATAAAAAGAAAGAATACTAAAACCTATAAGCTAGCAACACATCACCATGCACATAGGACTACTTATGCCCAGTAATTTCAAAATATGACCATATACAACAAAGTTACAGCTGGGACACAATTTCTTTCACACACAGACACACACACATACAAAAACACTACGTGCCCATTGCCTATTTCATGGAAGGGGCATAAAAACTAGGTCATTATGTTGATGTATTCAAACCCTCTTAACCCTTTCCCTCATATAGACTCATTTTGACGCCCTCAATAGGTACCACATAAAGCCTGATCTGCAGAAAACCACAGTTAAACCTTACCAAATTTAATTACAAAATCCTCATTTCCAGACCACTGAGGAGCAGCGAACAGCATAAAACCTGATCAGCCTGCGAGTTACTCGCAGGCTGATCTGGTTTTATGCTGTTCGCATAGGTCTTTTCATGGTGTCCTCTATGAGGGAAAGGGTTAAATAATGAAGACCTGAGATATGAGACCATTTTCTGGAGCTTTTTTATCACAACAGAGGAAATGAATATTGACATAATAAATTCTACCAACCAACATTTCTTTTTTGTTTTCAAATGTAGTCTATCAGTAGAGACCACTTCATCACCATTTAGGGAAAACGTTGGACCTGTCCAACACCCTCTGACTCAGATGTATTGACTAGCAAACACAATCGGTACATTATCTCATTTGAAGCTGCTATCCATTTGAAATAGACAGAAGTTTATTTGCCCAGCGTCAATATTGTAATAAGTAAGATAAATACACCCTTAGAAGGGTCGCAGACACTATTGTAAAAACTCCTGACTGACAAATATTGCCTTTTGATTTATTAGAAAAATTCTATTTTACAGCTGCCCTGCTCTCATCTCTGGTGGAAATAGGTACACAAAAGGAAAAATTGTAATCTAGGACATGATCAACTGACTTTTTAAGATGCTAATTTCGTTTCTTTTCTGGAGTTAATATATTTTGTTTAAAAAATAATTAGAAACAAGTGTGCTAGTTATCGCAAAATACATCTGTCCTGCAATCTTATCAATTTAAGGGATGTAACTTGTGTATCCTGAACATTCAGACTGGTTTTTGACTTGACTATTTGAGTTTACCGTCGCTTCGACAGTATTTCAGTCATATAGCGACGTCAAGCTAATTACAGGTGGAGGAAAACCCCGAATGCACAGAGGCATCCGGGTAAAACCACTGACCTACCGCAAGCCAGCTGGAAGGCTTCCTCACATGAAAATCCGAATGATCCTGCCGGGATGACTGGTTTTTGAACTCAATACAAATACTGTGCCAATACACATTGTGACAAGGTTTGGTAAAGATCGGTTCACATTTGTCAGTGTTAGACACTATTAATTTTGAAAAGACAAGATGAGAGGTGACAACCTTGGTGGATGCCGCCCACTGTCATGCCACCACAAATAAATCCAAAATATATCCCTTCATTCAAAGGGCTTATAATAAAATGAACAGTAAAAACATTCTAATGGAATAAATAGAATCTTTTGATAAAGATATATCAAACAAACAGTAAAAATGTAGTTCTAATATTTGTTAGAATGGGACAATCTTTCCTCCAGCTTCACCAATGTCATTAACATAAATTATGCAACATCTTGTTTCTACTACATTCACCTTCATTCCCTTGTAAACATGTATACAAAATAATGCAATCATAATAATTCTTAACTTAACAAAGCATAAATACATTGTATACATAAGCATGGAAGCACAGGTTAAAAGCATGAAAATTAGATACCTGTAATGAAATTAAGATAAATTTGCACCTGTTTATCAATAAGTGGCCTGAGCATGTGATAATTATGGGACAATGGTTGTGCTCTGGACCACTGGGGCTGGATGTGGTGAGGGTGTGGCTACCACAGCTGAGGGTGCCAGCAGTGCCATCTATATTTCATATGTCCCCCCCCTCCACGAATCATCAACCAATATGGACTCCTTACAGAAGTCCATGTTGTTTGACCATTCAGTCTGAATATCAAAAGATTTGATGTTTTATAGGAGTCAGTTAACATTTACCACAGTTTAGTGATGTAAAAAAAAATGACCTTGAGAACTAACAATAAGGGAAAATGACATTCCTAAAAAGTGAAGTTCTATTCATTTTTTGGCTGATTAGGGTTTTAGATATCTACCACTCTTTTTGGTTAATGTCCAACTCATAGAATATCAGTCATTTTGAGACGGACTGATCAGCCACAATTTGACATCACATGTGACATGATAATGCTGGGCCAGCAAGCCTCGGAACAATACTCTATATCTTAGATGAGCCTCAAACAATGTACCATTTTATATGACTCCGATGCATTGTGGTCTGGAGTTAAACTCCTGATCTTCTCTTTCCGAGACAAATGATCTTACTACCTAGACAAATAACCTTAAACTGCTACGCCTATAGGGACAGTTTAACAACATTTTATCCTTATCAAATATCCATGCTTTAAAATTGTATCCATTACAGTTAACTAAATATCAATTTTAATAGCAGACAAATTTTAATGTAAAACTAATGTTTAAGATATTCCTCTTATAATGATAATGTTTTTACTTTCTATATCATCTGTATTCAAATTATAATTTGTAGCATCACATAACATACTGCAAACTCATTTATACGAGGCATTACTGCGGTACATATCTATTATAACATGGTATATGGTGTCTAAACTTAGATGATCATTTTATATTGGATTGCACTGTAAATATATGACAAGTAACACTGTAACGTGCCTAGTTACAACCATTTTATAATGGCATTTGAGTAATAAAAGGAATGAGTGCAAAACAGTGCATCTACAGTAAGAAAAATGGAGTTCTGTTTATCTGGGACTTTTTATTCACATTCTCTCATCCGGAATAAAGGCTACCGTATTTCACAGAACTGTTAAACCTAGTTTTCTGAAAACCTTTCTTATAAGCACACACCTTTCATCTTAGATTATTTGCATCATTATTATTCTGTCAAAAACATAAACGACACCAACATGTCAAGATAATCTTAAAGCTTGACTTCTTTCACTCTGTGTTTTATAAATTAAGACCCAGACAAGTCATGCATGAAAACAATTTATCAGATGTTCAGTTACAATTACTGGAGACATTATTCTCAAAATTATCTAGAAAATCCAAAACCGTCTAGTACTTTATGGAATATTGATTCAAACTCGAGTTTTCATCCTATGACATGTGCCTGGCGGCCATCAGCCGTAACCCCAAAAGCATCCATCCTTCATTGTAAATGTCATGTCCATCGTTGATCAAGATATCCACGATACCAATCACACTCGTAATGGTGAGAGTCACTCGGCTAAGGATGGCAGCAAAACAAATTGTTACTCGGGTGTCGTTCAGTCGAAAGAGGGGACTTAAGTGCCCAGATTCAAGAGTCGATCAATATAGTATTGATCAAATATTCTCGATGAATGTTTGCCTTCGAAGCATCATCTGGCGACTATAAAACAGCACGCAAAGTTGACACTAATAAAAACATGTTAGGGACTCGATAAACGGGTGACATTAATTATTCATTATGGGAAAAAATGCATCAACACTTTGATTTTATTTTTTTACCACCAACTACAGTCCCATGTGAAAAATTCAAAAATGCCATCATTACCACTTAAGGTAATTAATGGTCCTTTAAGACTCAGTATTTTTGCTGAAGTAATGAAACACTGCACAAGACAAAGTGGCAATATTCTTTGAAGTGTCCCAACAATTTTCACAGCATCCAGGTCAACTGGAAGTCTCATGAACTCAAATGAGGTTAATTGAATTTACCTACCCTCATATTGTTCAATTTTGACGAAATCACAATTTCTCATGACTAAAACTTGTCAGAAATATTCAGGAGTACCAGCAATACCTGACAAGAAATTGATACCAACACTGTCAATTACACCTCCCTATCATAATGTTACCAATCACCTAAATACCAAACAAAATTGAATATATCAACAATCATTAGTGAAGAAGTCCCCAACAACTGA
>CM037782.1:35320931-35370931 GCA_021229015.1 Solen grandis | reverse complement strand
TCCTTGTTTGGCTTTCAACAAATTCCAGGACTGGTTGGTCCGGTGTCAGGATACTGTGACTGGGTGTGGTATCATGTCACATGTCTACGGCGTGATACTACAGTGTGGCAGCACTATATCTGTCTTAAGTAGACATAGTCTCCAAATGACTGAAATACTGTCGGTGGGACGTTATACTCAACAAACAAACAAACATGCTCGATGGAGATGTAAGACCGTCTTGTGGGCCGAGATTCCGACCCGGGCTTAGATTTCCAACCTGCAGTATACGGGTTATACCTGGTATATATGGTAGAGGTACAGTAAACCACTATGACTCAGATATACAAGATATCCCAAGTATATGGTAGAGATGGTGGAAACATCAGCCCGTCTATTGGGAGGATTAGATAACATGAAATATCATTTAATGAACACTGACCTCATGTTAATCGTCTGTATAGAATATTAGCCCAGCTGTTTAAAATAGCTCCGACACCGCTCTCTGTCGATAAAATATCCGCCAGTAATATTTTTGTTTCTATCTTTCGTTGTTGTATTTTAAGAATAGTATTATAAGTTTAATTTTCACGTTTTTTTTAATTCTTCTTCAAAAATGATAGTTAATACTTTCAGATTCAAAGGAACGTTTTCACTCTTAAATATAAATCAAAAGTCAAAAATAAGCAAGTGAAAACTACAATTCCGATGAATTTGCATTTGATGATTTGGAATATACGAGCATTAATTACAAATTTTTAACGTAAATATGGCAAACAGAAATTGGATATTAAAAGTTGATTTTTTCAAGTACCACTATCAAGATTGAGATAAGCATTTTGTAAATATAATAAGCATGGATAAATTTTAATAAGCATTGTAAACATCAATTGGGAAAAGAAATGAACTGGTGGATGTCCCCTCCCACTCAATAGTCTGCTACACACACACATACAGAGTATATATTCCACCTTGGTGACAGTTAATGGGGATCGCATTTCAAGTGCTAAAGACTAAAGGGGATGGCGTATTTATCCTTTAACCTGGAGACGAATGATTTTCAGTCTGAAGGTCGGACATACGACATCAAGTTTGCAACGACACTTACGACTTCAAACACGATTAATGGCTTGCAATTTTCTTTAGATTTGTTTAAAGACCTTTGACTACAGTATGACATAAAAAGATAAATATTTACACCAGTAAAGTGACACCCTTCAAGACAAATGTGAGAGAAACATGTATATCTTGAAAATGAAGACGGTCAAATCCATCTATATCTGTTTACATGTGTGTCAATGCATGAATCTATACCAAGCTATCCTTCTTATTGTCTGCTTTCACCCCTCACACCCAAGGTAAACTTTTTAACCGTCGATTCTAAAGATCTGATCTATCTGATTTACTCGATACATGTAAGAACACTTATTGTAATATGTGCATTTGCCTTAATTCTATTCTCATACCAGGCTCAAAAGAATGGAATTCTATTAGCAGATAAAATATGATTATATTTAAGTAAAATTTTACAATGTATTCAGAGTAGTATTTTACTTATAAACGTATGCAGGATTATGATATACGCATTCCCTGTAATATTTTATTCAACTCTTTCATCTGGAAAATGATGAATTAGGCTACACTACGGACTGTTACAGCCAAAACAACCGGTTTTTGTGACCCGAGATACAGAGTTCAAACAAGGCTTTAACCGTGTAGGTTATTTACCTACATTTGACGACAACTTGGTCAGCCTCATTGCTTATCTGTCTGTCTGTCAAGCTGCCTGCCCGTATGTCTGTCTGTATGCATGCTCGAACGTACGTACGAATAAGCGGATGAAATGATGGATAGGTGCATCCTGTATGTGGTGTTACACATATAATTACATATGTACAAATTTAATTTGTTAGGTTATTTAACGCATTTCAATTCTGTAATTATATATAAATATCCAACACCGTTTTTTCTAGAGCGTATCTAATCTAAAAATTATAAATACTCATTCACCCAATCATTCCTCTAGAATATCGACCAATATATTCAGGAAAAAAAGACATTAGCTTGGTCATGAATAATCAAATTGATAATTTTATACAAAAGTAAAATATTTCGGAAAGACTTGAAACATGTAAATCGACGAAAGCTCCACTGCACACTTTCTTTTACAACTACGTATGTTTCTAAATTATGTTATCCGAAATGATTTTCAAGATGTTAATAGAAATTGAATGTGTACAATATATATCTCATATCTCATATATAATTGGTTTATTCATAGCATCATTTAAGAGGACATCTTATTGTATTGCGGCTGAGGAGGAAGTTTACATTTAGTCCCCTGGCAACAGTTTGCCATTGAAGATGATAAATGGCGAGACCATCTTACAAGGCGAACCAACATGAAATAATTGCACTCACGTTTGTTTATGAATAATAATTGTCATCAGGGGCAGTGAATGATCAAACGAACCTTGTTGGACGTAAAATATAACCTCTAATGTTAGAAGTCAAATGGAGGATTCGCTGCGTTAACCCACTTTGCGCATGCTTGTAATGTCATGTAACTTTTGTCAGGATTTGTTGGTGAATTAGTATTGTATTCATGTCTGTGTAGATATAATCATGAAATGTGCATTTTCATAATTTAAAAAAAAAAAAAAAAGAGGAGCATTCGTCGAGGTGAGCGTTAGATTTTGCCTTTCTACTGACGGGCTTAAATTGTGTGTACTGTTTGCTAAATTTGTTATAAAATACCATAGTATAAAGGTAACGAACTACGAACTTAAGTTTTAAACCAATGTGTCCCGAGTTCGATTCCTGGTCATGGCCATATACGCTACATCCCTAGCAATAGCGGGATTTCTCTCTCTCTCTCTCTCTTTATATATATAAAATGCAAAATCAATTTTGGTACTCGATGTTAAAGTTTAAATTTACTGACAAAATGAAAAAAGTTTATTTTTTTCCAAAATGAGCTGCGTGTTCATATGGGCATATTCTTCACTCTTTATTACGCTAAAATACAAATTCAAGAAAAACAACAACCACAACAACAACAACAACAACAACAACAACAACAAACAACAACAACAACAACAAAATATACGACAACAACAGTTTGCGTTAGGGACAAAAGATTAAAATTGTCTATAACAAGGCCTTAGTAATCGAGTTAGCTCCCTTGTTCGGCACACGTGACAGGGTGTGGAGTCCGTCTGAATACAAGCATGTAACAATGACAAAAGTGACACCATTCAGCTTCCGTCATGTTCATAACACAGGGTCAAACTGAAAAGAAAGTCATAAACATTATGTATAAAATAACATGACCAGAATACACATTTAAGGAGTCCGCCAACAGAGCCGAGCAGGCAGACGGACCCTAATTAAGCAAGTTATCAGTCACACATTTAAGGAGTCCGCCAACAGAGCCGAGCAGGCAGACGGACCCTAATTAAGCAAGTTATCGGTCACACATTTAAGGATGACTTGTAAAAATCGATACTTTGAAGTATGCTATAATAAGTATGCAATGACGTAAATCAGACGTAAAATCTAGCGGTTCTTGGATCGAATTCTCTAGATGGCACATACCTATTTATTGCCGTTTATTTTTAGCATCTACATTTGACACAACATAATATTTTAAAGAATCGCACTTTAACATTTATACTATCAGTTGTCTCGGCAAAGTCTCAAATATAATTTATTGAACGGACCACTTTTATTCTTTCTTTGAAAAAAAAAAAGGTCTAATGAAATGTCAATGAGATAAAATGTGATTTATGTCTGATATGGTTGTCATAGATACCGTATAAATCTCAGTATTAATTAAGGCTTGTCTAATTATGTATTGATTGAGGAAAAGAACAACGTACGAAAGGCAAAATAGATACACTTGAAAGGAACATTTCTTTTAGTAACATTTATCGACAGAATTAATGGAATAATAAAAGCACAACTTATAGACATGAAAGACCTGGCTATTTGTTGTTAGCATTATGTACGTGCCCCCAAGTACCGCTTCCTCTGAAGACAAATCAACACCTGACAAATAACGTAGGGTGATAATAAATACCACAGGAAAGCAAAAAAAAAAAAAAAAAAAAAAAAAAAAAGAAACATCTAGGTATGAAGAATTATATTCACAGCATAGACTCCGTCGTCTTATTCAAAAAGAAATGATGAAATAAACAATATATCACCACATCTCTCCTTATTGTTAATATAAAATATGAAGAAGGAATTTAGTATTTAATTTATGCACATTTGGGTTAGGGTTGTTAATGGTGTCACAATGGCTTTCAAGAAAAGAAGAAGGAGAAGAGGAAGAAGAAACAATCATCAAAAGCAACAACTAATATGGCAAGTAAAACATTGCAATGTTACCAGGTGCACTCTAGGTATCGATAAAAAATGATAGAGAGCGAAATTAAAAAAAAGATAAAAAAAAAAGAAAAAAAAAAGGTCAATGAAGGCATCTGGCGTGCAATATTTTGTATACAGCTAAGCTATTATGCCAACAACAAAACGCAACTGATTCAGGAGTAAGATCGACATATTACTAGTACCTCTACCATGGCGGTACAAATACCGCCATATTTTATTATTGTTTTCAATGATTTAGCAACGTTCCTCGTACAACAGATCATCGTTTATTGCTTTACGACGTCAACCCTCCGTTCTCTATGCAATATGATGCTGGAACGATTGTCGTCTGGGACCAATCCATTCGAAATACTCGGTAGTCTCTCTTGAATTGTTTACCAACGCTGCCGAAAAAAATCCGATACATCCGAAGCAGATGCTATGTCGCCTAGGAAACGGCCACGTGATATATTGTCATAATTAATTTTATGAAAATTTCATGACACAAAGTCACGTGATCCGGTTTATTGGATGATACGTAAGGGTTATTTGTGATGTTGTGTATGGCCACACTATCATGCAGTATAGCATATATATCCAATTGCCCGGTGACGTAGATCAATGGCGGAAAATTCGATACATTTTCATACATTACTGTATCGATTTCTAAGAACTCAGGCGGCATGTTGAATCGCGGCATATATACACGGTCTAACCCATTTACATTATTGTTTGAATCAGTTCAGTTCGTATAACTGGATGGAACTGAGGTGTATTTAGTCATTTGATTAGTTTTTATCCAATAGTTTTCCGCGACAAAGCTCAAGAATTTCGTTGAACGTGTGGCTGTTGATTAAATATATGAAAATGTATCTAAGTTAGCCGTTTGAGATTTTGCATCATCGGATTGCCTTTGGAATAAGATTGGAAATAGTCTAGTTTTGCGGACAATATCAGTTAATTTATACATATATTTTCTAATTCGGATTGCTTCTTTTTTCTTTGACCGATCAATATGTGCGATGGAATCTAAATGACGACAATGAAGTGTTTTTCGGCAGTTGTATTTTCGTCGATGTTCGGCGGACAGCCATATTTTAAGATGCCCGTTACAAACACGGGGTTTTAGCCTGAAGGAATGAAATCACAAAACCTATTTATAACTCTATGGATTAAGCAACCTTAGTTTTTATTCTTTTATTTTTTTATGCAATGGCGGAGGATTAAATATTTCTTTTTCACTATGAGGGGAATTTATTATAAAAATCCTGGAGCCGGATTCTAAATGTAATGTGGAGATCATGGGGAAAAAGATACAATGCATCGGCCGTTACGTCATGGATGGGCTTACCCTCGGGAAGGGCAATTTTGCTCGGGTAGAGTTAGCAACCCATGGAGTAACAGGCTGCAAGGTAACGTATACACATTTTGACACTTCCATGTTTCCATATTGTTTTTTTTTATATTGCGTTATATTTTGTTGGCGTTTCAGGCTACCGTAAATTTCACATTTTGTGTATTTTGACTGAGTATACTGGATGTCGAAACCGTTCAATGGTGTGCCAAGAAATTGAGAAATTCCGGTACACGCAGATGTCGGTTTCAGTCAGTACGCTCCGTCAATAAATCTAGCGGATAATTAAAACAATTGAATCGATACTGATCCCAAGCATAATCTTAAACAGTGTAGATAGAGTTCATCTTAAACAACCAACATTTCGATATTCATCTTTGACTCGAAGAGCATCTCACGATTGGTGCATAAGAGATGTTTAATATGTCGGTGTGAAGACGAGGCGACATATCTCCATATATCGCCCAAAAGAAATCGGTGTTTTCGTCTTGATGCTATTTTGGTACCTCAATGTCTTTCCCTCGTGCATTTTATTTGGCGTCTGTACCAACTTGAAAACATAACCTCTCCGCCAGAATTAAAAAAAAAAATTCCCTTTTCAAAAACGGTTGCTTTCTGTTTGCACCTATAACCAAGAAACACTTTCCGTCCAGAAATAA
The DNA here is from genome assembly GCA_021229015.1 of Solen grandis. Classification (NCBI taxonomy): domain Eukaryota; kingdom Metazoa; phylum Mollusca; class Bivalvia; order Adapedonta; family Solenidae; genus Solen; species Solen grandis. The sequence continues at coordinate 35,364,568 of CM037782.1, read as the reverse complement.
TAATATATCACTGGTGTTTGTTTTTAATTTCATTACAAACTAATATCAACTTTGAAGAATTGTACAATGGAAACAACAGTCTGACAAGTGAGCGAGAAATTCGTTTCACGCAGCACATATCTATCAATACTAATAAACATCTCGCTCTATATTCGCCACACCCTTTTCGAACGCCTATCCTTTGTCTGGTTTTATGATATATACTTTCAATTTAATAATGTAGTATTATTCACTCAACAAAATAAGGAAAGAAATAACAAGATCATGCTTACTTCGGATTGAAAAAGAAATTAGCAAATGGCTCCAGAAATTTGAACCATTCAATTTCAGGTTAAGAGAAGTTAACATAAATAGAATAATACGTCACTGCATATCTTTAAATGTAAATTGCATTTTCTGTGTCGATATATGAATGAAAATATGAACACAGATCTGGCAATGCCGACTGCACCAATGGTAGAGTGGTAAATCATTGATTTATTAAATTCAGAAGTCGATTATGCAGTAAAGTATTGTTTATACATACCATTACACATATAAAAGATACCCCTAGTTTTAAGTCACACTGGCCCTTCGAAGTTTCCAAACTGTATATAATAGTCCGAACATTAATGTACTATGACGATTACTGCATGTATATTGTTAGGATGTAGAACATTTTTATTGAATCTTATCAAACAACCCAGACGTTTCTAAAGACATGTTTATATTAAATGCATATAAACATTTCCATGTTTGTAAATTGCTTTATTCCAATACATTCGATGACTGGGTGATTTCTTATAATATCCAGACTGTTAAGGCTTAATTAAAATGCATTAAACTCATTTTTGTGCTTCTCTCTTTCTACTTTTTTGTGAAAGTATCTTTGCAATTAAAACAACAATTTCCTTTGATTTTCTGCATTTTTCTATTTTTGGTAAACTCCTCACCGGAGTAAAAAAAAAGTAAACGATTTAACTCAATTTACGAAGGAAAGACATTTCGCTAATTATTCATTGCAGTTCCTAAACCAGTTATAGTATTCATCAAAAACTGTCTTCCTTTTTTAAGTTTGATACTGTTTTTTTTTTTGGATAGCTAAATAAAACATGTTATTTCGGTAAAAGGTTAGTATCTATCAGTGCATAATCTTATTTACTTTGCCTGTATTCACCATCGTGAGAAATTAATTAGGTGGGCAACTATGATAGAATATGATTAAAAAATAAACATTCTAGATTTCCCCTTATATACACAACGGATATCAAGAAAGTGCAACAGAACTACATACTGTTATAATTACGATAAATTAGAACATAGCTAACTTCAATTAATTCTGAAGATCAGATCTCTTAGGAAGTTTGAGGTTCCAATTCCTTGATAATGCACTACATTTATATATCGAGCGTACAGCCTGCGTCTGCATCATGTGCCGTACTGATCTTTTGAAGGGAATTTTATTCCTCCAAGGATAATCTTAAAGTCTTTATGGTAGTCACCAATGGAATACTTGATACCACCAGCTGCATTACAAACAGCACTCCAAATCATTCCATTCCTGGCATGACCTTTGACGCAATGCTAGACTGAGATTAGTGATCCCGCTTTGCTATTGAGTTGGACTGGTATCAGAATTCTCTGCCGAGATGGTATCAATCTGATGATGGTATGGTATTAGTTTTATATGAGACTTTTATTGGTGTGATAGTTTCAGACCGAATACATCCATTTTACCAAGTACATGAGTTTTCTGTTGTCGTTCTGATTGACAGTTCAAGTTTTAATTGGGTACTGTATCTATTACGTTTAGATTTCAGTACTCTCTAACGCTGCACCCATCTGAAGCTGCTGATGTTCTTCCCTCCAGTTGTTGTCATAGTAACGATTTTGTCCCGAATGTCTTTTGGAATGTAATCAGAGCGATATTGTCCTTTAATATTTCTTTCTTGTCCTGTATGTTTTCCTCTGAAACAACATTATTTTGTGTTATAAAATAAAAATGGTGTATGTCAAAATAAAGCAAAACAATAACAAGCATTTAAGTGCTTGAGTGGAAAATAATACACAGTTGGTTCTCCAGTTAGCTTAAAGGTATTTTTATTTGCAGATGTGCAAATAATACAAGTCACATATATATTATACGAAAATAAGATGAAACCAAAAGGTAAACATTCTCTATAGAAATTACAATATGAATCTGTGCCGAATTCCTACAGCAAACCCTAGAATAGACTTTTAATGAACATTCTAGATAAAGTAGAAAAGAATGAAATATGATACATATTCACTGAATGTAATGGTTCAAAAATGGCAATATCGATTCTTTTCTCATTTATTTTTTAAATGACAGGACCAAATATCTGATATGTCTGCCATTGTGGCCTCTACATGTACTTGGTTTTAGGCTATATAATATGTGATATCAGACCTGAACTCTGCTGTCAATGGTGTCAGATACTGATGTATATAGTCGCACATGAATAGCTTTATTAGGAAACTACTCATTTGAAACATGCCATGAATAAATCAATATTGATCTAAAGGGAAACTTATCGGGTTCATATCTCTGAAACATTATCTCAAAATGAGCATCTGAAGTCATATTCTAAAACAAAACAAAGTAAAGCAAAATATAGACGCTCTTGTTTTTTTTTTTATTTCATAAATTTCATTATAAAAAAACAACTACCTATACGGTATTGCTATACTTAAGACTTACACTTTAGAGCTTCAGACAAGGAAATTAATGACTGGCATTTTATAGCTCAGTGTCCTTAATTTTACAGTCCATCCTAGTCGTTTTCAGCATAAACAATATCCGGTTACAAATCGACAATGTGCGGTCTATAGCTTTCTGGGTTTGCCTCATTTTTCTATACTCATCATGAACTTCAGAAAGTCTTTGAATTTTATGCTTATTTTAGTTTTTTTCCTCTAATAGATGTAAAGCCGACAGTATACAAGAGGTGGTGAATGCTTCGTTTCATTTATCTTGTTAAAGCAATAGTGGTAGCTTTATTTAGGTGTTGGTATTTAAATATATATATATATATATTTACAACGTTTGGACAGACATCGATCCTGCTTGTGGAAACCTTCCTATGGCCCTAATCGTGGCTCTCACGTGGTCCTTGGTGTGGGATCTGTTATAATTATGATGTTGAAGACGCGTAGGACCTGATATTGTACATACGTACATTTATCTCAAATGCAAATGATAGTAAGCATTTTACTCAATTTAAATGTACAATTTCACTTAGAAACATGTTTGTTTTCAATATCTTTGGCTTCGTAAGGCAAACATAATCATATCTTTTTTATTTGGAAAGAATAAATAATGTATAGAATGTTTGCAACCTAAACATACTGCATATGAATGATATAATACATTTAATTATCAAGACACATGAGTACACACTTTTTTGAGAACATTACCATGTTGCAACTCTTGATTTAGCATTGTAAAGACTGACTTTTAGATTTTTATTTGCATCTTGATCTTTAATAAACACTAAGGGGGAGACAATGACAATAAAATAAAATAAGAAAATGTGTATGTTATGTAATACTGGTAAGCAATGAACCGATCAGTTCTATCTAGCAGGAAACATATAGAAATTAACTGAAAGATAATTTCTGCAAAATTTGTCGAATTAAAAAACACGTTTTTCTCTTTCTCTGTAAAACATGTTTGACAACTGCGTGTGAATCTTTACTTATTTATGTATTCAAAATATTTGATAAAATTTACAAAACCTCTGATCAAACACTGATCTACAGCTACATGGTCCAGATATATGATCCTTATATATTCTGAACTGCTATGATTTACTTTATCCTGATACATATAGGGTATACTTAGGTAAACGGGAATTAAACTTTTTTTTTTTATAAAATATGATTTGTCTGATAAATGGAGGAAACATACTTAATTATGCTCTTTGACATTCTCTTAATAGACTCCATAGGATCCTAATGGGACTCCCCACTGAAACATTATTTCACATCTCATTCTAATTTATGACGTGAAGAAAATCAATACACACGAATGATAATTGACATTATAAACTTCAACTATTTAGAAAGCAAACCTGTACGATCATCAATTATCCACATTTGCTTGCGACACACACACAAACAGTAGTTTCTAATATTTTTTAAGATTTTTTTTTTTTTGATTTTGGTCTTTTAATTGGCACTAGTAAAGGATTTATTTATATCTTTCTTGTCCTTCCTGTCGAATCTTGACCTGCATATTTTGGCATTTTGCGCTCCAAAATTTGAATAACCACATATATTTAAGTGCGCCATTTGATGATTGTCTATAAACCTTCAACCAACAAAAAGATTTCATGAAATGGCCAATGTGATATTTTAAAATTCTAGTCAAAGAGCTATCATTGCTAGCAGATGTTTCACCTCTAGAGGTGGTTCTTACAGGGGAAGGTCACTCAGTATAACCACGCGATTTAAATGGCCAGGTGAGATGAAGAATAGCATTAAATCCTATTAACAAACAAACATCTTATGGAACCAATATTGTGACAGACAAGGAACGACTTAAAAGCACTTTAGTTTATTCTTAGCAAGTCCGTGTTAATATTACAAGAATATCAGAAGGACCACGAAGAAGCGGCTGATCGATAAAACAACACGGCGAGATGTGTTCCGCTCGATACTCCTCGGTATGCACTGATTCACATTCAATGCATACCGCGTGTTAACCATGTTTACACATAATCATTTAAATACTTTGCCAATATATGGGGAAATTGTTTCGATTCTTAATGTAATTATATCTCAGCCTCGACATTTTTCTTGTATATAATAATGGTAATGTCAAATATCCGCGAAAAAAAACCCGTAGCTTTCTTGTTTTGCTGCTTGCCTTTTTAAAAACTTCTGATATAATTTAATCACCACAAAGACCGATTTTATACAATTTGTTACAGAGCATTTCATTTGAACATGTGTGTACCCGATGGCATATTGGACAAAAGCTGTACGACCGAATAGGATTTCTGTGGATTTTGCTGAACATATCGTTCTATCTAAAGACATGCGTATCGCTTTAATTTTGTGTCAAAACTAAAGTGAAATCTAAAATGAAATGTCTAATAATATAACATGATGTTTCGCATTCATCGTATTCAGATGATTTGCCAATTGAGATCCAAGCTTCATGTACACGCTCGTTATCCTTTACTGAACAAACATACCGGCGTTTTGCTAACTACTGCAAACCAATACATTAGCCTCCCTAATTGTGAAATCGAATATGAATTCTAGATTCTGTTTTCATTACATCCCGGTCTCAGCTGGTGACGTATATTGATGTTGTGTATCGATTGCCTCGGTGCTATAACAGGAAAATGCAAACTGCAAGGAGATAATATATTCAAATACAGAAGACTACGTCATTATTATGTTTTTTATTCCTGTTATAAAACAGGTGAATTTGTTTCTATTAGTCTCAATATAACAAATTAACTGTATTATGCCTCAGTTTTTAAGGACCAATGGAACTCAGCATACACAGTTTAATGCAGATGCTAAAATATATACATTACTTCCTAATACAACATCACTGTACCATAAACAATAAAAAATAACTAACTTGAGACAATCACTAATTATTTTAACACGATTATTTCTAGATTCAGGTAGAGAGACAGCATTAGAATCCCTCTTTTTCCATTAGAATCAATGTTTTGTTTCGTTTTGGGATGAATAGTCACCTTTGTCCAATGCGTGGTTGTCATCTATGTCGACCCAACCACAACGCCTTCAATATTGTATGGTACCACTATATCGGGAGTGTCTTTAATTTTCAAGTCTGGGAAAGGGTGGGTTGATTGTTATATATGATTTAGCTTTTAGTAATACATATTACATTTTTGTATGTTACATAATCACGTAAAGTGCCGTGCCTTGTTCCTGGGTGAGGGAAACATATATAACATCTGCTATCATAACAGGAGATGATGAATTTGATCGAATCTTGACATCATCTTCCGTGCTTAACTTATAATAAAATCAGCGATGACAATAAAAGTTACAACCGAAAACCCTTTTCATAGTGCTACAAAAATTGTAAAATTTCAAAATGAGTTGATCTTAACGGCATTAATTAATCAGAAGTATCTCCCTTAACACAAAGTGATAAGATCTTCGATTCAATCGTTCTCCCACTTCAAGCAGAAAGTAAGCGGCCACCTGGCATGGTTTTACAGGCCATCGAGGGCATGACAAAAATATATCCCTGTCAAATATCAAGCTTCACATTATCCAGTGGTTGTTTGGAGAAACTTATTAATTTTTTTATAAACATAGCATAACCATAACATGATTTTATTGACATTTTGTTTCAAATTATAGTCTACATGTAATACGGTTGAAACAGAGCGTACAAAGGTTCAGAGAAGTAAGTGAAATGGCTAACATACAATAGAGAATGACTGCCACTTAACTAACATTACACAATTGATTTACACAATGTTTCACAGCATGACTATTTTAGAACATCGGAAACTTATTTCTTTTCTAAATAAATGGAACATTTAAAGCTACACTTACGAACCACCCCTTAATTTTTCTTGTCAGTAATATGTGAGTCTAATTTTAGTTGTGCTAAATACATCTGTCTTATATGAATAACAAGCGGCGATTGTTTGCAAGTCATTGTTGACACATAGCAAGTCATATAGTACGGAATCATTTTTTTATAGAAAATAGAAGATAATTTATTTGTATGTTGTTGCAAACAAAGACGTCAGCTCCTCACTACCCTGCCTGATATTCATTTTTAGTAATGGATCTTCATAAATGTTTTTTTCTATATAAGTTGTGGCCGTTGGCTTTTTTGTACTTGTCCTCTTCTCCTTATTACTTACATGGGCTGGCCGATAGCCCCCACTTTTTATGGCATTTCATGTATGATATTAAACACAACATTTGAAAATGGCATAAGATTCAGATAAAAGCAAACAAATCACAATTATTTTGCTACAAATGGAATCGTAAACTATTAATTAGCCTAAAACTCGGAATAGCAAATGTTTTTCTATAGTTTGGTCAAACAGTTTTGGAAATATAAGCAACCAGCCGTGAGCAATGGTGATCATTTACCAGACAATGAGATCTTCCAGACCGACTTTGAAGTTCCGTCATTGATTTGCTATAACCTCCACATACAATATCCAGTTTTACATTGCCAGACTAGGTAATTATTTGTTCCGCCTCGTGGTGAGGAACTTTCACCCTTTTTACAACGACAAAGCCCCGTGTCTCGTTACCTCCTAAGATCTTACACAGTAAGCTTGTTAAGGTAATTTTATTTGGAAAATGTGGTGGCATTTTTGAAGTTAAGATCACTTTTATAGAACATATCATTTTACTTATAACCATAGAGATTAAACCAACGATCCATGAGGAATTATTACTAGAATGTTTACATTAGTTTTTAAATCAGTACATCCTAGTGGCAATGCACTTCGCTTCTCATATATGCGCCTGGGGTTCGATTCCTGGTCATTGCGTGAGAGGGTACGGAGGTCGCCCGTCTAGACACTTGTTTCTTTCCAAGTACTTCAGTTTCCTCCCCTAATAATGACCACATACGCCGCCGTGCAAGCCATGGAGATTGATTTATGTACGTTCTTAGGATTTGTTTCGTAATCAATGTAAAATAAATGAAGTTAAAGCTTTTATATCTAGGTTTCGTATGTGATATGGTACATGACTAGACAGATGCTTGTAATAATGATATTTATGCAATAACCGAAGATAAGTGAGCACACCATAACATCGATAAAGCATAAGAAGTAAGCAACACGATTCTTGCTGCATACTACATGGACCCGAAACTGATCGCGGGAAGATGCGAAGTCAATTTAAATCATTCATGGTATTGACTGTGACCCGTTATTTAATTGTATTCCAACCGGTAGGTAATTGACAGGTCAATGCATTGATTTTATGAAGACATTGAGGATTTTCTCCTTTGTCAGTAACCTCAAAGACAACCTGATGTTTGGAATCAAAACAGGAACTAGCTTGTTCACTTACTAGTTTATGGATCAGTGGCAAGGTTGATTTAAATAAATAAGCATAAAACACGTTTTAATCGATAAAGAAGAAAAACTGCTTTAGACAGTTTGGTCGCCAAACCTGAGTTCCGACTGCAATGCCATGCGTCATTTTAAGCCTTTGTAGGAATAGATTCCCTAAAGAAATAACTTCTCCTGTTTTCTCAAAACGGTTTCACTAGAATTCCGTCACCAACGTTTACGATATATTCATATATTACATACGTACTAAGTGGTAAAACTTATTTGGAATGGTATTGCCAGTGACATTTCATCTCCTGTAATTCTAGCGATTATTAGTTCAGTTGTTGCATGATGTAGCACAGCGCTTACCCTTGTTTATGTTGGTGGTATTGTGTTTCCCTTTTGTGATTGTTTTGACACAGAATAGATAAAAATGAAATAAAACCAGCACTAATCAATAACATGAAATGATGATGGAAGGTTGGTTCAGCCAGGGCTTAGCTGTCAGATCGGAGCTTGCCGATTGATCTAGCATCCATTGTTAAGCACCCGAGAGGTCTTTATACATATTTCATAATGAACCGCATCAGCTCACCGGTCTATGCGATATGTTCATACATACGTAATAAGTCGTTAAACATATTTGGTATGGTATGTATGTTTAGGTATGAACAGCTCTGCACATTTCATTTATTGTATAATCTATTTACAAGATTGGAAAATAAATTTATTGATACACTTTGGCCAACATAAATTACAATATATATGCATTGTCAAAAAAAAAAAAAAGAAAAAAAGAAAGAAAAAAGAATCTAATCTTACTTTTTTACGGAAATACAAATCATAATTAAATTGTATAAAGAGAAATGTTTGTGTTTCAAGAATGGCATAGATTTAATTCAATATTATACATACTAACATGGTAAAACATTTACACACACACACACACACACACGCGCGTTTTATATCAATTTTTAAAGGATGAGCTATAAATAACAAGAACAGTTGTAGCAATACTATTAGAATTTTGTGTAACGAGCCATTTTATTAACATCAATATCAAGGATGACATGAAATATGGAAAATCCCTCATGATCTTCTTTGTAATTAATGACCTGACACAGACAGGCACGAAGATAAATAAACGGGTCCATTAATAAATAAGGATGACATAAGACAAGTATAAACATGATAAAGACGAACTTTGATCTACAGTTGTACCTAAGTTCTTGACTGAAGACGTCTAGTTAATAATTTGACTACTGCACATAACAAGAAGATCACTGGCGGATCTGACTCTGTGCTCTAAACCTAACAAAATGCTCTCTGTTTATCCCAAATATAGAAAAAAACTTATTGAAAACTACCCATATACTGACCACTTCCATATCTTCAGTTTGTTTTCAAAATTAAACAAACTCCTATCAGATACCAAGACAGCCGAATCATCAACATAAAGTAGAAATTACACAAAAGTAAAAGTGGTTTCAAAAAATAGAGAATATGTACCAGAAATAATGACCCGCTCTCAGAGCGATATTTCATCAGACCGTTAGCACCAGGAAACTGAGCAGTCACAGATGAGAGAAGTGCTCCCATTGTCTTCAGTAGCAACTTCTATTACATCTATGCCTTTGCAACCTGAAGAAATGCTAGCAAACCTAGCCATACCCAGAAAATGGCGGGATCCTGATTCAATACTCACACTTACGCGAATAAATCGACGGATGTCCAGAAGCCAACGATCTCTGGCAATGACAGTGATACTAGAAACAGATTCTGAGGCCAAGTCTGATCTCTGGCACAGATTGCCAATTATAAATAATTATACTGAAGATCAGAGATATTGTTGAGAACGTAGTGCTTGATCTGACCAGCGCTCGGCGATGTGATATGATAGCTGACCTTACATCAGGCGAGTAACATGCCGAACAACTCTTGCTTCTTAGATAGGTTCGGTCTGATGACAATGTCATGGAAAAAACTTCGCTATAGTTCAAACAGAAATCATGTGCCGAACCACGGAATGCATTTTTGAAACAATTTTTTAAAGTTTGTTTGATAGGAAACTGCTACTCCGGCTGTAAAAAGAAAGCCTCAACATTAAAATCGTAACACCTTTGGCTAGACACATTTTGAAAAAGTTTAGATACATGGTATGGTTCTTACTTCTTTGCTAACATATACTCATTTGTAAAGGAAAGATCGTAACTTTAAACACATTACTTATATTAGAAAAATAAGTTGGACTGCAATAATCCCTATAAATTTCCAAATACACAAATGGAATTGATTAACATGGGTGCATAAAGTAATATATAAATATATAAAAGCTCGAAATTAAAACTCTTTTTTTTCTGCAACTGGATATACTTTACATAGGCATTAAATACTAGTTATATGTCTGATACATTTAGCTTACCACGGGTTTCTCTTCATCAGGTACATCTAGTTAACTATCTTAAATTCCATGTATCAATATATTTTGATTCAGAGTAACGTCCCTTGCGAGTTGGCAAACGAGCGTTAATTGCACCCCGCTTATGGGCAGCAGGTTTCATAATAAATGTTACGAAGATAAAGCCTTCGTTAATGATGCCGCATTTGACATTTGTTGGTAATTGAGCCTTTTTATAACACGACGGGTTCTGGAACTTTACGACAATGCAATATTGATGTTCCAAGAAAATACAGCCGCGAGTGTATTTTTATGGTGTCATGTTGTCATTTCATTTGTTTACATACACTAGCCCCTCTTTTATTAAATCTTAATATACAATGAGACAACTATCACTATATAATTTGTATAAATTGTTTAGAACAAGTGAAATGTTTGATTTGACTTTAGATAAACAACACTGTTGATGTCTTTGCATATCTAAAAAACTTCACTTGGTCTTAGAGGTGTAGCTTTGTAAATGTTAATGTCGTCAAGAAAACAACGCTTATCAATAATGTTACTGCGTTACAAAGATACTTGGAACTATTGTTATTTCGTTATAAAGGTACTTGGAAGTAATTATATTATTTCGTTATAAAGGTACGTCATTTCGTTCTAAAGGTAGTTGGAAGTGATGTTATTTCGTTATAAGGATACTTGGAAATAATTTTATTTCGTTATAAAGGTACTTGGAAATATGTTACTAAATTGACCTCGTATGCTTTTGGCAAAAGTAGTTCGAATTTCAAGACATGAACAAAGCATTCTTCTGGACCCCCTAAATCAAGTACAGCTCTAAGCATTCATCTTACATCGATTTAAGACAGCCACACAAGAACAAATTGTACATGCTTGTCTGAAATAACCCATCGTCTCGAATTGCTATGGTTTATAAGTCAAAACATTTAACTGTGCGTTCCTGAATAATGTTGTACGTCGTAAAACTTGTTTACAGGATTCTTAAAACAAACTCCTCCAAGTTTTCGACACCCATTCACAATTTAAAATATAAACGACACACTAAGCTTGTTACAATAAGTTATGTATTTTAAGCCGCCATTCTCCTGCAAATACCCAACAGACAGTACATCTTAACCCTTTCCCTCATATAGACTCATTTTGACGCACTCAATAGGTACCACATAAAGCCTGATTTGCAGAAAACCACAGTTAAACCTTACCAAATTTAATTATAAAGTCCTCATTTCCAGACCACTGAGGAGCAGCGAACAGCATAAAACCTGATCAGCCTGCGAGTTACTCGCAGGCTGATCTGGTTTTATGCTGTTCGCATAGGTCTTTTCATGGTTTCGTCTATGAGGGAAAGGGTTAATAGACTCTCAAAATATAGAAAATCGTTGTTGTTTTTCTTGACATACTCTCATATGTGTATTGATAAATTCCACCTACCGTGTCTTTTCTTTAAAGCGTTTCTAGAAACCACTTTAAGGCATTGATATAAGGGATGGAATGAGTCTTGATCAACATATTGCTAAAAATGTCATAATTTCATGTTATGTTGCTTTCCTCCTGTTTATTAACACAATAAACATACTTACATACAGGAACCAACATAAATATAAGTGATTTTCTTTCAGAATCTCATTCTGAACAAGAACAATATTGGTTGAGAAACTGGATTTGCCCTAGGAGTTTCTGTATTGCTGCGAGGCAGTTTAATCAGTTTCCAAAAACATAGAATATACAATCATATCAATAATTAGTTATACGTTTCAGCTTAATCAACCTGCTTTTTAAGAATTAATTTACAACTTTATAAAAAACAATACTAGAAACAATGAATGTAATAAGATTCAAATATGTTGCCTATCTTGATAGGTCAATCGGTTCATCAAAGCCACCCGATCGCTTTAACCCAGAAGTATGGAATACCAGAACTGTCTTATGTTGAGAACGACTGATATTGCTGGTCAGTTAGTGTTCTGTTAAGTCCGAGGTAGAATATGTTGGGTAGTAATTCCAAAGTGTTCAGCTATTGACGTGTTATGTTAAGTGCTTAAAGTACTTTCTTTTGCCGATGCAATGTGTTGTTAGGTGCACTAATTGTTATGTTCAGTCCTTACACTGAGCTGGCAAGTGGTTACAAATTATGTTAAGTCCAGTTGATGGTCTATAAAGTGTTGCAGTTATTGTGTTCAGTTGTAATAATATACTATTTAGTGCTCCACGTATCATGTTCAGGCATAACTATAAACTGTTGAGTATTAGTGTCATTATGTTTTGTTGTGATAGCGTATTATTGAGCGATACGTATGCCATTTTCAGTTACAGTATTACCCTATCGGGTGATACAGACATTATGTTCAGCCATGACAATAAATTGTTTAGTAGTACTGTTATTATATTCTGTTGCGATAATGTCTGATTGAGTAGTACTTTCACTATGTTCAGTTACATTAATATGTTGTTGGGTGTTTAAATAATTTTGCTCAGTTAAGAAAATGAATTGTTTAGTGCGATTTCATTTTGTCCAGTTACGTTAGTGTGTTGTGGAGTGGTACTGTCATTGTGTTCGGTTGAAATAGTGTGCTGTTTGGTGCTATTGTCATTATATTCAGTTGTGAAACCGTCCTAGTGACTGCTGACAACATTGTGCTTAGTTTAATAATGTGTTGTCAAGTACTTACCCCACTGTGTTGAACTGCTGGGTGATAACGTAAATTTATTCAGTTGCGATAGTGTTTTGTTGAGCTGTAAAACTATCATGATTGGTTGGTAAAACGTGCTGTTCTGTATTGATACTGTTATGACTTGTCTATTAAACGTTCTATGTGTATTTGACGTTGTGTTCGGTAGTTATTCAATTATGTTGAGTTCATTCGGACATCTTCGGATCATTTCCAGAAAAAATGGCCGGACTCGACGCACATACTGTTTTCAATTCCTAAACAATTAACTTCGTTCATCAATAAATCGCAAATACTATCTGGTGTATTTTGTGCCCCCGAGATCTGTGATCGGGGGCATATTGTTTTTGCCCTGTCTGTTTGTTGGTTGGTTTGTCTGCAACTTTAACATTGGCCATAACTTGAAAACTATAAAAAGTATTGAATTGAAACTTTATATATGTATATATATACATGTATGTATATAGGTCAAAAAGGGATGATATTTTTGGTATTCACCAAAAATGAGGAACAAGTTTTATTTAAGAAAAAACCTGTCGAAATAAATTGATTTGAAGGACGGAAAGACTGCTCCATTTATGAAAGTTTAAAGTTAAAAGGAATCTATATAAGAACGTGGTCTTGTGCTAATAAACGCAATTGATCGTCGTACGTTCATAATAAGATGACTTTATGTTTTAATAAACATGTATCAGAACTGTTTGTCTAGTTTCAATTTTGAAAAGATGATAATATCGGACAATCGTTTCTAGGTGTTTCATTCGATAAACACGGGACAAACGCATGCTTTAAACTTTAAGTAATGAACACAATGATTACAAGACAATACCAAGTTTTACTGCTCTGATAATAAAATCGACTTGCAATAAGTGTTTAAATTTTTACAGCATGGACTGCAACAACTATTTCTTTTTACATATTTCAATGAGTCTTTTTTTTTTCTTGAAAAAAAAAAAAAAAGATGTTTTAATAATATTATTTAACGATATTACAAGCCAACAGTGTTTTGAAGCAAATATAGTTCTGACGTAAAGTAATTAACTAAATATACTGTCATGTTCGTTGCACAATTTACAGGCATGCACCAGGAAAGTGTGAAGGCCTATCTCTTTGTTTACTCTTCAAAGACCAATACCGGCATAAGATGGTGCCATTTCTTAGAACAAGCGCAGAACTCCATGGAGACCAGCGCGTGATCTCCGTCTGTCACGGAAAATCCTCGCGTTCGAGGCGGCACAATTCTTTTAAATTAAGAAAAAGGAGGAGAGAAAAAAGCAAGTTTGAAGCTTTGTAGAAGTCAATAAATGTATTTAAATTTGCATGGTATTAAAACTTGCAAAGTATATTTCTACTGAAGAAACTTGACCACATGGTGTGAAATTGAGTTATCTTGAAAAATTCAGTTGCCGCAGTACTATAATTAGAGTAAGACTTCAATTTTTGTACTTCAGGTAATTGAATACAGAGTATTTTTGCAATTACTAAAAAAGCATGAAAATGTTAGTAATTCATGACGAGGCTTCGGGAGAGTATTGATCGAAAAAACTGTTGAAAAACATTCCTTGGGCAACAGATTCGCTACTTTTCAAACAACTGCATGACCAATAATGGCATATTAAGCATGTCAGGGGTGACGTCTAACTTCAAAGGTCTAGGAAATTGATTAATCCACATGCTACTTCTATAAGCACCACGAGAACGACACAATAATGCTTCCAGATGTATAGTCCGGTGCTAAATGATTGTGTTTGAGATTTATGATATATACATTTGCAATGTAGAAACATAATTATCAGTTCGAAGAAAAGATTAAAGCTAGCCATTCCACTTTCTGTACACTTTCTTGTTTTATCTTGAACGCGAGTCACGAGGAATGCCCATTTAACGAAACACACATGATTCAATTAATACGAAATTCGATACTACCAGACCCAAAGTGACTTAAACTGTGTCCTTTTACTATTTTTCTCTCCCCCCTGATCAATTGTTCTGTTATCCATTTCACAGTCGCACTTCGTGACGGAATTAACTAGGATGTTGAATTCTGCTGGAAAGTTTTACCCTCCCGTAACCACCATATTCAGCAGCCGGGATAGTCGATCGATACCCTGCCTCCAAATGTGACAGATAAACCATCCTCGGTGTTTCATACGTGTTTTAACCACGAAATATGACTCCGTCCTTGGGTTTATCTGAAGGATCATATTGATAACAAATTATCATTTTGACTCCATCTTAAACGTTCCTGTATATCTAAATGATCATGAAACACGTCTAACTACTTTTATCTTGCTAAAGATTTCTGTGTATTGTCCATAAAGATTACTTCTAGAACACATACAGCAGATTTTGTCTTTACATTAACTTCCTCTGTACCCTTATTATCACTATCTGTATTTATCTCGAGTTAATTAGCGAACGTGCTTTAATTTCCTCTTTCATTTCCGTGCCCTATTTTGTATATACACGTATATAACAAGCGTATTTATTGCCATGTTGTGAAGTCTTTGTCAATATTTTCCTGTTATTCTATCCATATTTTATTTATATTCACTGAAGAAAGTTTAAGATATGTGACTTTTGTCCTTTCAGTATATGGTAGTTGAGAGAATATTTTCCGGTATCACGCACTACTGAACGCTGATTGTGTACCTGCAACTAATTTAATTGTATATAAAAACTGATACATTAACTATTCATCAGATTACGTGAGGGGGAAGATAAAATTCAAACAGGTAAATAAATGACATGAAAGTGCAGTTTTGAATTATTTATTAACTCCGAATATGGTAATTTCCAACACTTCCATCTTTTGTGAACATCATAGATTTAAGTCGGTTGTCGTGTCGTTAGGGAACCGTAAGTTATTGTTCGAGAACTCCTTTGGATGTGTTTTTACTCACAGACTTTCTTAACTGTTTTAAATGAAAATCAGCAGCAGCAGCTGTACGATCTTTGTAGGTATTTCTTCAGTTTTGGTTTTATATATAAATGATATGTACTTCATGAAATAAAACATGAATGTCACAAGTCATAAGTATGTCTTAGTGTTTTCATGCAATTTTACGGACAAACATTTTAAGAAGATCGGCCTATGTCAAACATAAATATGTCGTTTATTGCCCCTTCAACAGGTAATATACATTGTACCATCTCAAATTAATGAATAGCACTGACGTAATCAGAAGCTTCTTTTGGCATCGATATCATTTCTTTCCGTAAGAGAACAAAAAAAAAAGCTTAACCCTTTCCCTCATAGAGGACACCATGAAAAGACCTATGCGAACAGCATAAAACCAGATCAGCCTGCGAGTAACTCGCAGTCTGATCAGGTTTTATGCTGTTCGCTGCTCCTCAGTGGTCTGGAAATGAGGATTTTGTAATTAAATTTGGCAAGGTTTAACTGTGGTTTTCTGCAGATCAGGCTTCATTTGGTACCTACTGAGTGCGTCAAAATGAGTCTATATGAGGGAAAGGGTTAAAATGAGTCTATATGAGGGAAAGGGTTAAATGAGTCTATATGAGGGAAAGGGTTAAAATGAGTCTATATGAGGGAAAGGGTTAAATGAGTCTTTATGAGGGAAAGGGTTAAATGAGTCTATATGAGGGGAAGGGTTAAATGAGTCTATATGAGGGAAAGGGTTAAATGAGTCTATATGAGGGAAAGGGTTAAATGAGTCTTTATGAGGGAAAGGGTTAAATGAGTCTTTATGAGGGAAAGGGTTAAATGAGTCTATATGAGGGAAAGGGTTAAATGAGTCTATATGAGGGAAAGGGTTAAATGAGTCTTTATGAGGGAAAGGGTTAAATGGGTCTTTATGAGGGAAAGGGTTAAATGAGTCTTTATGAGGGAAAGGGTTAAATGAGTCTATATGAGGGAAAGGGTTAAATGAGTCTATATGAGGGAAAGGGTTAAATGAGTCTTTATGAGGGAAAGGGTTAAATGAGTCTATATGAGGGAAAGGGTTAAATGAGTCTTTATGAGGGAAAGGGTTAAATGAGTCTATATGAGGGAAAGGGTTAAATGAGTCTATATGAGGGAAAGGGTTAAATGAGTCTATATGAGGGAAAGGGTTAAATGAGTCTATATGAGGGAAAGGGTTAAATGAGTCTTATGAGGGAAAGGTAAATGAGTCTTATAGAATGAGTCTAATAGGGAAGGTTAAATGAGTCTATGAAGGTTAAGTCTATATGAGGGAAAGGGTTAAATGAGTCTATATGAGGGAAAGGGTTAAATGAGTCTATATGAGGGAAAGGGTTAAATGAGTCTATATGAGGGGAAGGGTTAAATGAGTCTATTGCTTCAGTCACACTACACCGTATAGCGTTAACGGACGCCAAACGCAAAGAACAATGCGGTTGAAAGTTATCCGGTGATGAAAAGCATTTCCCGCTGCTGCTCGGTGCTCTCATGATCGCTGTACGGGGCGCATAAAACGTACAAAACGCACAATGACCGAACGATCAACGCACATATACCGGATGAACGACGTACAGTTAACGGACTTCACCGTACTAGTAACGGATTTGTACCGCACAAAACGTACACGCAGCGCATGAAGAACTGACAAAAAGTTCTTTGAACGTTCGACGAGCGTATTTCTACCGGTCACGTGACGGACAAAACTGGTATAAATAGTCCGATATTTTTTTTCGTTTCGTCATAATAGTTTCCTCGCTCTCAGAGATCACACACGTGATCCAAAATGCCAAAAGCCAAGGCTACCAATGCTGGGAAGGGTAAGGCCAGGGGACGGAGGAATACTCCAAGGTCACCCTCTCCTCCCCCTGATAATGCAGCTGCAGCTTTAAGGTCGGACTCATTCCACAACTGAGCATCAGATGCAGCACCGCGGCCTCCGATGTCGGCCCAAATGAACTTGTAGTCGTAGTCAACGAGGGCCAGCAGGACAATGGAGTAGTACTTCTTATAGTTGAAATATGTGGACCCGGAACTAGGTGGACACTTACAGGCAATATGCTTGCCATCCAACGCACCCAAAGTGTGAGGAAAGTTCCATTTTTCCAAGAAGCCATCTGAAATGCGTTTCCAGTCAGCAGCTGTTGTTGGCAAAGGCATGACCTCGTCCACATACTCGTCTACAATTGCTCTGCACACCTGAAAATGTAAATAAAAATGCGATTTTAAAAGTAGAAATAATCATGTAAGCAAATTTTTGATATTTTAAAAGACCCGAAATTATATACATGTAATTGTTCGAGTTATCATTCAGAATCATATGAAAATAAAAATATTTACTTCTCGCACGATGACAGAGATGGTGTTGTGAGGTATCCTCCAGGCAAACCGCATGTTGGAATACGCAAGATGTCTGAGTGTAACGGCTAACTTCATTCCAGGGTCAAGAGGGGTTCTGTATGTGGTATATTGTTTTGTTATTCTGGGACCCACTCGTTCCAGAATCTCATCAAACATCTCAGGAGGCATCCTCATGAAGTTCGTAAATGACCGCTGGTCTTCTTTCCGCAGCTCCATCATGAGTTGATCGTAGAGACCAAACATTCGACGTCTCTCAGGACCCAGCCAAGCCTTTGACCACCACCTCCGCAGTCGCCTCCTTCTCCTATTTTCATGAGCGACAATATCCACATTCGCATCCAACAGGTCAATACGTGCCTGGATCACGGCCACTTGATACTGCAGGCGGGCTCTAACGCGACACTCCATGATATGTGGATCATTAACTCAAACTATCAAAGTTTCAGAAGGTCCTTACACTTGAAATGCAGGAAAATATATGACAGTTATAACCAGTGAAACCTCGTTTTATTCATCATCAGTTTTGTGCGGTGGACCATCGATTCATGTCAGTTATTTAACAGTTCTTATACGTCCCTTGTTCGTTATCGTCCGTTTAACATACGTTACATCCGCTGCATGTCCGTTAGTAGTCCGGCCGTGAATCAGGTCCACCGGACAAGAACGGACTCGAACCGGACAAGTACAGAATAAGGAACGTACGAGTAACGAACAAAACGCATACCAGCGCATGGTTACCGTACATCTGACGGACAACTTTATCCGGTGGTGTACGTTCCAAATTTTGAACATGTTCAAAACTTTCCACCGAACGGAACGAACACCGCCGGACACCGCCGGACAAGAAGCGCAAACGCCGCATGATAAACGGAAAAGAAACGCATGCGAACGGACATGGACGGATTGAAAATTTTGTTATGCGTTGACGAAGAAGGGTTAAATGAGTCTATATGAGGGGAAGGGTTAAATGAGTCTATATGAGGGGAAGGGTTAAATGAGTCTATATGAGGGAAGGGTTAAATGAGTCTATATGAGGGAAAGGGTTAAGAGATGGCCGATACACATTACAATGTTAGGGACAGTAAGGGTCATTAACCGTGTATAATAAATCATGCATCACCCATCATATACCGCTACCGCAGGTAGGTCCATGTTTATTGCAGTTGCTACATGTAGTTAACAAGAATTGTTAGTTTCCCCAAATAATGGTAATATTATAAAGCCTTTGTAATACACGAGTGCCTAATTTCAGGAGAGCAATTCTTTTCTGTTTACTCCACGCGTTTTTCAGGGATAATGATGTTGAATTAACCAAAGCTTACTATAAATTAGATATCCGTTTACTTGTACAAATCGTTAGACTGATGCACAGATAAATATCGTGCTAACTCGGGTAAACATGACCAGTTCGCCTGTGTTGACTTTGAATCTTGTCATATAACTCATATAACTCATACAATCTCGCTTCGTCTCCTCATCCAAATCATGAACACAAGCAATGCGCTTACAGAGTCGATAACCGTCTCAGTGTTCAGCGAATCCTATTCATAAAGAAAAAAAACTGTGTCCGTTCAATTCGCACGAAAGAGAACGATTTTATGTTAGATTTAGAAAATGAACAGATTGATTTTCTTGGTAACAACATAGAACTTTGATTCTCTTCTTCTCCCTTTTTCTGGCCATCGGCAATTACCGCTGGAAATACAGATGGATTTGTTAGGGCTTCTGACGTACTGTTTAAGTCGTTGTTGACAATTAGCCCATCCTTGAATGGACTTTACGTATTCTTATGTAAATGTTGTAAGTTGGCAATAAACTCGTAAGCCATCATACATGGAGACTTTCATGTCCTCGAAAATGACATTTTAGTCAAATACATGGAGACTCTGAAGAAGAATACACGTGTATTTAGAAGTTGTGCATTTTCAATAATTCATACCACATAAACCGGCAAATTCTAACACACCTACCCTTCTGAATCAGATTTCAAATCTACTGACTAGGTAGACATGTAACACGTCTTCTTATTTCCTATACCTATGTTTACTTTATTTGTATCTTAAAGATCAAATACCATTTTTAGAAAGCTATTATCATTGTGTGTATAAGATACATATGTATTTGTAGAATTTAATTTAAAGGCCCTTGCTCATCGTTAATGATGTCGGCTTCATTAACTCTATCTTTATGGAGCTCAGGATAGGGATTTTCTCTCATTTTCGGAGGCTTAAGTAAACGTCTTCCTGTTCACACATCATTTCCAGATAACAAGTGAATCATTTATTTGTGATCACGAAAATGTACTATTCTTAAAATGCTTTAATTATTTTAGCAGGTAAGCAGGCGCGTAATCTTGTTTCTAGCAACAGAAACGCTAGTACTACTACTTCTAATTTGTGGTATCAGCAGAAGTAAGATCAATATCATTTATAAAGAAGCCTTAAATTTCATATTAATTCAAGAGCTATGCCTTTTTGATTATTCGATCGAAATTATGATTTAGATAGGTATCATAGGTTATGAGGGTGCACATAATGTTAAGAAGTCCGTATATTGACTTTTGCAAGTGAGAGTATCAATGAAGTGTATTTAATAGCCGAATAAATGTTTAAGTGATCCGGCATTGTCTAGTCACAAATTAGACATATAATTTCATAACATAGTTTCGCATGATAATGTAAAAGGAAAAATGTGTTGGCAGGAAGCACGACTTTTGCCGATGACAAAGATGATGCTATTTCTCGGCCCATTGACATCAACAACTAAAGTGGATGATGTCAGACAGTTGTGGATAAGCCTTAAGCCCTAGCTAATCCCTTTGATTATTTTCTAAGCTATGTTTCATTTGTGAAGATTGGGTGATTTGTTAACATTGTCAAATATCAAGAGATAGCCAGTAGTAATAAAGCTGGTTTAAACTGAAACTAGTCAAGATGACGGCTGGGGCCAACTTTCAAAAGGGATAAACTTTCATAGGCTCGAAAAACTGATAAATAACTTATTAATGTAATCAGAAAAGTTATCAAATGCGTTAGTAATTTAGATATATGTAAGTAAGAGAGTCTAAAACTACCGCAATAGAAGAAAGCTTAAAGTTTATCTTGTATGGATTAATTTCGTATTGTGATACGGAAGTCGAAGCACATGGTGACCGAGACTGGTGGTTGGTATTTTATCTCCCGGGATGGCTCAGGGCCGCGCTTTGGAGAGGGAGCGTTGAAGTGTTTGGGGTCCCAAAGTCCAAAAAATGATAGTGCAAGCATTATAAATGATGTTTTGGCATGTAAGGATAATTTGATAGTTTTAAGGGCTTTAAGGCCGATGACGTTAAACATTTCTATTGCTAGATAAACAAATATATATATGATTTGTTCAGGATAAAGTGTTATGGTCGTCAGTTCATTTCCTGCAGAAACAGGTGTAAGAGTCAAATATGTAAAACGAGTATTCTAACTTATTCTACAAGAATCGATACGCATGTAGGCGCGGTTAGTTAGCTATTCCAGTGGTAGGAAACAATTGCGACAGTTAAATGAGAATATAAATAAGACACGGATATGTTTCGCCCACAACATTATCAAATGGCACCGGTGTTTACTTTGTATAACAAATGGGTTATTGCTTGTAACATCGCAATACTGTTCTGTCTGATGTTCAAATGTGTAGTCTTGGAAAAGACCATGTTTTGTTTGTGAAATTGAACCTCAGGAATATAGCATATTGAGTTCTGTTCACGATTGGTTATCAGCATTTTACTCTTTAAATGTTTTCTTTGAGCACAATCGTTCGGACACCTGCTGACTCAGTTGGTTAACTGTCACGTCTGTAATTGAATTATGTTCAAGCTGATCCTCTGGACCACTTGTACCACAAGTTGTGTTTGCTCTAACCTGATCTGTTTTGAACCCTAGAGTGTAAAATAAGAACAGTAACAGTTGTGCATCTGTATATTAATTTTTATAATTTCCCTTTTCACAAAAGACCAGGTTTCGGTCACAATAGATCATTACTTGAATGCTCGTCTTTAGTGGTCAATTCTTTAAGGATAAGCAGGTTGTATCACTGACCAATTTTAAATGATAAAAGAAAATATTTTGATCAGGATTTTCCGCTAATCGCGCAAGGTAACATATTTTAAACACCATGTCTCGCACACACTATGTTTCATAAAAATATACTCGCAAACAACATGTTTCATACAAACATACTCGCACACACAATGTTTCATATAGACATACTCGCACACACCATGTTTCATACAAACATACCCGCAAACACTATGTTTCATACAAACATACTCGCACACACAATGTTTATATACAAACACTCGCACACCATGTTTCATACAAACATACCCGCAACACATGTTTCATACAAACATACTCGCACACACCATGTTTCATACAAACATACTCGCACATACCATGTTTCATACAAACATACTCGCACACACCATGTTTCATACAAACATACCCGCAAACACCATGTTTCATACAAACATACCGCAAACACTATGTTTCATACAAACATACTCGCAAACACCATGTTTCATACAAACATACTCGCACACACTATGTTTCATACAAACATACTCGCAAACACTATGTTTCATACAAACATACCGCAAACACTATGTTTCATACAAACATACTCGCACACACTATGTTTCATACAAACATACTCGCAAACACTATGTTTCATACAAACATACTCGCAAACACCATGTTTCATACAAACATACCCGCAAACACTATGTTTCATACAAACATACTCGCACACACTATGTTTCATACAAACATACCCGCAAACACTATGTTTCATACAAACATACTCGCAAACACTATGTTTCATACAAACATACTCGCACACACTATGTTTCATACAAACATACTCGCAAACACTATGTTTCATACAAACATACTCGCAAACACTATGTTTCATACAAACATACTCGCAAACACTATGTTTCATACAAACATACTCGCAAACACTATGTTTCATACAAACATACCCGCAAACACTATGTTTCATACAAACATACTCGCAAACACTATGTTTCATACAAACATACCGCAAACACTATGTTTCATACAAACATACCCGCAAACACCATGTTTCATACAAACATACTCGCACACACCATGTTTCATACAAACATACTCGCAAACACCATGTTTCATACAAACATACCCGCACACACCATGTTTCATACAAACATACTCGCACACACCATGTTTCATACAAACATACTCCGCACACACCATATTTCATGCTATCTAAAAATCTTCAGATGAAGCCTGAAACCTCCCAGAAATTTCTATTGAGATTGATGGTGTGTTTTTGAATTTGGCCATTGATCGATCCTTGCCAGCATTCATTCATCTTTTTTCCCATTTACCGTGGCCTTTTTATGGGATTTATTTTCGTCTTTTACGAGCAAGTCTACAGCGTGAGGTAAATATTTTTCTCGGCGTTTCAAATTGTCATGGAACAACTTTATTGGATATTGTTCTTTGACGAAGTCTTGAGTACAAATAGGAAGGGGAGCCCTTGGGCATGAACAGTTCTAGCTCTCAGAATTAATAATTAAATTTAATAGGTGGCCTATCCAGTTTAGAATTTTACAATGCTACATATACAAACTTGTACTTGTATAATACAAATTTACCGGAACTATGAGTGATAGAGTTCTTTATATGTATAGATCTGTATTGTAAAGAGTCTTCGATTTATTGCGTGAAATGAAAGACAATTTACAGCTTTATATTTGAAGATTTCAGAGAAAATATATGTATGAGTTCATACACATACGTTTCAATTACTTAACAGGATATTTGCTAAATGATAAATGTGTAATTTCTATTATCCGACTCTGCTAGGTACATTATTTACCACCCAATGCAATTAGCTTCGTATGTCTAAGCATTTCCTATGATTGTGCATGTTAGCTTAAATCTAATACATTACGAAATATACAGACATATTTTCGTCACGAGGGTTCGTGGGGGAGTTAAGTTCATATTATTTCCTTTGTGAAAATTACTGCACTATTTATTTTAATCTCTCAAATTATTCTTGGTAGATCGAATGTTTTCCTCTTGGATTTTAAAAACAACAACAAAACAACAACAAAACACAGTTTTCATTTAAAGACCAACTGACATTACCCTTCTTCATACTTGTTCTTTTTTATCATTACGTTTATTACTCAGTAAAGTCACTAACCAAACATATGTATCAGATTAAAGTTAATACCGAACCTAATTTAAAGAAAAAGGCAAACAAAAAACAACTCTTTGAATTAAGAATGAAAATCTGAGCATATAGCGAGGTTTGATCTCGGAATCTTAACTTGCAAATACTGGATCACGGAGTTACTTTACGTTAAATTATTTAGAACAACCATGATGATTGAGGAAACGTTCAGCATTAAAAAACACGGAATAGGGTGAAAGAGTTCAATTAACGTTGTGTTTGTGTTTCAGGTCGCCATTAAGATAATTGACACACGTAAGATCAAGGAGGACTACACGCGGAACAATCTGCACCGCGAGGCGCGGATTCTTGGCCAAATACGGCACCCCAACATCATCCGTCTGTACGAAACTCTCAAGGTAAGCTGACACCTCTTTCCAGTTTTTCCAAACAGGTTTCCATAAGTATAAGGATTTCCAAATCGACAGTTACCAATGTTTAATTACTTTTAAAGACGGTCGTGGGTATTTTTTGATTCTGTATGTGACAGGACGAAAATATGATGGAGTGGCAACTGGGAATATAAAATCTGAAAGTTAAGAATATTTTCATCTTAACGGTTAGATTTTATAGTTTACCCTCTGAATGTCGAGAATATGAGAATTTTAGAGATACTGAAATATGATGCAAGTTAGTAATGTTAACAACACTGACGAATATTCTTGTAGGCGACCTACTTTACCCAGCAGTTCGGGGTAAGTTATTGCACATGGATGCAGAGAAATGCTCAACGTAGAAATAAAATTCATGATTTAGGACAATTGAAACACGACACAAAAGTAGACAATACAGTAGATACACCGCATCCTGACTGATAATGAGTATCAAAACGCACATGTATAGATAAATATCTATATAATCATGGTTTGAGCAGAGGTTGGGCTGAAAAGCATGTGACATTCACTCTCAATTATTGTAAATATGCAATTGTCATATGCCAGCATTGCTAAATCATTTCATTGCAAGTTTACACTGCAGTGCTTAAATTTAAAGGAAACGATCTAGCTGGCTTGCACATGCATGGATCTTCAGGTCAATACGTATCCTTAAGCAGTCATTGTTGTTGTTTACACAATCTTGAGACCAACACAGGGAAGGACCATGTTTGTGTTTACGTATTGACCACCCACCAGATAGTCACTGGTCGCACCGTTATGCAATGATTGCGTCATTAAATAATCTAAACAATTTATTGGATCCGGAGTCGGTTCAGGCAGGAGGACACGACACGTCTGAAAATCGATTCCTTTTCTCTGGAATGCGGGGGCTATACTTAGCACGATAAAATTGATTCCGCAGTTGAATGTATGCAGAAATTCTATGGCGCTTTATAGAAGCCAGGCGAAAATCAATTTTAAAAATCACAGTTGGCAGAAATTTAGATTTGCAAGAAATCTGGCTATCGGTTGTAAAAACAAACAGAAAAGAGCATGTCAAGGAACATTGTCAGACTTTGGTGGACACTTTGTCAGATTTTAACATTAAATGTGCTAAGAGAAGCTCCAAAATATATTATTCCTGAAATTATTATTATTTATTAGATGTTGCTTTTACAAATTACCATTACATAATTTGTTATTTACTCGTAGTATTTATTTTTAGATGCTGAAATCAATCTGATTTATTAAACGTACCGGTAAACTTTTAAAAACGAACCACATTCTAAAGGTCAAATACAATAATAAAGATACGCAATTGAGTATATTTAATACAATATACTTATCATATCCATTAGCCAATAAAAGATATTCGTTTTTAAGAAAAGTTAAAGGTCAAAAAGTCATTGGACCTAATAAATATAATACAATCGATGAAATAAGTGTACAGAAAGTATGCTATATACATGTTTAATTACAACATATCCTAGGAAAGGTTACTTGTGTTCAAATGAATTATATATATGTAAATAGAGACTTATTGTCCCCTCCATTTTCGACGTATATTGTACAAAAAAAATACAGCCGCTATTGCAACGTTGATAAAGTCGGTATCAAAGAGTCCTTCATGCAAAAAAAAAACAACCAACAACAACAAAACAAAAAAAAAATAAAATATACGAGTATCTTCTTGTTTTTGGGTTAACATGAACTTGATATCGATTGCATTGTTTCTGCGATTTGGATACAGTGTGTAATTCGGCTTGAAGACCGAATTATGTATACACACGAGCCTTTTTAAACGATTATGGAGTTTCCTTGTTCATAAATAAGATGTTTAACGATCCTTTATTTGTGCTCTTTTTAACACCCATGATTTCTTTTAAAGAGAAAATATCTACCATCTCAGCACTTATATATATACCTAAAGGTTGTAGCGTATATGATGTTGATCTGAAGGTTGTGGGTTCGAACCCATTTTTGAAAACAAGGCCCATCAGGATCTTTCTGTGCGTAAAGCACTGGTCCAACTCAGGAGTGTTCGAGTTGTTATAATGTGGTAACTTGTTTCTCAGTTGACATGTAAAAAAAAAATGGAGATATTTGAAGCACAATTTTGGGGTCCTGCAGACATAATAAAACGTCATATAAGCTGGTAACAGGATTTTATAAAATATTTCCTCTGTAACCAGTCCTTGTAATTGGTTAAATGATCGCACGAGACCTCGTATAAAAACATGTTTGACCTGGTTTGTAATTATCCAACAGGAAACAGCTTATATATATAATCTTAATCAGGTGTACATATTTCAATATGAAGAACTGAAAATACAGAACTGTTTGTAAATATTCAAATAAGTTTATCCAAAATAACATCAGCTTAGCTGCCTTAATCCCCTCGTCCGGGTAGATTGGGCAAGACGATGCTGAAAGGAAGTTACGGGGATTAGCGCTGATGACACGACATTTATTAAAGATAGATTTAAACAGCTAAATTGGTGTTTGATTACGAAACAAGATTACATTGCCTTTGCTGATAAAATGGTGAAAAAAAGGTATCACCTCTCGAATGACGTCTTTGATTTAAACTTATGTATTTGTTTTATTTTTTTCACAAATTTTATATGTATATTTATCAATACCGTTAAGTCACTTGCAAGTTGTCGCGACTTAGACAAACTGTTTTTAATTTTACTGGAGATATGTTTTAAGTTAATTTTATTATTATTAAAAAAACTGAAGACTTAGCAGTATATTTCAATTTATGTTTGCGTAGGACTGACTCTGTAAGATTATATATGTGTTTCCTGTTTTTTATCATTGACACAGCAATAGTGCAATAGTTATGGAAATATAATCACGACGTGCCATTGTTTCTTGTGTCTTAGAAGGAACACACCTTTCCTTGTCTTTCCATTTCAACATCTTCGTCTTTCGTAAACATTCATACGCAGTGGAGACGAATAGATCGTCTGCTAACAAAAACAGACGACCTGAAGAGGGATGAACATCGATTATGTGTCAAAGAAATGGCGTATTTGGAGATATCAATCTCTCTGCAACACAGAGAAAAGTCTTCGCAACGTTTGCACACAGAGTTTGTATAACTTCATATACGTTGTCATTTTACAAGGAGCAAAAGGAAACTCGGGTTACTCCCATCTTAAGGTAATTCAAGAGTAACTGTTGGTCTTTTTTGGTTTTATCTATATTCATGGTGAACAAATGAAGGTACATTTACAAATAAAAAGAAAACATACACACACACAAATCAGGGTGGCATTACTATTCTAAAAATAACTACATAACCTTCAGTTGATAGTTTCTGAAAATAATATATTTGCATTTAAAAGAATGCTTGATTATTAAGTTAAGTGATGCATATTTAGAGGTATATCGATTTCTGGTATACCTCGAGACATTTTTGATATCATCGTTTATGACACATTCCCCGAAAAACGTCTCGCGGACGCCTAATAAGGTCTCATTGTTGCCAACCACTAATTACCACCTCTGAACTAATTGATCTCAAAGATTCACAATTAGCTCCCATTTCATTAACACAATGCAAAGTTTAGCGTTTTCCGGCTTGTTTTCTTTCACTTTAGATGTCATTGAACACTAATGAGCCGGGGTTTCCTTTTCACTTGCATTTTGGGGTATTGTCTCCGGTCAACTTGACCCATCAATGGCGCCGTTATTACCTGCCATTATTTCAACTTCAATACCCCTAGAGCAACCAAAATACCAGGTCAGTACAGGGCATGCCTACAGTGCAAAAGTTATTTGCACTAGAAATTCTCCTTTTTTACAGAAAAGGTATTTAATTATTGTCCTAAGTTTAATCCAGTTTTTAAGGATGAACAACGAACAAGACAAATACAGTAAAATACACTTAAGAAGAAAAATGCTTTCTTTTTCCGAGCATCTCGATTATGCGACTATTTCAATTTCCTCAACTCTACTGTACTTAAACCGATGAAGCTCACTGGCAGGTAAAGAAAAAAACAACAACAACAACAAAAAAACAGCAACAATAAATAAAAAAAACCAAAGCACTATGCTGCGGTAGAAGTTATTTTTAGAAGAAAAAGGGAAAAATGTCATAGGATAAGCTTTGGTCTTTAAACAAGTGTTATTTTGTTATTGATCATAGCAGATATTTGTTATCCTTACCCAGTAAACTAAGTGCAGGACGATTCGATTTGAAACATGTCATTATCGTTTACATGTAAGTTAAGATTTTTTTTTCTTATTTATCGAGATTGTACTATCATGCGTTTGTGTGTGTTCCACTGACCCTATATCTTTGAAACATGTAAAACGAATTAAATTATCAAAAGACAAAATATAATATAAGTAATATATTCAAAGCATTATAGGCATGCTATGATTTTTTGATGGTGTACATGGTAAAAATGAATATATAATTATATGTGTTCTTACAATTTATCATATTAAGGAATTTCAATCATACATGTGATAAGTAATACACCAGATGTCACGTGTAATAAGTAATACACCAGATGTCACGTGTAATAAGTAATACACCAGAATACTGATGTTACATGTCATAAGTAATACACTAATTGTCACACATGTCATAAGTAATACACTAGATGTTACATGTCATAAGTAATACACTAGATGTTACATGTCATAAGTAATACACTAGATGTTACATGTCATAAGTAATACAATAATTGTCACACATGTCCTAAGTAATACACTAGATGTTACATGTCATAAGTAATACACTAGATGTTACATGTCCTAAGTAATACAATAATTGTCACACATGTCCTAAGTAATACACTAGATGTTACATGTCATAAGTAATACAATAATGGTCACACATGTCATAAGTAATACACTAGATGTTACATGTCATAAGTAATACAATAATTGTCACACATGTCATAAGTAATACACTAGATGTTACATGTCATAAGTAATACAATAATGGTCACACATGTCATAAGTAATACACTAGATGTTACATGTCATAAGAAATACAATAATGGTCACACATGTCATAAGTAATTAACTACGGGGTGATACTGCAGTGTGACAGCACTATGCTCGTTTCTGTCTTAAGTAGAAATAGTCTCCAAATGGGTATTTGAAACTTATTTTCAACATACACAAACGGTTGTTTAATATAAACTGGCATATATTGATTAAACTCAAATCAATTGCCCCAGTGACCTGGATGATCTATATTCCGCCGTAATTTACCTGTTCTATATACTGTCAGGATCTCCGCCTTTGCTATGTTGATTGGATAATGGGAAGTCATATGACCCAAAATGTAGATAGAGGAAAATATCTTGGATCCACTGCTGCAATATACCAAAGTCGTAAAAATAGTACTGGTATAGCTCCCTTGCTTGGCGTTCAGCATATTAGGGTAGTTCCAGGACTGGTTGGCACGGTGTCAGGATAATGTGACTTGGTGTGGTATCATGCCATATGTCTACGGCGTGATACTGAGGTGTGGCAGCACTATGCAGGTATCTGTCTCAAGTAGACATAGTCTCCAAAATTACTGAAGTACTGTAGGTGAGACGTTAAACCTAACAATCAAACAAACACACTTGGATATTTCTACACATTAAATTATTGAACTAGTAATATTACAGGAAGTTTATAGTTTATCTTCTTCAATGACGTGAAATGTATACATGATAGAAAATATGTAGATAGACTTAATTTGAAAATAATAATAAAATTAATGAAGAAAGGAAAGACATAGATTCACGTTCAGACCAACAAATGTAATCGTGGGCACTCGCAGTTGGATCCTTGGAGCTCTGGCTCCTATAAAGCACACACCAAAATGCCTAATGAATCGAAGTCTAAAAATATATCTAGTCTCTTATTTAGATAAAAATCTGCCGTCTGAATATCATATGCAAAGAAGTCTCCAATTGTGTACACAAAACTTTGATTGAAATACTCTCTTGGTATCCCGATAAATACCAGGAAATGTTTTAAACGCATAAATTCATTGATGGACAGTAAAATACACAATATTTGTCATATTGCACTCCGTCAAACACTCGTTATCTTATCGGACACGATCGACGATCAAAGTCATCTTTTTTTCTAGTTTTGCATGGGTTTCCCCGTTATATGATTATTACTCTAGATTTAAATGGGTTTCGACATGGTCATTAAAATTTCATGTAACAATGCTTTTATTGTTAGGATTACGGAATATAGCCACGTTTAATGTTTGCAATTCGAGATAGGCCATATTTCACAGCCTTTTACCAGTTATTGGTGTTGCAATTCGGTAACGTGCATTTGCTTTATGATGACAGCTTCTTTCTTCAGCACACTCCCTTACAGTTATTGTATTAAATTGTAATACAGACGTTAGGATAATCCAGAGAAATATTAAATAGATACTTATTCATTCAAAAGGATTCTAGAATCTTCGCTTTTAATTCTGACTTTGTTATCATGTTTGATCCATCACGGTTCTTTGTAAATCTGATTTAACAGAGTGGCCATACCATGTGGTATATGACGTCATTTTAAGCTATCAAAATTAGAAGAAATAAAACAGCTGTTTTCTCCTCCGAATCGCAGCAAAATATGTTCCTTATGATAGCTTAAAATGACGTCATATACCCGTGGCATGGCCACACTGTTTAACATACTTTTTTTGAAATCACATTTCTTAAAATGATTGTATTTCTTTTCTTTTGATTTCATGTACGATTATTATATCATAAATGCATTTAGTTTAACATTGTGAGTGTCTGTGTTTTTATGCAGGAGGTCATGCATCTTCGTTCGTTTTTGTTTTATTTGAACACCATCTAAACAAGAACATTTAGCTCTCTTGCAGTACCTTTCATAAATTCAGATTTCTGACAATACTTTTCAAATATTTGTTCATCATATACCATATATTATTTCCGAGGACAGGTCAATAGATTTAGTGTTGGTTTGTCGTATCAAAACATTTCTAGAAGTTATCCTTATTTGAGCATTCTATTTGTACAAAGTGTCCCAGGGAATGCGAGCAAGAACTGATCTATTTGACTGGAAAGTTCGTCTAGCTGCCGAAACTACATAGCCGCAGTCCTACAATCGATCGGTGCCGTGTCGAGGGAACATAGGTTTGGTTGTTTTGCAACGTTGGCAAATAGTGTCCTAGGCTTGAATGAAAATAAATGAACAGATACAAGAGAAAATGACCTCTTTTGGCTTTCACGCCACAGATTAGGGCCGTGTTGTTGTTGGCAGGGAAGTCAGTCTCCCGAGACTTACCTATTTCATACACATGATTGTTTCTACCAGCCACGTCCCTAGGGACTTCATTCACACCTTAAACTATTGACTTGGTACGGGTCTATTTCAGATGAAAGTGCAATCAATGAGTATGGACATTTCATAAACAATATAATGAGAGACATTCTTGTTTTTTTACTATCATTTCAAGTAATGAATTCTTCGATTCTGAAAAGCTTTGTGTATTATCACGTTAATGTATGTATATAAATATATTGTAGCAATTAAAAACTTTAAAAACTTAGTTCGACAAAGTAAACAATGTTAAATATTTTCCTCACGAGAGTGAACAGTTTGCAAATATGTTATCTTTGAATATGAATGTAAGATATGTTTATTTGATTGGTTTTAACGTCTCGTCGACGTTAATTCATAAAACAAGGATGTTGTGTCTAGTCCACGAGACAAATCTAGAGTTATCTTATTGTGGTATCACGCTATGTACGAGTGGCATGATACCACACCCAGTTACATTAAACTGACACCTGGTGAATCAGTCCAAAAACATTTCTTGCACGCTTAGTACCAAGCAAGGGAACTGGTTCTGCAGAAATGGTCAGGCAAAGTGAAGGAAAAACCTTTAGCTTTGTACTCTGTATTGGGTCCATATCTGAAGGATTTTCAAAATAATTCTTTATCTTAAATGTAAAATAATGCAACTAAAAATACTAGTAGGTACGCTCTATCCGTTCTTTTAAGACATATATACAGGTAGTTATATTGCTTAACCTATATTCATATTAATCTATATTTGTGTAAAGAGTCAAACATATGTGAATTTATCTTCATGCTTTTTTCTACATGGATCTGTTTGTCCAGCCTAAATGTCCCGTTCTTTTGTTTTTGTCGTTATTCTGAAAATGCATCAATTAATCTACTGTAGTTGAGTTATTAGGGTAAACAAATGACAAAAAATGAAAACGACATGGGGGTTTATAAGAAAAGTCAAATTGAGAAAGAAGAATGATTAATTCAAAAGGATAGTAATACCAATTAAGACGCGTTCGCTGGATCTTCAATACTTTGGTCCTGATGGAGTCCAGAATTTGACTGAAATGGAGACATCTTTTGTAGCAATTCTCACGCAGAAAGAAATCTGTGCCTAAAAAGCCATAAGACAACTCTGAAATGTTGACTAGATGGAAATACCCTGGAATTCCTGTGTGCAGAGGGAAGAGGTACTGCTGAACGTCTGGGTGTCAATCAATATGGTGTCAATAAAGAGTAGGATAGACGTCCTGATCTCATCCTTCTACGTCACTGCCTATATTATCATCGGTTTGTACTGACCACTCTCAAAACATCGCGTGACTCATACTCTGTAAGTTCTATTGTTGATATTTCTGTTTCTTTCCTTCCCTGTTTTTCTTGAACATACGCGGTAATTGTGTTTTTTTTTAATCTATACTGGCTTGCTTGACACGACGCATCTCTTTAAAAAAACTTCTAGAAGACCAGAATTTCGAAGTTATGAAGAACATAAAGATCATTTGCTAATTAAACATATTTATATTAACATATGTATAATTTCTTATTTCTAAGCTAATGAATGAAGTATACCTAGATCTCCAAAAGCTGAATCCAGAAAAAAATATCATCTAAAATATTAACTGAAATGTAGGTCATGTTGTATAGTTTTGTGACTTTGACTGCAACTGGTTCAGTTTTGATATCAGGAGCTGTAACAACCTTATTTTCTACTGCTCTTCAAACACTTGTAATTCTAACACTGCCTATATATTTTTCTTTTCCTACCATCAGTTTTGTATTACCTTCAATATGTTTCTGCGCCTGCTATATTTTGTTTTTTAAAATGTATTTTAAGACTTCTTGTTTGACGAGAAATCACGAGATTAAAGGAGTGTTTTCGGAGTCATTTCACTGTTTCAAGAAAACAAGTTCTTTTGATGATATCGTATACAAAGTGCACCACATAGAACTTTGCATCTAAAATGTTTGAATTCGAATCCCACTGGCAATGGGAGGCTTTTTCATCAGATCCAGAAGTTCAGAGCACTAGTCGACCACAAAGAGTAATAAAACTTGCATAAATTTGATAAATGTCACGCGAGAGCTCTTTAATAATTTAACCTCTAAAATTCACTTCGCAAGGGTATCTGGCACTTTTCATTATTCGGCTTAAAAATCCAAGAACTAGCGACATTCCAACAAGATGAATGTGATCCGGAAGCTGTTAGAACCAGCAATTACCTTGAAGATGAAGTATCTCTGTTAACATTTGACGAATCATCCTCGAATACAAGTATTGCATGTGTGGGCATAATATTCTCATTGCGATCAGCAGTCTTCAGTTTGTACACGGAATGAGGATATTTATTCCAAAAGCATCGAAAATCCATTAATTTTGAAAGAAATATTTTGTGTGTTTAATGTCACAGGCATATATTTAGACACAGTTACCAGCGTAACTTTACTTAACCCTTTCCCTCATATAGAATCATTTTGACGCACTCAATAGGTACCACATAAAGCCTGATCTGCAGAAAACCACAGTTAAACCTTACCAAATTTTAAGTATAAAGTCCGCATTTCCAGACCACTGAGGAGCAGCGAACAGCATAAAACCTGATCAGCCTGCGAGTTACTCGCAGGCTGATCTGGTTTTATGCTGTTCGCATAGGTCTTTTCATGGTGTCCTCTATGAGGGAAAGGGTTAAATGCACAAAATGAGAAACACATTATGCAATAAAATCTCCTATTCAAAATGAGGAGCAGCGAACAGCATAAAACCTAATCAGCCTGCGAGTTACTCGCAGGCTGATCTGGTTTTATGCTAACTCGCAGGCTGATCTGGTTTTATGCTGTTCGCATAGGTCTTTTCATGGTATCCTCTATGAGGGAAAGGGTTAAAGGGCGCCGTGACCGAGAGGTAACATACCCAACTTCGGATCCGAAGGTTGTTGCTTCGAAACCCCGATGGAGGCAAGGATTTCAATGACTTTCTTAGGCGCCAAATACTGGTCCTACTAGGAATCACCGAGAGGGATTTTATAAGATGAAACAACTATTTTCCCAATCGAGGCTTTTATAAACTAGTTTAAACTTTAACTTATTTGTACTTGTTTTGTTAATTGAATTCAACACATTATGATTTAGAAAATTTAAATAAACCATGAAACTGGAAACATGGAAACCCCCCCCCCCCTTTTTTTTTTAAAGAAAACTAATATTAAAGTTCACTCCAAACCATTAAATTCTTATTTCATGTATTTTCAGGGAATATTAAGATGTTTACCAAGTCATTTATTTGATGTATGATGGTTGACAATTTATTTTCTCTATATTACATGTATTTCTAATTTCATATCTATAGAGGCTGCCTAAGTGAGGTTAATTTACCCATTGTGCATTTAAGTCGCCCGTAGAAAGAGATCATATACCATATTGTAGTGATAAATTACTCAAGAATAACAGATAAACAATTCAGTAGTTTATCTAGTGCAATCAACGTGGCTCCACAGATGCTCTCTTTCTTGGAATATTTATTTAAAATCTCGGATTTATCCAGAGAGTGTGTTCAGTAATACCATCAGGATGATAATACGAGCGACAGTCGTCTCTGACTCAAGAGCTGTTGTCTAGAGATATGGATCCGTTGTAAGGTGCGCGTTGCATACCACTCAGTTATATCTTAAACACGCACTCAAATTGGTAAGCAGATGTATTTTAAACATTTTTTTCTAGGCT
The DNA here is from genome assembly GCA_021229015.1 of Solen grandis. NCBI lineage: Eukaryota > Metazoa > Mollusca > Bivalvia > Adapedonta > Solenidae > Solen > Solen grandis. The sequence continues at coordinate 35,328,521 of CM037782.1, read as the reverse complement.
TATAAAAAAGGCAGATGCTAATGGGGCTTTATTCGTATGAAAACTATATCGGTCCAGATATTAACTTTTTAAATTAAAGATATCAAAGAACATTTTTTATTTGGGTTGCCATAATTATTTTATATATTGTTGCAAGTATATATATGTAGGCTGGTTTGCAAAGTTATCTACCTTGTTTTATTTACTCCATTTTTTATTTTAAAAAATATTGGAGAGTCATTGTTAAATTAGTGAAAATAAGTGTATGATTTCTAATCGGTAGTTTCCGTATATTTCGGGAAACTTCAGAAACCATTAGCGGTCGCTGAGTGAGCATATTTTAGTCGAATGTTTAAATATACAATCGTCACGTAATAATGGTAGGCTACAGGTAATACTGCACAGGGTCCTAGGGTTTAAATCCCAAGGTTTTAGCCGCCGTCCAACCGCATGATGGCCTCGTCACGATAGGGTGCTGGTTCCACACTAATAATTAAGAGTGCGATTCTTCTGAGAGTTTTGGCTAGAGTTTATTTTTTTCCTAGGATATAGGTTTCAGACATCAGATTACATAAAAGATATATTGTGTATTTTTGATGTTTCATACTCATTATCATATAATATACACGTCGTTAATTCATAGTGATTAAATATTTTTTCTTGGAAAACATTGTCGAATTATTTTGGTCTATTAAGCAGGCAGAATACCCAAAGGAAAATCTTATATTTCTTGTTCGCGGCTCGGCTGCATGGTCTTACCAGGTTAGCAGGTTTATGTTTTATTTAAGTATCCCCAAGTTTCATCCGTTCGTTGTCATTTAATCATAATATATAGAGAGAGTTTGGCTTAACTTTAGGTGAAAATGTTACTCTGATTACTGCTCGATTCACAAATACAAATGTAAAAAAAAAAAAAAGAAAAAAAAAATGATATATAAAACATAGCATTCGATATTTTTTTCAAATGATTGAATTAAAGGAGTACTGGCTTAAGAGCTATAACAGGAAGTCGTATGTCACCAAGATTATTGAATCTATTGGCATTTTATGTCAAGAGTAAATATAGTAAATTATGACAAATATGAATTTGAAAAATGTTTATTGCTTTTCAAATCTAGCTTCCGGAGACATTAAAACAAATGTAAGAAAATATGAAAGCGTTCGTTCCTACAGCAGGCCGCTGTCAACTGAGCAGTAACTGATACGTTAATTGGAGTGATAACCTACAGCTACTGATGTCAAGACTAGGTCTAAGTAACGTAGACTTTGACATAGAACATGCCCCGACTGCATCAGCAGCGGTGTGCGGCGTGGGTTATGTTACCAGCTCGTTTCCGGCGTGTTATAGTGTTACTAATTAATACGTTAAGATATCACGTGATTTATTACTCCTTACTTACATTTTATATCCAGCTTACGCATGATTAAATCCCTTTTAAATCAATTTCAAAGAAAATGGGAAGCTAAAATATCGCTTACCGGACCCTTTTTATTGTATTCTTTAAATAAGCCATATATATGTAACCGAATACAGTTTTGTTCCATATGTAGGAAACAGGTCAACCATAAACGAAATAGTTTATACACCAATTTGCAAAATTCTTACTTCTTCATTTTTGCGACATACAAACTAAAGCTTATTCGCGGATGCATGTTATCGGTTATACTCAAAACAGCTGAAAAATACAATTCTAGCAAACATGTTACGTTGTCCTCAGACGGGTAACGCATCTTTTGGACTTCCGGTCGCATTCTCGGCGTGGTTTTGTCTTCGCATTTTCGACTGATGAACAATACATGATCTTCTTCATAGTAACAGCATCGTTTAATCGTGTAGTGATAAAACTGTATTTACAAAGTTAAACGAAAATCACAACAAGCTGTACTTGTATCTAACAAACAACTCGTGACGTCATTTGACAGTATGCATGTGCCAGAGATTTCAACAGTTTTGACACCAATTTTAAGGTGATTCACAGACGTAACACACTGGTCCTATAAAATAACAGGGAAGACGATCAATACAACCTCAGCCCGATTTTGTGTCTGTTTAAAACATCTCAATTGAAAGGATAAACGCGTTCGTAGATTTTCAAGGTTAATAATGTAAGATTGTTAAACAATCAACATAAAGATACACCCGTGCATTTAAAGTAGACGAGTTCAGTAAATGTTATTATTCTTATAGGCTAGAGACAAAAATACATCCCTCAGTTTAAATAGGATTTGTCTAAATTAGTAACTTAATCATAACACATTACCGAAATTAGGCCTAGAAATGCCAAGATGAATTACGTTCAATCACTTTGAAAACTGTTGTTTACAGTGGAAAAAGGTATGGTAGAAAAAAATCGTTCCAAATTCAATTATACTGTGTTTTATGGAAGTAATATACACTTGACGTCCCTCAGTGATCCTAACCCCGGTTCCTGTGATACATCAAACCCGATTCCTAGCTGTTAAGTGCGTCGTTAAATAAAATAGACAAGACACCGCGTCTGCGCATGCTGAGGACGTAAGAAAAAGCCTAGCTGATGTAGGTGGAGACAGGGAGAGAAGTAAGCACGTTTCATTCGTGCTTGAATTGTAAATCTGCGCAAGGGCCGTAAGCTACGAGTCCGTTTTATCGTAGATTGCACCAGATGCGCGCGTGTGAGGATATTTGAACTATGTTTTCATGCTGCCGTTATTGCAAGTATGTTCTACAATATGTCTGAACATGTAAATTTATATAAATATTGTTGCAAATTTGTTACATCGAAAAATGAAATCAATGTAATTTGCCAAGAATCGAAGAACAAATACACATATTTTTTGTCGTATAAAAATGCCCATGACAGCTGCAATCAATTTCTGCTGTTTGTGCAAGACAAAAACTGGACTTGGATTCGATTGTTAAGGCAATTTTCCAACTCAACTTTGGAACATGTCAAAGACACCATTTTGAGTAGCCCTCAGTAGGTAATTTCCAACACGTTTGCTCATGTCTCCCGAAAGGACTTCGTTTTTGTCGCTCTTACTGCCGACATCTCTTGAATATCATCATTATTAGTCTCTTAAAGATACCTTTTTTGTTCTTCTAAACAAATCATACTGAAGCGAACTTGCTCTGAAAACAAACTTATCAAGTATTAATGTAAATGACGGCCATAAATCTACACTTCGGTCTCTCCTCACCAGAAGCGTTCGCCTGCATCTTTTACAACTGTCTCAAAAGTAAAAGCTACAAGCATTCTTTGAAATATGGCCGAACACATTTTTGTGTCACATACAATTTCTAAATAAATTTTGAGTGAAACACTGATTTTGATTGATGAACAAAAATGGTCAAATGATATACGATAAATGAACGTATTAATAATATCTACACATACTTACGATATCATAAATAAATAGTAAACTATTTAGTATTTATCTTTGGTTCGAATTCGGCTGTAGTACGAATAGTTCACGTTTATCTTTAGGCCTAAACTTTAGCTTTCAAAATATACATTTAACGACATTTAGGATTTTTTCATTTATTTCATATACTACTGACTCCTTACGTTGTCTGGGTTCCAAATTTTTGAGGCGCCTGTGAGGATCGAGTTTTAACATAATGAACGTTAAACTTCGACCACAGAACATCGAATATATTAAAACATATCTAGAGATGACATTTGCAATATCAACAGCATCGAATCCGGTAGATATCATTCTCTCTGCTGCAATCGTTATGCAATGAACTTTGGCTTTGGACTATTAGCTTTTATTAACAAGGCATTCGTTGTAGGATTTGATCGATGTTTATGCCGGTATATCTAGCTGATATGGCCGCTATAACGCTATCAATATATTTAATTTACCTTTGCTGATGCTGAAACTAATTTGTTATTGCTTCAGGTTCGAAGCCGTGTTTACATAATGATCATAATTCGTCTGGGAGTAGTAAAATAACCGGAACATTTGTTCCGCGCCTTTGTTGAGACTAATGAGGGTTTTATTGTTAAAGAAGATAACTCATTAATTGTCATGTTTATGCATAGTGAGAGATAAAAGCCGCATATGTTCCTGGTGGACATAAATGTTCTATAAAATGGTACCAACTGCCTGTTCTATCTTTACAAAGCGTGGTTCACCTAATACGTAAAAATGGATGGTCTGCTTTTTCACTAATGTCACCATTAAACAATTGTTTCTTTAAAGGATCGTAGACTAGTCAAATAAAGGATAAACACTATATTGTTATTGGATTTCGAGGGGAGTGACAAATAAATGGCATCCTTTTGTGTTTTTTTATGAAAGATTTAAGTCATGAGTACTAATGTGTTTTGCAGAACACGACCACTTCATCACACGACACGACCTTCTCTAGACATCACTAGTTTTAAAAACATGGACGCAAGATTTGTTTCTCTCGTTGATTATTGTGCAGGCGTGGTCTAAAGGTTTATCCACACCAACCACGTCGAGAATTGAACTATCTTACAAAGCCATTGATATTTAAAACCTAAGATAACCTGAAAATATTTAAGAAATACACCAAAACATTTACCAGCAGTCAAGGGTTATCTATTGCTTCTTTATGAAAAAAATGTATCTTGATGAATATTTTCAAGGATATATATATATAATGCATGAGGTAACATTTGCATACAGATGCAAGAGATATATGTACGTAGGTGTTTTAACATTCAGTACGTAAATTAATTCGAGATTTACATTTAAATTCATCTAATGTATAAACAAGTATACCAATGATACCCGACACTACTTGACCTCGAGTTTGTTTAGCGATTTAAGAAAGGTCGTTTAATTTTATATAGTATTTATTTCTTCATTTGAGTTGAGTGTTATTTTATCTGTACCATCTGAAACCATTTCGCCGTTATGTTCTCCATCAATTTCAAATGGTAGACTGAATTTCAATAACGCCATCATCTGCCTTTGTCAAAACGGTTAACGGATCTTTTACTGTAGCTTTTGTGTCTAAGTCGACAAGAATGTGCTCGTCAGATTTGACTTATAAAAAACCTGACATGCTTTCAGGTAAATATTTTATGATTTACAGAAAAAAAAAAAAACTACGAATATCTCGTAAATGAGAATATGAGAAGCCTTCGTTGTCGACTTATTTCTTTTGCTTTGCTACATCATCTTCTCCAGTCACGGCATGTAGCGGACATGTTCAAACCCTGTCTATAATAAATCGTTTACAATATGCATGTTACATAGACAAATATGTAAGAACCTTGCTTTTACCGATTTCGTTTTGTTCAAAATCTTACGCTGTATAAGTTTGAAAGGGAACTATGTTTATATTGTAGTTACAAAGTAGTCTCACTGATAAAATAACCGTCTATAAGTTTCTAAATGACGGTTAGCTTTCGTCTTTCTCACAGTAAGTACAAAGGTGATATATAATATTGATCAACTTAATCACATATTTTCGATAGAACAGGTCGCCCACTAACAAACAAACAGTCACTTGTGGTACACTCTCGACGCCTGACCGCCATTGTTTAATTGGTCTATGTCATCTTAGAAGCACTCAAGGCACGGCGTCTTTGGTTTATATGTGAGCCTCCTTAAGCACAGCATGATTAATCAATTAATCAAGCGACAACACAAGAAGTATGATTCAAGACCGCCTTTAATATGTTATGTTTATAGGATAATATGCTATTATACTCATTTATTTATGTTTTAGTAAATAATTATATCATTACAAGTCTACCCATTCCATAGAAATAGTTTATTTTACTTATACAGTGCATTGCTTCCACTTTAAACAGATGTTGGGTAGCGTTCTTCGTAAGAACAAATGCCTATTAGGCTTATCGGTGTATATATGAAAAATGATTGTACTTTCAGTAAACTTTAATTCTTATCATTTCTATGTATTTGGTATTGTTACATCGTTCACTTTTTTCACTTATGGCAACTTCATCTGAAGACTACGATATACGTTCATCAACAAGATTAAAAATAAAAAGAATGACAACAATATGAGTAATTCACATACGTGAAAAGCCGCCCCCGGTAGCGGAGTGATCAGAGCCTCCGCCTCGTGAGCGGGAGGTCGTTAGTTCGATCCCAGGCCGCGACATACCTAAGTCGTTAAAAATGATACTGTTATAGCTCCCTTACTTGGCGTTCAGTATATAAGGGTGGTTGCCGGACTGGTTGGCCGGTGTCAGAATAACTTTGTGTAGTATAATGCCACATGTCTATGGAGTGATACTGCAGTGTGGCAGCACTATATCTGTCTCAGGTAGGCATCGTCTCCAAATGACTGACATACTGTCGGTGGGACGTTAAACCCAACAAACAAACATACGTGAAAACTTACGACTACACACGTTATGTTACAGCACACGTACCGCTAAGCTACATAACGGGTTTTGAAAAAAAGGAGTGAGAAATCTAAAGCCGTCATGGAAACGCCCTTTTTAATAGACATGTGAAAAATATAGCTTATAAGCTATCGTTATTAAAATCCAATTTAGATCTGTACTTTTGATCACGTTTTTTTTTAAGAGGGACTGAACCCCACGGTTTCAATAACAGTAAATTCGGAAATCTACATTCATATCCCGTCTCAGGACAATTAAGTATACCAAAACCATTGCCATGGAGATAGTTTATGAATAGATATACCAATAACCTCTTTGTTAACGGAATGAAAAGACCGTTAAACGAAATTCGGATAGACCACTTTTTATTATATTTGTGCTTTAATCTGAATGTGAATTCTATTTATGTCAAGTCATTGGGGCCCTAAGATTAAGCGCCTAGATACCTGACTAATTTTAGGTTTTGAATATAACGGCTTGATATCCTTCATATGTGTCGGTCAATCGTAAGCAACTTGACTGTTAGCGACGTTCACGCAATGTGGTCGTAAAGAACGTAGATACACGATCGCAGGTAGACGAGTTAAACTGCTTATGTAATGCAGCGAAATCATGCATGTCTTAAACCCTTTTGAAATGGGAGGAAAAGGGATCGTTATTATTTTCCGCTTCTTTTTATTTATATGTCGCTATTTTGATCTGTTAGGAAGTGTTTCAGTAATCTGCCTTCGGGTCATGCTCTTCAACAAACGTCTTCAAAAGTCAGACACGTTTTCCCAGAGTATAAGAACTATTAATTTCACCCAAAACTTCCTTATTTTAAGATAACAGTACACTTTATTTCCTCTTCAATGTTTTCTAGAATATTTATGGATTAAAAAGGTAAATAATTTAAACGTCCCTCTCGTATATGATTAGTTTTTTTTTGTCGAGAAATATGAAATTATATTTCCAACTCCTGTCACGTACGTTAGATATACACAGCATTTAAATCAATGTACTCACGTACCCGTCTCAACTAAAACCAAGGGACTCCATACGATAGTTTCGGTTTCATACATTTACTGTCAAGGTGAAGATTGCGAGATCTAATATCAGTCCCCTTTTTAATCTATATATTTTCCTCTTCCTGTTTACAGTTTGCTTTTGATAATATTAAGGCTCGAATTCAAGCAACTATACTAACGTCAAGTAATGTTTTAAATCTCGATTAATTTAGGAACACTTAAAACTTTCTGGTTCTCAGAACTATAACAAGTTTTAATGACTTTGTTAT
>CM037782.1:35270831-35320831 GCA_021229015.1 Solen grandis | reverse complement strand
GTCATACCATACCAAAGTCATTAAAACTTGTACTAGAAGATTTCCCCTGTGTTTGGCGGTCACCCGCGCATAAAGGCCAACCTGTTTTAAGCAGTAAGATTCCGGATACAGTAAATATATATATTCTTTAATATTTATTCTCCTTTTAACAAGAACTTGCTCAAAACGACCAATTGACGTTTAAGACAGGTGTCTCTGTCATCAGGCATTATATTTGGAAGTGCTTCGGTTGTGTACTGAGATGTCTCATATTGTATAGAGGCAGTAAGGAGATCTAGCATTGTCAGAGTACGGCAGTACCGTTTTATGTGATTAATCATCAATCATGCATCATTAAATGAGACAGCAGTTAGAGGTCTTTTCAGGAATAAACAATATGATCATTCCTGTTACATGGTTGAACGCTATGTGTACTTCACTACAAATAATTAAAATTTATTTACATATTTTTTAATATTAATAGGCATAACATATACATGTTTTTTAACCTTTCACTAATTAAGCCCAAAGGCAGAGGTTGTACTAGTACCGTGCGCTTGGGAAGGGTTTGAAAAGTTTTAACCTCCAGCATGGATCGAGCTCGCCACTGGGTCTGTAGTCAATGCACATTGCCTTAAGGCCATCTAACTATTTAATTATTTTTAATTTTCAGAAGTATTTGCTGTTTCCAAACTAAAATCATCTGGTATTATGAAGATGAAAAACATGACACGTGAACCTTTCGGAAATATATCAACCGTAGTACATTTTTGTTGAACATGATTGTTAAACATTTTCTTTAGACCTTTTCGTCACCACGTTACTATGCCCTGTATAAACTGAAACCGCTCATTAAAGTCCAATATTACGCTGGTCGCATAGTTAAAATGTGTTTATGAGTCAGCCCGGGGATAGAGGTGGATTGTCTAGTATGAAATGTCTTCAGAAGTATCAGATTCATCAGATACCTCGTGACCTCCTTTTGTATGCATTAAAGTTATTTACCGAAGTGTCAACAACAAATTAGTAATCAACCCTTGCCACTTAGGTGGCACGTTTAACACGACGTCCAACGGACATTAACGATATTCGATCATTTATGACGACTTTAAAGATTAAAGTCCTTGCCTTTTTTCATGAAAAGTTTTTTTTCTACCCCCCCCCCCGAATTTCTTTCTTTGTGTTTAGAAAGGAATCGTTTTCTGATGCCTATCAGGGTTGTCTGGAAAATAATACATACAAAAGAAGTGAGACATGAGAGCTGACTCATACAATGTTTACTTGTGGTAACAGGTACTTGTACATAACAGTCAATCGGTTGTAAGCAGCACTTTTTATCATTTACCAAAAACATTATATCAAAATGACTTCTATTAAGCAGACACACACCTTCGGTGGTTAATGTTTATTCCATTGACTAGCACCTAAGTCAGGGATGAGTATTTCACAGAAATGAAATATACAGAGAATAAAATATGGAAGCTGGAAGATATCTTTTTAATATTTCAAATCAGTAATCATGATTTACTTCGACGCGACAATGATCATGATTAGTGTTATTGTTATTGTTGCTATGGATGAATAAGCTAAGGTAAGACCTATTTTATCCACAGTCTTACAGAATGCAAGTTCTTTACAAATCTCAGTGGGGGGAGGGGAGGGGGCCTCCGTGGCACGGTCATTCGGATTTTCATGTGAGGAAGCCTTCCAGCTGGCTTGCGGTAGGTCGGTGGTTCTACCCGGATGCCTCCGTGCATTCGGGGTCTTCCTCCACCTGTAATTAGCTGGACATCGCTATATGACTGAAATACAGTCGAAGCGAGGGTAAACTCAAATAGTCAAGTCTAGTCAAATCTCAGTATGGACAGGCATTGTCAGCTTAGTCGAAAAGGTTTTTAAGGGGACAGTTCTTGTCGTTCATACCAGTGGGGGCAAGGGGGTATATGTTCTTGATACACGTATGCAGCTTGATTGTCTGATAACGATGCAATCAAATGCACACGAAACTGCTTCGCCATATCTTTGAAGACGGTCCTTGGTATCGGCAATCGGTGCATACAATTGATAGCATCTATATCACTTGGGATACACAAACGCAAATAACATAATGCCCCCTTGTTCAACAACGCAGGGCCATAATACAGATGTCAGCTTTAAGTATTTCACGACTGACAGGATGGCAATCGAAGCGCATGATAAGATAAAATGTCTGCCCCCAAAATGCATGTCCAATACACATCCACGTTCCGAACAATTGATTTCGCTAATGTGTAACATGATCTTTAAATTGGGGACAAGGCCTCCTTTACAAATTTTGTTAAAAAAATAAATTGCTAAGCTTTGCATATATTTACTGAATACTTCGCCTCTGTTGGAAGCAGAAGTTGTTAAACGTTTGCACTCCTTGATTTGCTCAAGTTCTCTGATCAAATCTCAATCGAGACCTTTTAATGTAGACCCGTTATAAAGATTTAGGAGTTTCAGTTACACTCCGGCTTTAACACCTGAGAATTTTAATCGGAAACATTTGATACGCCCCAGAGAAGGGTTTACCTCTTTTGGTATCATTTTCTTCCTCGACGTTCTAATCAGAGTGACCATCACTGACATTTGGAAACCTTTTTGTTTCTACCGACAAATTCCCATGCCCAAACCTTGATTCTGTCATGCCAGCTAGAGGCTGTCACTGATATGACTTTGTCATTCTTATTGATGTCAAAAAGTCATGCATTAAAATTGGAAAACATACCGAAAGAAAAAAAATGAAGCAACATATCGTCCACTTTAAGACAGTGGAAATCCGATATATGATCTGACTCAAGGCATTATTGTAAAAAAATAACATAAAAACGTGATGGTATTTCAAATTGTTGCATCCGGAAAAGCATTTCACACTGATTACCTGATAATAAGTAACTGTTTTGAAGATTTTTGAGGTCTGTGTATTTTCTTGATAATGTTTGATTGCCTGGTTTCACGAAAAGAGTTTCAGTCATTTGGTGACTGTGAACTTGAGACAGATACAGTTGTAGAGTGCTGTCACTCTGCAGTATGACACCAAACATGTGTGGTATGATACCACTCCCTGTCAATTTATCCCGACACCGGGCAAACTAGTCCTGGAACTACCCTCGTATGGATGTTAAGCGTCATGCAGGAGTCGTCGGGGACAGCTCCTCAAATTATATGCTTTGTCCAAATTCAGCATATGCAAATATATAAGCGGTATTATGATTACAAAAACCAAAAATTGAGCCCATTTCCATGATCCAATTCCAAATAAGTTAGATAAAGGGCATTGGTGTCAACAAATGCTTTCCGTTTACATTTTAATATATATCTTACTTAACTGTAATTATTGGAGTCGTCAAGTCACTGATAATATGATTGTATTAAAAATGAAATGCTATTCAATCATTTATAATTACGGGTAAAGGAGAGTATCCGATTTAGTATCTGTGTTATTTAGAATTTGTTCACGCTATAAAATCTATTCATTTTCTCATGTTCGATAAATTATCGACAATTAATTATACAAGCTAGTGAATAGCGATACACACGAAGTTCTTCCGGTGATAAAGCGTAATTGCATAATAGAAACATAAATATTATCGCAGGATTATCAGCTTAATAATCACGCTGAAAGGGCGATTTTAAAGTAGGTTTAGCCTGTATTTTTACTATCGTTTCATTCCGAATAGAAATATTACATGATTTTGCACATTTTCTTTAAAGGCCAAAAATTATATCTCCTCTTGCATTAGAGAACCTGTTAGATATCCGTTATATAACGTTAATTAACCCTTTCCCTCATATAGACTCATTTTGACGCACTCAATAGGTACCACATAAAGCCTGATCTGTAGAAAGCCAAACTCAAACCTTACCAAATTTAATTATAAAATCCTCGTTTCCAGACCACTGAGGAGCAGCGAACAGCATAAAACCTGATCAGCCTGCGAGTTACTCGCAGGCTGATCTGGTTTTATGCTGTTCGCATAGGTCTTTTCATGGTGTCCTCTATGAGGGAAAGGGTTAAATTAGTATGTATAAAAAGAGAGTCAAAACCAGCCTATCTGTAAATAGAAATAGTAACAGATCTAGCAGTTTTATAGCTTCTGTTATATTTTTAATATAAAACTTTAGACAAATCGGAATGAAAGTCCTTTATATGACTGAGCTACACGAATATTTGAATAAGCTGAAACGCTCTTTGTTTCTTTTTTACAGTTCACTCCCTTAAAATAGTTTGGACTAGACTGATGAGTTTCTAGAATAATGTGCAAATGATCAAAGTGGCATTCTACTAAATCTAAAAACAACCACCAGTGACAAAAAAACTGTTTTTCTTAATATATTCATAAAATAATTATATGATGGAGAATGTTTTTGCAAATTCATTCATTATGTTATTTCAATATTTAATTTAAGAAGTTTGCGCCCGTGTCTTTATACAGAGTTAATAGATGTTTAAGTTGACTGTGTCTATCGATTTTCATACAAAAGATAGTGAACATAAAAAAACATTATTTAGCAGAATTAACATCAGGTATTTATGTTTTTCTTATTTATATATTGAAGTAACAACACATCAGTTTTGCTCTTTTTCGTCAGAGAGAGAGAGAGAGAGAGAGAGAGAGAGAGAGAGATGAGTTTGAATCATACCGATAAATTTGACTACCAGAAGACAAACTGTCAGTGTAATAAATATGCACAGTTTAAACGACACTTTTTTCCTTTTAATTATAGCAATGATTAAGTGTTTATCTTGTATAAACAGGCTGCTTAATATCAATACCAAATTGTTATGGAATTGATAAGGAATTGAAAATAGAATAATTTTCTATAGTTCCTCAGTTACGTACTAAATGGATAAATGGACACATCAAATATGTATAGCATGTTGATTTCTTTGTTAGCAATACACCAAATGCTGATACATGTCCTTATTTACTTGAACTAAAAGAAAAAGAAAAAAAGATGCACAGTTCAAGGTGGTGGTTAGGGGATCATGACCCCCTGGGTTTGGCTTTTCTATTATGCTATCAAGAGTAAAGAAGAAAAGAACCCCAAACCCCCACTGGGAAACCATTAGACACCCCTTGTAAAACAATGGACCCTCCTTGGAAAAACTTAAAAGAAGAAAAAATCACGGACACCCCGCACGTACGGTGAATTATATAATTTAATGTTGGACACCACCCCCCCCCCCCTCCCCTGAGAGGTCAATGGCTAGATCCGTGCATGAGGAATAAGCTTTAGCGATGCGTCTGAGGCTATGGGTTCGATCACGATGCGTTCATGATGTGAGTTTATTTTGCGGGCATTAAATATGAAAAGAAAATATGGTTCCAAATTCGGAAAAGGCATGCATAATGATATAATAATGCATTAGTAATATGCTGTCACTTTGTTTATTTTCATGTTTTCCATCAAATTTAATAGAATTATCAAAATTAATAACTATGAAAAGTTTATGTCAAGTTGACGGATAGTGGGGCTGATGATTATGATGATGTTATTGTCATAAATGATGATGATTATGGTGCTCTTGCTGTTGCGAGTGTTACTAAAATAATAAAACGCTCTCCTGTTTACTGCTTTCTTACGTTCATATTTTCAGTTACTACTTTCAGTAATACAATTCAGTAATGACTATTTTTTTTTTGCATGCCTTTGATGCTTTGCATCAATGATTTGCAGTTTCAAATGAGAAATTTTCTTGAAAAAACAACAACAACAACAACAACAACAACAACAACACAGAAACACGCTCATATTTGTAAATGCAAGCGTAAACACAAGTTTACACGTGCGCACTTCTCTCCCTGTTCTTCTTCCGTCTATCCGTCCGTCCATCATACATACATACACTATTCATCCTTCTATCTGTTTCCCCGGGTAAGTTCCCGCCATTTTATCTAACTGTCTGCAGAGCTTTGAATGATACTTGAAAAATATTTTCACATCAGATAAATAAACCTTGCTGCTCTGTTTGTTTTTCTGTCCTTTGGGTGCATATTTTATATCTCTAATTGTGACAGATCTTCGTTTTATATACAACAAAGACTCAGAGACAGTAGGGCTTTTCTAAAGTAAAATATTAAAAAAAAGTAACATAACAAAGAAAAAAAAATAACATAGCAAAAATCATGTTTATCTTTTATCAATTTATTTTTGTTAATTACATATGTAATTTATCCTTCACTGACTTCTTTACATACAATAGATACCCAACACTTGAACCTTTGGCTTCTTAGAAATAAAATTGGTTTACAGAAGATGTTTGTAGATAGCGGGTATTTGTTGATTTGAGTTATGGCCGTCTATCTCGTCCGCTTTATCGCAGGCACGTATAAACAGGAAAAGTTTACCTTTATTTTGATAACATTCTCAACCGGAGCAAGTAATTACTTGAAAAACGGGAAAGAATTAATTGTAAAATGATATTACCTGAGAGATAGATTTCACGATGCAGTGATGGAAGAGGTGTTATATATTTTTTACCTATTTTACATAGGGAAATGCATAAGTTAGAAACCAGTACTCTCTACATATCGTTGAGCATAAGTTTGACCCGAGACTGTGATCTGATAAAGCCTAATATACATACACAAAGTGTAGCTTTTTGGTATGGCAAACATCGTGTTTATATAAAAAATTATTCATATTCGTTGCGTGGCACTATAATATCGCGAAAATACTTGTCTAACAGAGAATCGTCGATGTTTATATCAACTCAGATTCCAGTATGAAGTACAATATAGATATTAGATCCTAATTCAATAATTATATAAACGCCATTCCATTCTATCGAGAAATATATACATCCTATATAATACCCATTTCAATTACCCACATGTCTGTAATGTAAACTGATAACGCAATATGGACGCATTTGTGCTTTATGGCACGTTCCTTGCGCAATCTATGAGTGGCGCGTCGGTCAGGTCCTCGTCCCAACACTATACCACTGAGTCCCAGATTACAGGATTTGTGTTACATTTTGTGGATCCGGCCAATTTGTTTTATTCCAGTCCGTCTAGACATAGAAGGGCTGTATACCATCGATCACGTGATTAACGACAGTTTAATTGATTTACATTGTTTATAAGTTCTTCTATTTTATCGAACCCTTTTCACGCGGAATATTTCAAAGAAAAGCTAGCTTGAATGTCATGAACGTAGGGACACACCCTTGGAAGAATCCCTTTATAAACCTATCATATTTGCTTGCGTCATTTATGACGAATGGGCGTTAATGAAAACCATTTATTTGTATTCCCTTCATTTTTTTGTTAATTACATTGTTGATCCGTCGCTTTTAAAATTGCAATGAAAGGTATTCTGTATGGTATCGACTGCTCTAAATTGTGCGGCTATTCTATTTATCAAGCTATTAAGCCATATTTAGAAAGTTATAATGCCTCGATTCTTTTACATTACGTTTCGCTATTTTATTTAACATAAATATGACAGTGCAACATATTAAAAGCACGAGATGTTTGTTTGTTTAATGGGTTATACGTCCCACCGGCAGTATTTTAGTCATTCGGAGACGATGTCAACTTGAGACAGATATAGCACTGCCACACTGCAGTATCACGCCGTAGACATTTGGCATGATACCACACCCAGTCTTATTATCCTGACACCGGACCAAGCAGTCCTTTAACTACCCTTATATGCTGAGCGCCAAGCAAGGGAACTATACCAGTACCATTTTTTAACGACTTTGGTATATCGCGACAGGGGATCGAACCCACGATCTCCCGCTCACGAGGCGGACGCTGTAACCACTCGGCCACCGGGGACGGTAAAATAAAAGCAGGAGAGGTATTCCAGATCTTGAAAATAAAGATCGAACCTTAAATTATACAAGATGTATCTGTTGATTGCTTTCCTGCTCCATTTACAAACCATGGCACCCAATGTCAAGGCCATGCGAACTATGATAAGATAGAGGTTTGATCATGACGCAGTTTGACCCCCTTCGTTTAAGATATTGGCCATTATAATGGACGCCAATATATAACCTAAACCTGTAGCGTTTAGACTATAGCGTCTCGTGGAACTTATACTGAGCATACCACCATGTCCGTGGTCGCCTCTGCTGACCACACATTGTTTTTCCCACAAGTGTTGGCTACAAGCGTGTCTCTGCTTAGGTTCTTATACACTTTTGACACCCGTATATACGAACATTAACTGACGCCGCGTGGCAAGCTGAGATGTAGACACAGAAAACCGCCTAGGCTTATAAAAATGAAGAAAATGTCCACGTGCTTGGTGTTATATTGCAAGTCATTTAATATTTTTACATCTTATATGGTTGAAAATATACCCTATCCATCACTATGTAAATAACAGAGGACGAGCTCTGGGCGATACCCCAGTAAAGGAACACAGACATCTACCCGATACGTATACTATTTACATTTATATTACATCTTTAATGTGTTTCCTTTATGTGGAATCTTTTATTACCGTTATAGACACGTGGCAGGGACGACATGACGCACGGGCAAAGGAATTCGGAGATAACGGGTGTCACATGAAGCTGATTTTATCTTGTTGAAGTTTCATGTTGCGTTAGGTGGATGCTCGGTCTTTTATGTAGATATATGAATCTGGCATTAGACGTGCTTGAAAGCTATTAATGAACAGAAATGTCGAATACTGGTATTTAAGTTTTCGTTTTTATACGGCAAGAACGTGTCAAATGACTACCCATAGCTCATTTTATACTTTTCAGTTTAAGAGAACCAAACTTGTACAAACGTGATTGAAAAGAAATCACTCTAATCATCCTCTACTATTACATCTTCTTTTCTTTAACAAAAGTATGTGTCATCAACTTATAACTTTTATTTTCGTCACTTATTCCTTGTATACAAACAGTAAACAGTTTATCATATACATGTAAATGGAATAAATGTATTATGGTTATACATTTAGACATTTTTTCTAGAAGTTTTGGGATTGAACTGCAAGTCATTAGGTATATTAAAAAATCCAACACTCTAACACTCATTTGGAATAAAAGCTAAAAACTAAACACAAGCCGGTATTGACAAGTACAAGAGCGAATAAGATGAACGTTGGAAACTACAAGTGCATCCGTACCTATATATCGTGCTTTGAAATGTTTTTGTACATCTTTATTTTCTGGGGGCCTCCGTGGCCGAGAGGGTAGAGTCGCTGACTTTAACACTCACTCAGCCCCTCACCGCGTGGGTTCGATCCCGGCAGGGTCATTCGGATTTTCATGTGAGGAAGCCTTCTAGCTGACTTGCGGTAGGTCGGTGGTTCTACCCGCATGCCTCTGTGCATTCGGGGTCTTCCTCCAGCTGTAATTAGCTGGACATCGCTATATGACTGAAATACAGTCGAAGCGACGGTAAACTCAAATAGTATATATTTTCTAACTTCATTCAATTTTGATTACAGATTTTAAACCAGAACGTTTCATCCGTGCGTCACGTTCAGGAGTGATAAACAGATATAAAAGACGTGGAATTTTCGTTTTCATACCCCATGAGAAACTAAAAATTGTTAACTCATTGACAAACAAACGCTTTGTTCTGCCCGGTTTTTAATAAGCGCTAACTGAACACTGAGCACAATATGTGAAAACATCCATATCATTTCATAAGCGTTTCAGAAGTCAAAGCTAAAAAAACAGGACATTGTTTAACGCTCAGAAAAAGAATGCCGGCCGTTAAGAATAGGTTAATACTTTTAGTGATCATTTGAGCGTGTTTATGATAATTATGTGGTCAACCTTGCGATTGTTTAATTTCTCATACTCCGTTATTGTCAAAGGTTTCTAAATAGGAGGAGAAAAGATTCTATACATACCATAGTGTATTGGACAATAATAGAGCCATTGATGAGAATCAGTAGTCAACGTTACTGCAATGGACAACCTGTAATTTTATATGCCGCAAACGGGTACTTTATGTCCCGGGATTTAAAGATATGGCTAGCATTGTCTTTTTTTTTAACCCCCAAGTACGCATTTCAGAATATTGTATGAAATGCTGACATTTTAGGGAAAAAAAATACCGACAAGTTTGAAGTGCAATTCAATATTTTATGTGTTTTGCCTTTACTAAGTCAACCACTGGAAAATGTAATGTTTTGGAAAATGCGACTGTTAGTAATTGAAACCTTTTTTCAATATATTTTATTAAAGCTGCTCGAAAGCTTGACGTTAATTATGTATATAATATGTAATTTGAAGGATTTAATATGATTAAGTTAATCATTGATAATGCAAAAATGATTGTGAATGGCAATTATTAGAACTGATACTTTCAACCAATCAGTGTTCTTTGCTTGAGTTGAGGTATCCATCCATCACTGAATTGTGATCATGATCCATCAAGTGATCGTAGAAATTTTATAATTGATGCAAGCCTTTATAGGATTCGCTAAAGAGCCTATAACTCCATGTCAATAGATGCTTGCATCTGCACGACGACTTTTTAAGCATTTGAAGGACCATGATTATAATTTATTGAATGATGGATTACTTTAAAATGAAAACTGTTGGAAATTGTTGTTTGTTTGTTTGTTTATTGGGTTTAACGTCCCGCCGACAGTATTTCAATCATTTAGAAACGATGTCCACTTGAGACAGATATAGTGCTGTCACACTGCAGTATCACGCCGTAGACATATGGCATGATGCCACACCCAGTCATATTAACCTGACACCGGGCCAACCAGTCCTGCAACTACCCTTATATGCTGAGCGCCAATCAAGGGAGCTATACCAGTACCATTTTTTTTTACGACTTTGGTATGTCGCGGCCGGGGATCGAACCCAGACCTCCCGATTCCGGGGCGGACGCTCTAACCATTCGGCCACCGGAACCGATCCTGGAAATTGTTGATATTTTCTGAACACAAGTAAACTATTAAGGACAAATGTGACCAGCATACATCCTGATCAGCCTGCACTTAACTGAGACTTCTGTCAGACCTATCCTTAGCGGTCAAGGTCATTCAAGGGAACGAAAGAAAATTGGTCTTAACAAAGATATTTGCTGTAATGTAAAACTTGATCAGCCTGAAAACGGTCTTCAATCTGATTGAATTACCTTGTAAAATGGCCAACATGTTTTGTGTCAAACCAGTCCTTCTTTAATAAAGTTTGTACCTAAAAAGAAGTCTTTATTATAGCTATAATATTTCTCACGCGGCCCTCCAAAGTGACTCAGTTTCTGTTCTTAAGACTTTTTTTCTATTATTTTCTCATGTTTGTCACGCCTTCGTTCTAACTTTATTCTATTGTTGTAATGAGGAATGTATTCAAATATGCTATCTCTAAATCCCCAACAAAACATAAAGGAAATGGTATGGTTATGATACGGTTTTGTGAATCATATTTAATATAGTCGTCCTTGGTGTTCTGGTAAGGGGATGTCAAGGTCGTCCAACTTTACAATGGGGAAATCATTTTGCTTCTATCAGAGCGGTTCTGTAAAATAAAAACATTACTAAATGTATTGATTTTGGAAGGAGAGAGAGAGAGAAAGAGAGAGAGAGAGAAAGAGAGTACAATATAAGATCTGAAACTATAGGTTGCAGAACACACACACACACACACACACACACACACACACACACACACATATGCGCACTATTACCATTACGATACTAAATGTTAATTATGATGATGATGATGATGATATTACGATTTTTTTCTCATGTCAAATTATTAATCCACAGAAAACTCTTATTGAAAGAAATATTAAAACCAGGTAATTATTTTTATTGTAAGAATAAGATATACATATATCGCAAAGATAGGCATATGCTATTACATCAATCTAAAATGGAAATATAGCAAAACATTATACAACGAAACTATATAGAAAGCATTCTTAAACCTGGATAATCACTCCAATGATTTAATGTTTTTACAAACAAAAGGGAAACAAACAGTATTTATGAGGACCTCATGCTAAACTATTGTTTGTATTCAACTCCGACGTCTCGCATACACGGGGGTCAATAGAAGAGCAGCAACAGAGTAAGCGATTGCTTTCCCTGGTCAATTATTGATGAATGCTGGAGAACCGTCTCGTGCACACAATGTAAGGTCGATTTCAGTACATTTTCTACTTACTGAGTTTGTGTATCTGTTAATTGAAAACGTGTGTGTGTGTGTGTGTGTGTGTGTATGTGTGCGTGTGTATATATGTGTGTGTACTTATATACATGTACGTATGTATGTACGCATCCCGAGATCACACCTACGACCTCGCCAGAGACGAATACACACACATTGTTAATGCATATTAGCATGCGTACACCATTTAAGTGCAGAGGTAAATATATACTTCGAGAAACATGTATCAACTTCGGTGGTCTTTCAGTCGTTCACGTATGCTTGATTTCAACAGAGCTGCACTAGAAATTGGAGTAACATGCACGTCTCACATGTGCTCAATAAATGACGTAGATTATCGTTGATAGTTAAATATCACATGACTCAAAAAATAATAAATAATGTAAGTGGAAATTTCGTATCATTCACCTTTGGAATGAAGCTGTGTAAGCAACTATTTATACAGCTATCGATATCTTGAACGAAGTCCCCGGATGTTTTTACAATGTGGCATTCTCAGCCTGCTTTTTTTCTTCAAAACTTCAAAAACAATAGCTTGTATAGCATCAGCTATTAGGACCTTCAGCTGGTTTTAGCTGTTTCTATCTCCATATCTTCTTTTTATACTAAACCACATTTGACTGTATTCGAACACTTTATTCTGATTACCAACCGAATTACTGCTATATCTCCACTTATTATAATGAAATATACAGAGTAGAATCAAACAAAACGTGAAACACGGCACCCTCTCTCGGACTCACATATAGCAGTTAATGTAACAATATCAATTTACACTATACCCACACAAAAATCACATTTTCTTTTGTTTATTATCATTCCATCACTGTGTTAACATATTTGTTTTGAGTAGAGCTAGTCGTGATCGGTTTTCGCGGTAATAAGTCACTTTAATTAATTAGGCATGGTAAACATAGCGGGTTTTGACGAGGGCATAGTGGATAGGTTTGCATTATACATAAATGTCCGACAATGTACTAGCCTCTGCGAGAGTCTCACGTGCCGGTCCTTTGAATCAATAGCTGAACCTCCATGTAAGCGATCAATATGTTATAAATAATGATACAATTCTCCGTATGTCGGACCCTATTTCACCACGGATCCGTCTAGTCTATTAAAGCAGTGTAACGCGGCTGTTATTCTCCCTCCCGATGCAGATTTCTGAATTTTATTGCCAAAATTTATCGATTGTTTGGAATATCGTCCTACACTTTTGAACAAGCGGCTTCCAAAATCTAGAGACTAATCCATTTCGTGCAATGGATCGAACCTCTCTGATTATTTAAAGCGTACAGGACAATATGGAACAACATTGGTGACCATTTCCTGATTTAGTGAGTTGTTTCTATAACATCACGCAAATTATTGTGCAATATGAGTATACATGAGAGAGAGAGAGAGAGAGTAATGATGAATATTTCAAGGAAGAAGTCACCTATAACATACATCATTATTTATTTGAAACAGTTTTTCTTTAACACTGTAGGAAAAAAAAAAACCGACAAGAAATACATATACATTGGTAACTTCTTGTAAATTAGGAAAATATTTTAAATTAGCATTGAGCAATAAAACAATTTTTCGAAACTGTTTTGATTTAAAAACTATTTCTTCATAGATAAGAAATTCATACAATGTGTATGAACTGTTTTTGTAGTTTGTATGTCGACTACACTATATGACGGTGATCAAATGATTTATGTTTCGTATCAGGAAAAGCAATACTATACTAGAAATGCCGAGTAACTTTCAAAAGAAAAGTAAAGTATTGTATAGTTAAAAGTGTATTAATGAAATGTCAATTATATTTTCATCGCCGAATTTTAGAACTGGCCCATAAATATGTTTGGGACCAGATATAAAGTGAAGATGGAAATCCAACCGAACGCCTATAGGCGTACCGGAATGATTTTTTTTCTTCATATTTTGCAAGACAGAAACGTCAAGTTATATCTTCATAAAAACGAAATTGTCTATTGTCCAAGATTTATCGACACAAGGTATCTTTTTTTTCTTAATTTGCTTGACTTCACACTAAAATTTATATTAATATCCGAATCTTTTATTGGTATTCACTACTTATTGGAACGTTTATTGTATTCAATATCATACGATATCATAAATCATAAATATTTCTGAAGCATTTCCCCACCTCGGTGAAACCATCTAACATTAGACTAGCAAGACTATGTCCCCTGCCACACGAGGGAGGTCGACTGCGATACTGTCATTTCGCCTACCCCTCCAGTAATTGTCCCCTGACAGCCTTGACGAAGATGTAGCGAGAATAGAAGATTCGCCGTGTCTTCAACTGATATCTTAATTTATAGCAACACCACCAGGATCACATGTACAAATTGAGGTGTAAATGTTCGCACTTTGATACTTGTTAATAGAAATATTTATCTATTTCCCCTAAATACCACCTGCCCCTCGACTGGTTAGCGTGCTAAATGAACTTCTCCTTATACAGACAAAACACGGCCCCCGTCACCGGATATCCAAATCTTTGTTTTCATTGATTTTAAAACACTGATAATTTCTGCTTTGGGGTCATTACTCGTCTAGTTTTTCAGAGTAAATTACAGTGTTTCGGATCCAATAAGAAGTAAATGCAATATAAGATGATTTAATTATAGGGTAAAATAACCAACGAATATTTTATCTTTTAAATGCCACATTTGGTTCAAGAGTTTTCTTGATTCTACCAGGGCGGTATGTCGATACAGTTTCGTCCAGGGTGGGATACGAGCTGTCTTGTTTAATCTATTAATTGAACCAGAATGGTTTAACTAGAAATGATAGCGATACATATAATATGCATGAGATATATAAGATAAAAGCGAGACAGGAAGGAAGTTAACATAAAAGAACATATGAAGTAGACATATTCTATTTAACTGCAATGTTCAACATAGATGAATTTCACCTCAACATTTTGTCCAATTTTTGAAATGCACTTTTTGAATTTTTTTTTTCGTTAATAATTATTCTCACCCAGATATATAATTATATAAAATATATCATATAGAGTCACTGTTAGGGATTAAATGTTTATGAATATACAAGACTGGGCTAATATGTATTTAAGATGTAAATGGATATGTAAATGATGATGACGAGTGTTATCAAGATCATAGTTGTGTCGCATAATCTCTTCGCTAGGATAACGATTAAAAAGAAAGTATACGGTTTCAGCATTTTTGTCAAACGTTCTGCTATGCATCTACATAAAAGATGGACTTTGATTTACATTATATTTTCATGTTAAAGTCAAATATCAACAGCTCCTCTTATTTCCGACTCAGAAACCGAGCGTACAAGTGATTTAACGGATATAACACGAATAAAAGATATAATCGACTTTTCGTTTCCAAATTATGTCGTTATTCTAATTTCTTGAGGAGAAAATTGTTTACCCACATAGTGTGAACGATGTCTTTGACCGACAGAGCAAATCTGAAGAATATAATTGTTGTATTAAAACGTCATGACACAAAGCGACGTCTTATCGAAGAAGTCAAAGATAAGAATTTACTTTTTTGACAGACAAATTGCATCAAGTAAATAGAGCAGCACAAAACCGTGCTCAGTCATCTAGAATCCCCTGTCCTATATCTTGAAAAGGAAATTGTAAACATACGTTTTATCAATGGAAGTTGTGATACTTTGTCATTGAGCGGAAGATTTAAATGGAGGAATCATGCAACGTTTAGGCTGACAAAATGACTTTCGATGATACTTGACCATATACAGTCGTTCGGTAAAAGATTAACTTTCATGCTTAATTTGACTTGAACAAGTTTAAATGGTTCCCATTCAGCGCGTTTGAAGATGGGTTATCTCTGTCTATCTTGCGGCATGTTCAAAGCCCTATATTCAAAGGCGAAAGAAACAGCGTAGCACCTTTGCTTTGGTTGGTTTAAAGAGTTTAACGTTAAATATATTATGTTGATACTGGTATACAAATAAAGTAAATTGTTTGAACAATGATGGTCCCTATAAAATTAAAACATTCAGGAGTATAGGCTGGTCATATGCGGTTAAATCAAAGCTCTATGGTCAAATCTTGAATCTAGCCTCTAACAAACTATTACAGTTTTATTTTCCCGCGATTCCGTATATCCACAGTCACCTCGCTTTTAAAGTTCCAATATAGTGTGGTTGTAACTTACGACATAGAAATGAGGAATACGTATTAAACTATAGATAATTATGTGATATATCGATTAAGTTAAAATGGTATGGAATAAAGAGGGTTTTTGTCATCTTAAGCAGTCTAACGGCAGCTGGTTCTTTTAGACCTTTAAATGCGGATGAAACGGTCTTGTAATAAAGAGTCTGACAAGATCTTCATTTAGATTAGAGATTTGATAGATTAACCTATATAATATTCGAAACATTGTTAAAATAGTTCTGGATATTTTATTTATTGCCATTCCGTATGTAAGGGTACTTCAAGAATTAGTTGGTCCGGTGTAAGGATAATGTGCAAAATGTCACTTGTCTGCTGCGTAATATTGCAATTGGAGGACGTTCAACCCCAAAACCAACTAACAAATGAGTTCCAGAAAACATCCATTTCACATACACAAAGAACTTTGAACAAAAACAAGTTTAAAATGTATTCAAATATCAAATGAAAGACGCCCACGTGTGAAAACATTTATTATGCTTATGCGTGAAATGAAAACATGTCATATCCATAGATATAAACATATTAATAAAATTAACGAGGACATTGGCAGCTGTAAATATTTATGTAATATATTAAATTCAAAAGTTTTTGCATCATACTGTAACGAGAACAGTTTCATATACAGGAACGAACATGATTTCTTCGTTCATTTTATAAATCAGGAGAGAAGTTAATCCTCTAATTGTTTGAATCCAGGCCTGTGTCAGGAACCCAAAAGTACAGATTGATCGCCTCGGTGTCTCATTCCCGTGATTAAACTTATTTGTCAGGAGGGTGAGAGGAGGATCTCCACATTCTCCCGAGTGACGGGATGGACCGAAACGATCAGGAGATTGCTTCTCAAATTCAACGATGGAGTCACATATAATGCCATGTGCCATACTCGAGCATTTGGGAACTTTATACATGCGTGAACTTTGAGTATTTGTATCATTGAAATGCTCAAATTTATACACACTTATTTTCATTAATAGATTTCAAGATATAATACAGCTTTCTATATGAAACTTGTTTGAAATGTTTTTGACCCGAGATACAACTGTTATTAGATATTTGCGTTCTTTTAATCGATTGCTAAAGAATTGTCATTTCAATCCTCATATGTTGACCACTGCTTATGTAATTGTATTAGCTCGGTTTAACCATACAAGATTAACAATCATTTAGATAACTTTTATTTAATTACACCAATTAAGTGAATATAATCAAATTGTAGAATATAATCAAATTGTACTATTCAATAATTTTAAAATGGATGTGATTTTATCTAAACCGTATAAAGAACACCATTTACGTAAAGTACATGGTGAAAGTTACAGTCACCTGTCTTTTATTTTAGTATAACATCTGCGACTTTTCCTAGAAACAAGTGTCCGTTTCTCTACATTTAAAACCGAATAACTTCTCAATTTTGTATAAGTGACCGAACGATTGAACAGAATTCTACAATACAGATATGCTGAGATTCAGCCAAAGTAGTGAAAATCTCAAATTTGAGTAAAAAATGAATATTTACGGGACACAATAATTGTATGTAGTATAAAAACACAGAAGAACTATTTTCCCCAGGATGTTGCGTACCTCACTTTACCACGCGGAGGAGTATAGTTTCTTTCGAATGCAAAGGTGGCTTATGCCTGAATTTGGATGGTGGATGTGAGGTTTCAGTTATTTAATTAGTTGTGGTTAATTAGGGGTTGTTTGTTGCTCTATAGAATGGCTGATACAGGTGTATATCTGCTATCCGAAGTTACTAAAGACAGTAGGGAGCCACTGAGTTGCATCTATAAATAGAAACTGTGCCGTCGCTCGGTAGTACAAATCAAAGCGCTGATAGTGCTAAGAGAACAGTATTGTCTCATTTCTTTTGTTTATCACAGTAAATTTAATAAACGGAGGTCAAACTTTCGCACAATGCCAATAATCCCGCTTTAAAGTTGCGTTAACATGGTTATTAGATGAACGCACCTTTTGCATCAACAGACTGATAACAATTAGCACATTGCCACATTTACTCCCCCTATATTTTCATAGCCTTCAATGAACAAGTGTTTATTATTTTAATATAAGTTTAATATTTGGAAAAACTAAATTACCCTGAATGTTTGCAGCTTTTCAAACCTTCTTCCACTTGAGACACACACAACTTCAGTGCCTTCAGCGCTTTGATTTTGTCAAGTAGGCATATTTTCTGTTTTAGTCGTCGTATGACGTTTGTTTCTATAGAAACTGTACCATGGCCTAAAATGGGCAAGCTGTTATGAAATGTTTAAGAAATAAGCACACGTTTAAAGCAGATCGAAGAGTTTTCTGTTATCATGTAAATGAAAGACATTACACAGACGTAATGTGCCTCGGAGCATGTTCCGTTCAATGTCTTCTTTTTCAGTAGTGCACACGGTGCGCCTTTCGTTACCCACTCTCACCTAAACATCTCAATATATTGACTAAAAAGAGCACCAAGTCATTCATAAACTGGCAATATCGCTTTTGCATGGAAATCCCAGATAGCACGCGGAGTGATGCGGTTTCCTTTACTTCGACTCGCTGTATGTCCCTGGAATCAATTGATTTTTCACCGTAATCCGACTGAAGAGTTGACCTAGATACGCTATGAAGATTTACTCTCGCATTATCGACGCAATTTGCGATTTCACTCTTGTTCTTTTACATGTGATCCGTTAGATCCAGTCTGGTAAAAAGGTACACTTTAACGTAATTACTGTGTTGTACGTTAGGGGATGCTCCAAGGTCCCTATTTTAAATCAGAAACTTATAACGATTCATTGATCTCAATAACTGGCAATATTTTATTAGCTTTTCTTGGTTTTCACCTATTGGTACTTTTAATGTTCAAGACTGGTTCGCACTGAATCTTAATTTAGGTAGAAACAACTGTAAATGTGATTTACTTGCTTAGAACCATTCGTTTTTACATTGTTCTAATTGTAAACATTAGTTTATTTTTAATATAAGATTAGATTTGAAGAAAGTGTATAACAGTGTTATTCCTATGCACTTTTATTTGACTTTGCATCAATAACACGAGTTGATGGAAAAAGAAAACTATGTGCCTCGGAATTTTAATAATAATAATTAAGTATTTTAGTAGAATAACATTCGAATATACCCTGCAAAGTGATAGATTATTTCGAATTGTTATCCTTAACACATATCATCGTGTCTTTGCAATATTGATTAAAAGAGAAATGTGCTGTCGGAAAAGTATGGCAGCAAAATAAATGTTCTTTGTTATCATTATTATTCAACTTTCTTTCTAGAGAGACGTTTCGATGTAGTAAAAGGTTCAAAAGCCCTAGACTGTATGAGCTCATCAATATAGACCGAAAGGTTAAGATTTATATTAATGGGGGGTATTTTTGGTTTAAGACGTTTTCACTTTAATTAGCCCATGACGTTTTATTTGATTAAAATGTAAAATAGACCTTCTTTAGAATGCAACAGTTAAACCAAACCTGTCTTGAACCAGACTTATTCACATCCGTTATGCATGGCCCATTTGTAAGTCTACAGACTGATTGCACAGTGGCCTAATTGAAACAGTTTGCGGAAGTTGCCTGTCACCTGTATGAAGAACAACCGTCCCACATGAAAAGGTCATTGCTCAGGTAGAGCGAGCTCCTACAGAGAGGAATTAAGTCTTTAAATAATTAAGCATGACCACGGAAGCCAATTTTCGTTGTTTCTTTCGTGTTAAGTGATCGTACGACACGTCAATATCAATTGAATCGGTCGGCATTAATCCACTGTGTTAGGGTACTAGATGATTCTAAGTTTTGAGGAGACTCCAACCGATAAGAGTTTGATTTACCGTCGAAGACCCCTTGAATGCAAAAGAAAATGGAGCTCAATGTGTAGAAGCTTAGCAGTCTGTAATCAATATGGCTTTTCACTGACGTCAGTATGAAATTCAAACACGGCGATAGAAAGTGCAATTCAAAAATGACTAAAATATTTCAGTCTAGACTAACCGCTGCACTGTGTTATTTATAGGGCCAGATTCTTTTCATCTTGTAAAATCAGAACATATCTGAGGTTTTCCTTACAAATTAATAGGATGCAAAACATCTAGTTAAAGGCATTTTTCTCAACTTCACGCCATTTATAAGGTTAACTGCAACCTCTTCATCCCCCATGCAGTGATTTCATTAAACAGGGCTTCTCCCTGATTAACTTTGGAAGGGTTATTGAAAAGAAACTTGTATCAGTTACATTGATGATAGATAACGCAATAAATTTCATAAAAGAGAAAACGGGTCCAGTGAAATAAGATCAGGAGTAATGGAAATCAGGAAAACCTTCAAATTATAGTCTCGGGTGATGTTTGTCGATAAATCATGATGTACTTACAAAGAGCCATCTAGTGTGTACTTTCTTTAGAATCATTATCACAAATGAATATTGTATTTGTTGTTGTTGTTGTTGTATTGGGGTTTACCGTCGTTGCGATAGAATTTCAATCATATAGCGACGTCCAGATAATTACAGATGGAGGAAGACCCCGAGTACACAGAGGTACCCGGGTAGAACCACCGACCTACCGCAAGAATATTGTATTTGTATTCAACTTGAATGAAAATACTAATTTTAAAAGTTTAATGACGAATGATAAATGTTTATAATAAATATGTTGATTTTCAGAGGGAAATATTAAAAGAAAGAAATAAATTCACTCTAACTCAATATTTCGGCACAAGAATGCCTTCCTCAAGAAAATCATGTTTTTTTTTTCTTGAGAAAGGCAAACTTGTACCGAAATATTGAGTTAAAGTGAATTTAATTATTTATGATAAATGTTTCACTTTCTATCATGCAATATTGATATACTTAGTGATTTATAACAGTAGAATGCTCTGCAGGGTAGCTCCACATACCCTGACACTCGTCGGAGATTTATGCATCCATCAACTGGAGGAAAATCTCAGGAGAAAAAACAGTGTAACAAATAAAAGTTCATCATTTATTCTTGTAACACAAACACGCGACGTATCAAAATATTTAGAAAGTCATGTATTTGTGTCATTCTAAAGGAAGAAAGATAGGTTTAGCAAAACTTGTCGCTTCTATTTTGCATGCTGATTTCTTATGTGTTGATTCATTTCTCTGTGAATCAAGTCATTTTAAACAGACACGGTTGCTCAGGAAGTAATGAAGCAAAAGTAATTCAGTCACGAGATGTCTCTTCTCCGACAATATAGAGGCTGTAGCTCTATTTGTTTTCTAATTTCATTATGGCTATTTTGGTCTCAATTATTTATGACTTTCCATGTTGCTAAGACAGAGAGTTGACTGTGTCGCACGCAAAATCCAGCTTTGATGTAACTTGTAACTTACTTCGGGGTCAGTACCAATGCCAGTCCTTTATTACATTAACACCCTGATTGTAGTTTGAGAGAGGTCACACCGGTCGCCAATGTCTGTAAAGCGACCGTGTTCGCTTACAAACACGGTCCGTTATCGGGAGATTATTTTACTTACATAGTATACAATATATGAGGCTTTTAAATCTTATCTTTGTATGGGGGCTTTGTTGTTTTTGATTTATTGGTCATGGGAAATTATTCTTTGTGGTTTTTGCACCAGCTAAACAGAGACGCTATTAAACCAGCTGATTGACATAAATTCCTGTACCAGTTCCGCCCAGAGACACTATTGTAACATCATCTCATCCCTGTAATAAGTTCGCAGCAGCTTTAGTTCTGTAAATGATGCTTTGTTCGATTTACGTCCACCTAGTAACAATGTTTTCATTAGCATCGCTTCATTTTTATTAATCCGATATGCTTAATAGCCAACGCGTTTTTATCATTCAGGCAAGTTAAATGTTGCACTATGGATATCAGTTAAAAAGGCACCAGTCTATCCGGTCGAATAGTAAGAGCGTTTATCCCAAAACTGTGAAGCAAAAGTGCACATACTTTCCAGTACTATACTTCAGAATGATACCCTTTTTACTATAATCAAAATGTTGTCTCTTCACCGTGAATATTTTACAAAACTGATTATTATTTCTGGCGAAAACCAATCAACATTTCTGATCTATGATTTTTTCCCGATAACTTTATATTGATCTGATCTGTCTACTTCAGAAATGGTCGAAGATGAAATACAACTATAGGATGTATTTGTAGTAAAGGCTTATACTATGATTATCTGTGTGCTACTGTAGTACTGTAAAAATGAATAAAATTAAAATAACAAACTTATGTATTCTTCATAAAATATACTTCATTATATATAACGGGCGGTATTTTATAATGTACAATATATCAATGTTAATGTACGCCTTCTATCACATTAATCACGTGTTTCAAGAAGCAACAGTGAATTGAAATGACGGAGAAAAATAATACAAAAAGTATATTATTATAACACATCAATACGTATGGAATTTCGTTCATAAATATTCAAACACTTTCTAAATCTGATTGTTTGCTTTCATACAATTATGTAAACATAATGTCTGATATCAAATATCGTCTTCCTGAGACGCTTTACTCAGCGATTTTATTGCCCTGTAATTATACAACAAGCGCCCCAGTGTTCCGATGTAGGTGGGTTTGTCAGTTTCAAACATTGGTTATTCGACCCAACTGTTTTCGTATACAAATTAAAAACATGAATATGGATTCATTCTAAAGATTTTAAAAGCTGAACGTCGATCCCACGACTTGTAAATTCAAAAAAAAAATCGCCATTGTTACTTAACGAAGCAAATTTTACCTCTGAAATAAAATACCCAAATTCCGAAACAAGACGAAATATAACTAGAACACTGTTCTTTAATCTATATCATTATATTTCATTTACACACAAGTAAACCACCTTTGCTGAGTTATAATACAATAGTGTCACTAAGATATATGCCTTTACGAGTCGTTGAAATAAATTGAAGATCATTACTTGTATAATATTAACAGTTTGTGTTCTACATCCGTTCTTAACATCCTTACTATGGTTAGCATATCATTTTAAAGTAACTTTATTTTCCCAGAAACAAATCACAGAAGAGATTATGTCTTGTATTGCGAGCGTACATTAAGTTCCAATATCAGGATAAAAGTCACTCAGTCGCATTGATGCAAGGGAGAGCAGGTCTGTACATTCTTGCATTTGAATGAAATGGCAGAATTTGAGTCAAGTCAAAGTCAAACTATCTTGACTGGAGTCGAAAGTGATCTACGATTTCTTCCCCAAGCGTTATTGAGAGTAATAGAGATGTCATCGTAAAATGTCAACGTGAGACTGGAATTTCAATGTTGGCTCTACACGAGACTCTAGAGATGCTATAATCCTACTGAATGTGTAGCATTTCAGAAATGAACATGTCTCTAGACGTTTTGATGTTTCAACGGACACAGCTAACAAAGAGGATAACGAATGTTGCGCCGAAGATTATGTTATAAGGAAAAAAAGTGTTCTGTATCTGAAAATGTTGATTTTATGAAATGTATTTTAATATTTTTAGAAGTATTCTTTTAACAGTTCCTAATTAGTCACTTGTCTGGGGGCAAGACATTCAGCAAAATATAGATATGGTATCTTGGATGAAAAAGCAATGCATAATGAACTTTGGTTGTATGCTTTATTTCTGAGACTGATGTGTATTTTCTGTATGAAAGTAAGAGGTCAGAGAAATAAAGACAACATGGCGTGACGAGCCTTTCGTATAAATGGCACTCTCTTTGATTACCTAAATACGGTTATTAAATATATATAATGCAATATGAGGGTTATTTTACTTTTTGCGGGGTTCAATTTCATTTCATTACTGGTATCAGTAACATAAACAAGGCTATCGATTGGAAATCGACCTAGATGGAGGTTTAGGTTGCTGTTTTGTGGATGCATGGAATGCTTTGCTGACTTTGTTCTGAGTAGATGACTGAACGTTTGGATTGCCAGACGACGGCGGTCGAGGCGTGGCTATGAAGGGACCACCGGTTCGCCGAGGAACCGTAGGGTGGGATTGTGTTTGTGAGCAAAGAAAACATTTTCAATGTTCATGTATGGTTTAGAACTTAAAGGTCTAGGCGTAATATTTCTTTTCTGATTTTCTTTTAACATTTGCTCATTATAAAAATATTAAATACACTGGTGTTATTGAGTGTTGTTGATGATGTTTGATTTGATGTTTCTTAACGGGGCTGCTTTTCTTTTTTATCAAATTGATTTTTTTCACAATAAGGAAAAACATAAAGGTACTATGAGAAATCAAACATATCGGAATGAACAAACACCAGAAAAAGGTGTACACAAATTAAGATAAAATGGACAAAAAATTAAACACGGAGACAGGACATTACATTTCAAAGAGAAATACCAACAGATAGCGCCTTGGATCGGTCAGCCGGCAAAAGGACCAACTTGGATGCTTAAACAATATATTTGTTATATTGTTTTTGTTAGTAATATTAAAATATGAAAGTCTTTACGAAAGTTTTGTGTTTTAGAAATCGCTTAGTCAATTCCCCTGCCGAAACCTAATTGATGTTTCAGGTTATGGAAATATTTTGTTGTTCGAAAGCTGTGTATGCTTTATCTATCGTCATAGGATCGATCTGAACAAAACTTTCCATAACTTCAATACATGTGTACTTTTGATTTTAAAGTCAATATATAAACTCGTTCTCAGAAATTTGTTTTTGAAATCTATTAAAATGTTTTGATCTCATAAAGGACCTTTATATTTATTTCATATTTTGTCTAATTTTAAAGGGTTCAACAGGGTTCTTTCAGGTAAAACATGTGATACGTTTTATGTAATAAGTATATCGATTTCTCCCATATATACAAATGATTAAACTAAACTGTGATTATTGCAATATAGTGATATAACCGATACGCTTCTGCATTATATAAACATGTGATATAAATCATAGTAATGATCTCCTATGCTTTATTTTATTTTTATGTGTGTGACATGATTACATATGAATAAATGAAGACGTTTAACCCTGCCGATCATGCACACAACGGTAGAAAGTCACTTGATATTCACGATAGCATATTAATGTTGCACAATTTCACAATTGGTGTTAATGAGATATATTTATAGTGAAATGTAGTATCAAAATGCATGTATAAATAGTTTTTTTTCCCACAAAGTGTCGAAGTACTCATACATTCACACATTGATAATGTTGATATACTTGTCTCATTTACATTAAGCAATATGTTTTAAGGTTGTAGTTAACTTCTG
Organism: Solen grandis; assembly: GCA_021229015.1. Taxonomy (NCBI): domain Eukaryota; kingdom Metazoa; phylum Mollusca; class Bivalvia; order Adapedonta; family Solenidae; genus Solen; species Solen grandis. Next base: position 35,295,289 of record CM037782.1, on the reverse strand, counting down.
GACAGAATATTTTCTTACTGTATTTTAATGCGTATTTTCGGCTCCTTGGTTGCACCTACAATCTGATAATGGAGCAGGTCATTTGAGGTAAACACGGGACAATTGTCGTCTGTTCCTATCCAGCCTGTGTGTCAGAGACCATGACCAGTCGAGACTATCATTTTCAGAACGTCACTTTTCCCAGCGTTAAGTTTCGCATGGATTTCGTGAGCAAAGGCCGAAACTGGCAACTTTTCCCATGTCCACGGTACTGGATAATTATCATATCTTAACAAGTCATGTAAGAGTTTTTAGCCCCCTTTAGGTCTTTATTTGCGATATTAACATCCTATGTTTTTATCTAAACGTTCGTTTGAATTCGTTTTAATTACACAAAAAAGCCTTCTTTGTAAGTTTGATTAAACCATTTCCTTAAGTCTCTATATTTACAATTCACTTACTGAAATTTAGACTTTATCACACCATATTCCTCCATGACCTTAAAAACGTGTAAAATGTTCGCGATATATCGGTATTGTGATATGCATATTATTATTTCGATAAAAAAGAAGCAATAAGTAAGAGAAAATTATCGCCACAAGCATATGTATACCAATATCACTTGAGGTCATTCCACATTGCATGCTGTCCCACTTCGTTGCATTAGAAAATTATAAGTGACTTATCTGTCATTCAAATAAAATGGTTTTTATGTTACTTCTTTTACATGTAAGTTATTAACTAAAACGACCAATAAGTAAATGACAGATTAAAATAATAATTAAGAGTTTAAACAAAAAAGGCAGTTTCTTTGCTTATCATTGTGTGTGTTTGTGTTAATATGTATATACATGTAATCGAAAATGTCTTCAACGATCAGGCCTTTGGGGCTGGTTGTTAAACAGAGGTCAGTCTCATGAAATTCCACAAACCATGATTACATGGCCAGTTTCATAAATTATTCTATGATCTTTATTACATTAGAGCATCCATATTCATTTTCATAACAGGATTGACAAGTTCTGCTCATTTACTTATATTTTTTGAAAAAAAGAAAAAAAAAAAAGGATGTACTCTGACATTCGGAGATAGGATTTCGGTCACATAAGCCCTTGATATTTCTTTGACCTGTTTTCTATAACTTATGAGATGTTAACATGCGATATTCTCATTTCTAGTTGAACACCGAACGTGCGAACAATCCGAGCTGTGTTTTGAATGGAGATAATTGGCTGAGTGAAAATGAGCACAAAAACTAGTATATTCATCGTTATAAATATACTTTTAAACATTTTTCTCTTTTTACTGATACCTACTGATATAATACGTTCAAACGTTTTACGTTTTTCATTTCCCCTTTAACTGCTTATAAGAAACTGTAAGCCCATACATGTATCGTATCGTATATGTTTATCAGCTACAAAAGAAATATCAAGTTTTCAAATTAGTATATACATAAGGCAAGTGAATAAGAAATACAAGCTCGAACAATGGTCTTTTTAGTATTTTCCCACAAGCATTTTATAAAGTATGCATTGTTTATGATGGATCAGCAAATTCACAGTGAAGTTTAATGCTACAACAGATCCATCGTTGAAGCTTATCAAATATACGTGTCGTATTCCTTAATGGTTATAATATACACATAATAAATGTGTATACTGAAATCTCAATCGCTGTTAAATATATGTAATTTTATTTATCTTTCTATATTGTCATTACAATACTATTAACCCTTTCCCTCATAGAGGACACCATGAAAAGACCTATGCGAACAGCATAAAACCAGATCAGCCTGCGAGTAACTCGCAGGCTGATCAGGTTTTATACTGTTTGCTGCTCCTCAGTGGTCTGGAAATGAGGATTTTGTAATTAAATTTGGTAAGGTTTGAGTTTGACTTTCTGCAGATCAGGCTTTATATGGTACCTATTGAGTGCGTCAAAATGAGTCTATATGAGGGAAAGGAATAAGTCACATAACATTTATTTCATTATTTTTCTCATCATTTGTTACGTGTATCGTGATTACGTCTATCCTACCCGTACATTCACCAGTAACTACTATCGACTGCATTTGTATTTTATTGTGTTTAATATATTGTGCCCGTCATGTTCAACTTATGACTTTTCAAACGATGCAGAGTGTTTTAAGCTGCAATGCCTATGCAATTTGACGATTCCATAGAGCTTCCTGCTTATGTTTAGACCTAGTTATGTGATAAAATATCTGAAAAGCCCTTTTATGCCTTGATTATTAATTGAAGTACGATTGATTCCAATGGTCCACAAGGCCTGGTTTTCAGCCGTGTTTGTTGGCAAGTTGACAGCTCCCAGGAGAGCAATGCCATAAAGATTTCATTTATAATAATTTCCCTGTGAAATCTATGAGATAAGGTTGACATGGCATATTGATGCTCAATGATACATGTACACGTAGTATTAAGTATGCAATAATATTCACTAGATCATTTTTCAATTTTTTTAATGTGTTAATTTTGATATTTAAATAAAATTGCTTATTCTGAAAATTCAATAACAAATTATACTTACCTCTTTTCTACAAGTTGAAGTGTATGACTGTGCTCACTTATGATTATAATATGTATTTTATATTTTATTTCAGGCAACGACTCTTTATTGCCTTGTTTTGGAATACGCCTCTGGGGGCGACCTGCTTTCCTACATAAAGAGTCAAAAAGAAACCCGTCTGCCTGAAAGTAAAGCGCGTGTGTTTTTCCGCCAGTTGATTTCTGCAATCCACTTTCTACATGAACGAGGCGTAGCTCACAGGTAGGACCATTGTAACAATATGCAATATAATATAGTGTTTATTGTTTTAAAATGTAAGTATCTTGACTTTCTACCACACGGATACCCAAATTCTCACAATCTTACACCACAGGAAAGCCAGTTCAGACAAAAAATGAATAAAATTCAGCCTTGACTAAGGCAGCCTAGTTTAGATTCGAACCCAATACATTTTGCTTCCATGGTAACGATAGCTTTATGAAGTGTTGCTTTATTTTTTTCAAGTTTGGAATTATATGCGAGGACGTCTTTATGAAAAAATCCATTTTACTCCGAAACTCAACAGTGATACATATTTGCTATTCGGGCCACAGTTTCATACAGTATACCTATCCTTTGATATCTTGCTACTGATTCCTGTCATAAACATAAGTTTATATTTTTCTATATATCACATTATGTAATTTATAATACTGTTGCCTCAGAAGCAGTGGCAGGTCTTATTTATCATTTATACAGAAAGTGATTTTATTTCAATTCGACTTGATTCATAAAATTTTCTCTTTGTTTCGATCACACAATCACATGTCGTATTTATCACACGTGCACCTATCTATGATATTTGACAATCAATAATGTTATTACTAGTAATATCGACTGGAACAGCAGCAAAATGCTGTACACTCTATCTTTAGACGTGGAACAAAGCTGATTTTATTTGTTAGTCGAAATCTTTATCGATTGACCATCAGGCTGCGTTACATAGACCCGACAACGGTGCCATTTGTAACGGAAATACGTCACTTCAGGGAGAGTCTTTGAATATCACGTGCAGATACCTTGGTTGACAAGATCGTAATGGCACGTGTGACACGGAGATAAATGAACTTGTTGCGTGGGAAGTTGTGAGATTTACCAGTTTGTTGTAAATACAGGATACGCTAGTCCATTGATTAAGTTAAAGACAATATTTGCCCATTATCTTCTGCTGCAAGTGGTTTCGCACGACTGCTTCTGGTGCCATTTTTTAATTTACAATAGTTGAGCCTTGAGTCTATTGTACAAGAAATACAATCAAACGTCCTGCATACAACAATAGACATTCTAGTTATCAGGATATTATTTGATTAAGGTAATTCAGTTCTCTACTGGGCACTTTTCCAGACCTTAATATACTATATATTTTCTGAATCTGTATCGCCTTGCTAATGCCAATATAAACTTTTAAGAAAACTAACCGATATATCAAGAAGTAATTAACATTCGCACCACCCTACCACCATTTCGGTTTTATGATAAAAATTTAAACACCTAACACGAAAATAGATTAAATTCAATATATTGTCAATATTTTGCAAAGATAGGTTACAAAAGTAATCACGAATATATATATGTTTAAAATAATAAGTCCAAATCATATATTAAACCATTTGTATAAAATGTTTTACTAAAAAGTCATTCAGTATGGAAAAGTGTTCACCATTTTCGCAGGTTATGAATATCTGTAATTGAAGTTTTCCACTCAAGTATGTGGTCTCTTTACCTGGGGCAACATCTTCTTTTCTTTTTTATCTTTGACCTCTTATAGTGGCATATTTCTGCCAGCCACTTACCCACTTAACAACAACAACAAGTATCTAACAATAGAAAACTTTCGTGTTATCATCTTAGGTATCTTAAGAAGACAAAACTGCCTGATAGTGCCCAGAACCGCAAACCACATATTCACTAACTGAATGTCGTCCATTTTTCTAGTTAGTATGGTTGCATATTTCTGCCAGCCACTTATCCACTTAGCTATGTCGAAACTTTTCTGAAAAAATTGTCACATATTCAGTTAGTATCTGGCAAGTAGAAAACTTTCGTTTTATCCTCTTATGTATCTTAACAGAACAAAACTGCCTGTTAGTGCCCACTACTGCCAGTCATATATTCACTTAAAATAACTGGATATCTCGCCTTATTTCAAGTTAGTCAGTTAAATTATGTGGATAACAAGCATTTTTTCACATAATTATCTGGAAAAAAACATGATATCCAGTTAACATAAGTGAATATGTGTTTGGCAGTAGTGGGCACTAACAGACAATTTTTCTATTTGCCAGATAATAACTGAATATGTGACAATTTTTCAGAAAAGTTTCGACATACCTAAGTGGATAAGTGGCTGGCAGAAATATGCCACCATAAGTTAGTCAGTTAAATTGAGTGGTTAACAAAAGCATTACTTGAAGAAAAAACAACAACAACATAATCCAGTTAACATAAGTAAAAATGCCTAAGTGGACAACTTGAAAATTTTCTACTTGCAGATAGTAACTGAATATGTGACAATTTTTCAGACAAGATTCGTTTTAGCGAAGTGGGTAAGCGGCTGGTAGAAATATGCCAACAATACCTCTAAGAAACATTTAGGAAAGTATCAACACAGTTCACCGATAAATATGAAGTATTTCGAAATGACCCTCTAGCAAATGTCACTCTGTATACTAACATTAGCAAATGATGATAATTTGCAACTTTTTATTGTACGAACAGGTATATTTGGTTGACAATATTATCAAACAAACTAGTGCAGATATTCATCACAAGAAGCACACCCAGGCAGTAGATTCTGGAGTTGTTTTTTTTCTCTATTTCTTACTTTTCTAGACGACGCGAGCCAAATGTTGACATATTCGGCCAGAAGTGATATTTATTGACATTTTTTAGGTTGTTTTCTTACATTGTCCACCATTTACGGGTAAAATAGATATATTAAGATTTCATTTTACGTGGTAATTGAATAGAAATTTAAACAATAAAATACACGCCAATTTGAACCGAACGCTTAGAATACTGTTGTTCGGGAAACACCGACATCGGACGATTTGTGCGTGATCACCATTCTAACTTCTAAATATAAATATTTCAAATAATATTACAAATGTAAAATGTAGACAGATGCCTCTCTTGGTGCAACATAAACATATCACAGAAAGTCGGTATTCTGATCGATTCATTTACCTTCCAGCGATGAATATGTTTTGTTTATACTTTAGAGTGGTTACAATATATTGTTGTTCATGTTATAACGTTGGGGACATTTGTCATTGCGGTTATGTGAGGAGATATATCTCCATGGCAACATCTTTCTCCGCACGCGAGCTCTTCCCTGGAACCATTCAAAAATCAAATAATGAATTATCACAGAATAAATCCTGTTCCATAATGTATAACACATCCCTGGATACCTCTTGTAAAATATCAATTATTTTATTAGTTCAAATAGCATTGTATGAATGGAGGACAGCGGCAACACGGACGCTCAACACTAGGCTTAATGACGTCTACCCTAGGTGGCCAATACTGTATTTCCAGCAACGCTCTTTGTATGAGGACTCATAAAATACAGCGGTCTTCATCAAATTCACTCAAGTTCGATCCTCAAGGGGATTAATTTTAATTTTCATTACTTGTTCTACTTGTAGTGCGCTTTGTTCTCGTTGTCAGTTATGCTTTCCAATACTTTTGCCAATAGATATCTCGTCTATAACGCAGGAAATTCATGTACTATGATGATAAGGCGATAAATTGTTTTGTGCGACTGTGTCTTGTGGCATCCATGGACGTGTCTACGTGTAATTTGTATAGACTGTATTAACACATCCCCTCCATGGACGTGTCTACGTGTATCTCATACAGTCTGTTTTAACACATGCCCTCCATGGACGTGACTAAGTGTACCTCGTACAATCTGTGTTAACACATGCCCTCTTTGGACGTGTCTGCGTGTACCTCGTACAGTCTGTATTAACACATCCCCTCCATGGACGTGTCTACGTGTATCTCATACAGTCTGTTTTAACACATGCCCTCCATGGACGTGTCTACGTGTACCTCGTACAGTCTGTGTTAACACATACCCTCCATGGATGTGTCTACATGTACCTCGTACAGTCTGTGTTAACACATACCCGCCACACAACGTTGTGAACATAAATTGCAACGTTCTAACGACTATCTAGTTCCTGTTTGACATTTGGCGAAAAAAATGGAAAAGAAAATGCTTTTGCACGTGTATCAAAACCGATCTAAGGCATAACTGGAAGTTTTATTGTACACTATTTAGAGTATTATAGTTACTCAGCTTTCTGCTTAGGAACTGTTGTACTCCGACCGTCATGGTGCGCATATGTTATTATACGATCTAAGAATCGATGTAACGAGGACTTACTGCCAAGTTGTTCTAAGTGTAAATGGAAGTAGAAGAAAATAGAACAGTTTTACGGTCAGCCCATGATAAAAATAATAAGATATATCACAAGAAACTGCAACTAAGTAAATTGCCATCATGCAAGATATTTTCTTGCTGGCGTCATCCTTAAAAATGCACTAGAGTAGTAATTTTTCCCCAGGTTTTGACCTCGTCATTTAATGTTTATCTTAATTAGTATCGTCCCATGATTGCCGTTATTTTCTAATTATAGGACAGGAAATGACGCGGGGTAATGCCTATTTAAAGAATAATCTCGATCGCATGCAAGTTTTAAAAGACAAGGGAAATCGAAAATAAACTTGCAAGATACTGAGTGTTTATTTGCGGCAGATCAATGAGGCTCGCGACCCAGCGTGTTGCTATATACAGGTCATTAATATTTCACGCCTGATTTGTGTTCTTGTATACATTCCAGTCAAATGACGACGCAGGGGAATAAACAACCCTGACTGCTGTCTGCCGTGTTCACATTTCCTGTTTCAGTGCCAGGAGCTCTCTGGTGCTAGGGAAACCACGTATATTTCTGGTACTCATTCTCCATAAGGTCTTGTTATCATCCGTTATTCAGCGCTGCTGTACTTAAACGCAGCGAACGGGTGAAAATAAGTGAAACCAAGATGTCAGTGGTATTGCCGGGTGCATACATTTAAAATCTTTATGGCTAAAAGGAATCCTCAGTAGTCATCTTCTCTTTAAGGATACTGTCTCTCCTAATATCTCTGACATCGATTACACATTAGTCTAAAAGGCCGTTCCTTAGCAGTGGCCTCGTCCTCAATCAATATGTTTTGCTTTACAATGAAAAAAGAAATCGAAATTTCTTCATTTAGTTTTCTCCGGTGTTATTCGTAACATTTCTATAATTTTGTTATCAAGAAGAATTTAGTTAAACGAGATTGAATTCATCATCATCAACATCATAATCCTGACTATCATGTCAGTCATAATGGTCGTCGTCATGACCACTTCAACATAGCATTTATCTCCATCAGCATCACCTGGGGATGCATATCATCTCTAGCATGATCTACTAATTAGGGACCACCTTAAAGTAACAACCACACGCACAAAAACATTAATACACATATATATTTTCCTCTATATTCTCAACCATCTGTTGACCAGTCCCCTGCGACATGAAGACAAATGTACCATCGCTGCTGTAGGTATATCACTCGCATTTATTAAGAAGCTGGTATATGTCAGCTGGTTTTCGCTCGTTGGTCAGTGGTTTATGTGTCCGACACAGGAAACTAACAAGCCTGATGTTAATCTAGGGAGGCAGTCCATTTGGTATGGTACTGACCTGCTAACCCAATCATTATTAAAAACATTTAAATCGTTTATCTGTCATTATGACCATAAACACCTGCCTGGTCATTTATCAATGAATGATTCACTGTTCACGTGACTTATCCCCCACGTGACCTTGGCTGTTTTGTGCCACAAAAAAACAACAACTGTTCAGGATGCTGATACAGCAAATAACCTATCTTTAAACTTAATTTGGTTTGATTTGGAAGGGCGGGATGCAAGATGATACCATTTTGTCAAAAAGCGACCAAATTAATTATGTGACAAGAGATGCTATTGTGTTTAAGTAAGCTAAGATAAAATTACATATACTGATGTTCTGTGTAATGTATTGATGTCAATGCTAATGTCATTAATCATGGTTTTGTGGTTCTACCAGGACGACTGAAATAAATGAATTACTGAATTAATGTGACAAAAATCAATTACTTTCTTATACATCATGCATCCTGTCGGGTCACGTATGTGAAAGGAAACAAAATAATTTTAAAAAAAGTATCTTGCACTTGTTCGGTAAGGTTTATTAATTGCCAAAATTATGACGCGTTTAAAATGATATTAAATGAGAGCAATTAATGGGAATGCTACATAAAAGCCTTTTAACTATGCAATTTCATGTATAATATTTCATATAGCTTTTAATGTATATAACCTCTACTTGTCTACATCTACATTGATATTTTGATCTAGTCAAATAATGCATTTTTTAATCATGAATGTTAAAACATAGAATACACCAAAGACCTAAAATTAATAGGGCTGAATAATAACTCTCGTTTTTTACGTAAATCTGCGAGACTTTGCGCTGAGAAGTTACGATGTCTCGCCGAGTACCGCATCTTTTGATTTTAAGTTTTTGAATACATTATGGCTGATCAATTTAAAATTCTCTAAAGAAAAAGAGACAAAAAGGTCGTCAAATAAAAAGTATTTATATTTCAACACTTTATTCATGAAGAATATCGGTAATTTATTAAAAAGGAATTTAGTGTTGTTAGATTACGCCTTCACCTGAATCGTTGCGCCGGTCACATAACTTGATACCCAAAATGATTGTTCGGACCAACTATAAACCGTACTCAAATATTTGATTGGCTCTATTTCATGTTGATCCCGTCTTATGTTGCCCTCAGAATTTCTGTCTGACTTGACGTGATAATATTTAGTTTATGAGATATTTTACGAGAAAAGTTTCTGAAATCTATTCAACATAAGACGAATTCAATCATTATATCGAATTTCAAAGTAACGGCCAGTTTGTTGATGAATAAACGAAGCCTTCAATACGTGGGTATAAAGTCAGAGTTTGATTTCAAATTATGTGTTTTGAGGATTTATTTTATATAATTAGATAAAGTAGGTGTGGCCAAATCCAAGCCGGACCCATATCCGGCAGGTGCTCGGTGTCTGACTACACTGGGTATTTCGGGCCAAAGTCATTTCGAGACAGGCTTAAGGACAATAATTTATCACACAATTTAAAATTAAGTTTTGTATTACATGGCTAAAATACAATCTTATCTAAGTACCTTTCTTGCTTCAAGCATTCCCGATAGAAAACGCCGTTCAAGTTGCATTTGATATTGTCTCTGGTGTCATAAAAAACTCCCTATTCTATTCTTACAGAATTAATGCACTTTGATTAACGATAAACAACACGTTCTGAGCACTTTCAAGTACGATTCATGCTTGGAGCGAATAAATCGGACTGTGCGTGAAAGGATGTGTTGATCAAAGATATTTATCAGTGCATTGTGTCAATCAGGTAGGATGCTATTCCTGCAATATGAATGAGTCAAAATCTCTAGTGCAACTTAAATATATATATAAAAAAACAAGATGACTTAAAGAATGAAGTCGTCTAATAAGAGTTATTTCCCTTAAATTCTAACAACGAAGGACCATGTTCAAATATTCATCGGGCTGACCAGAGTTAAATCGGTTGAGTTAATTAACAAAAATGTATTCCTATTCAACAAAAGTCTAACTAATGTACATCAGACATTTCAACGATCAGCTATTGAATACCTAACGTCATTTAAGGAACATGCATTGAGCAAAATGATACAAATAATCAAAGCATGCTTGTGTGTGACGAATCCGTTGCTTCAATGAACGTTACTGAGATTATTGAGAAAGGCAAGCGCATAAATCTCTGAGGATTTCTCGCCAGTAAAGGTTGTAGACTTTTCCCCTGATCAAACATCTTGATAAGTTTTATATGACATGGGAGGCGGTACTGATACAAGCAAGCAAATTTATATGACATTTTGATCTCTCTGGGACATTGCATATCAACGGAAAAACTGAAAGGCTACCGAATGTTGTGCATATGTATACGAGAATTGGTCATATTACTTATAGAGTAATGTATGTATGTATGTATGTTTGTATGTATGTATGTATGTTGTTGTTGTGTTGGTTGATAGATGGATGGAGGGGGGGTAAGATGAGCACATGCGTCCTTGTATGTATGCATGCACATATGTATGTGCTATTGTTTGTCTGAATGTATGCACGCACGCACGCACAGTGTACTGCGATATGCATATGCAATGTGTATAAATTACATATAATATTACATTTCATCCAACTCAAAGATTGGGGTTCCGTGTTAGAGTCACAGTAAATCAACGAGTACATTTCTTTTTTCTTATGTCACTTACATAACACACTGCATCAGACAGGTTCGGCCATGAAACATTATCTGATGGCAAACTTCAAAGCCGCAATACACGTAAACGATAACTTGTTAAATCATCTTCCATAGCCTCACGTGCAGGTTGAACAGTCCGCCTTTGATAAGATCTTGTCTAGGTTGTTTTTGCTGTTAAAAACAAACACTGATTTACAATGTTTAGTCCGAGCATGTATTTTGATTTTCGGTACAAGTGCGGTACAAACTGTAAATTCGTCATAAACATATTTAATATGCATCAGGTTGTTTTACAGCTTTGATAAAATGAAATTCTATTTATCGCTCAAGGAAATTAAGCGTATGAATTAGACATTGCACGCATATAATAACTTAAGTAATACAAGCAGTTAAAAGTGCCTATAATTAGAAATCGAAAAAAAATCATTAATTAGGAATTTGCATAAATTTAAAAATATCAGTATTACATTGCGTATAGAAACATTTAACCGAATCATTGATTCTGATATTTTCTAAGAACCTTGGTTTAATAAATGCAGCTTCCTGTCTAGACTAGGTTTCTTTCCATGTCCACACTCGCTGTATACTTCCAAAAATAGCATAGCTTAGAAATGCACACCTTTTCACAAATTTGTCTGGCGAAAATTTTGAAAAGTTTAGATTTAATCATAAAGTGTATCACGCCCACCCCTCCCATTAATGAAAGTCACTCATCAGAGACGATGGAAGTAGAATAATCTATGTTTCCCCAGTATGTTGAATGATTTATCTGTTCCCGATATAAATGTAAATGAGCAATATAACTGTAAAAGTTTTAACGCTGTGATATGAATTTTAATGTTTTTGATTTAAATATTGTAAGATATCCGTTCTGAGTCAGCTTATTTATTATGTTATCTTCAATATTTTTTTCTTCAAAGTTTGGGTAATCATTTTGTTTTATATTCTATATTCGTTTGTGTGTAGAAGGGGATGAATTTCGCTGGTTAGAAATAAAGTTTAATCTAAGTGTATTAATTCAACGAATATATTTCCTAATGTTGACTTCCAGTTTTATAGAATATAAATGTATCCACAAAATTGTCTTTAATACAATCTATGCGAAATTCAAAGTAATAAAACTAATGATTTTACAGTAGGCAATTAAAGAGTCAATGTCAGTTAATATTAATCATACGTTGGTTAAGACGATGTCTTTAATATAGCAATTTCATCACACATCAAAAGATCGCGCCCAGAAATGTCCCCTTGCTGAACATATTTCAAGTGATGATATTATGTGACCGTATAAGTATCAATAGGAATCTCAAGCTACCAGTCCAGGCTCGAATTCACTAACACTACTTAGCGCTAAGTAATACTAATTTCACTACTCTTGTTTCTCTAAAGAAAATACTGGAATTCCTCATTTCTTAACCAAAAAATGTTTGTTATTACGGTAATAACTCATGTCAGCTTAGTCATATACCTGAATATTTCATAAAACAGGAATGGTGAATGTATGAGGGTGGATGTACGTAGTTTAAGAAATTAAGTTTTACTTAGAGCTAAGTATTGTTGGTGGAATTCGAGCCAGGTGTCGAAAGTATGTGACACTCTGTAACATAATATTTGTCGTGTGCAACGGCCTTCCGAATGTTACAAAGAAATATAAAATATTGAATCTTATATAACTGAACCGGTTTAGCAACGATTGTGAGTAAAACAACCACAGTGATTTTAACGTTTACCTGGGTTCGTGTTACTCACCATGACAGTTTCATGATAGGGGGTCCAACTGACATGGCATTTCTATTTCTCACATTGGAACTGATTTATTTCATGTTATGAAATGATCATCTATCAACTTATTGGAATTGTATTTTTCTATTAGGGAGTTCCTTTATCATGCATGGGAAATATGTAAAATATTTGATGTGATCCGACTTGTACTAATTTAAATTCTGGGTGTATACGATAAATTAAAACGGTTAAATAAATACGTGATATAAAATGTAAACTGTGTTGAAACATGCATGAGATCGGCCACCTCGTGTGATTACATAAGTATTTATCGCATATAACCCTTTGAATATGTAAGTAATGTATGTGTGAGAGGTGCTGTATTTGATATGATGGGAAAACTGTTTCATGATGTCAGTAAAGATATTATGCATAATTACATGTCATGGGGGACTCCCGTAGTCGAGTACTTATAACCTCTGACAGTTTATCAGTAAATTTCCCCACCCAACCTACCCCTTGTTGTAGGCTCAGATCCTGATGTGGCCATTCGAATCTTTCATCAGCTGGCTTAATCATCATCATCATCATCATCATCATCATCATCATCAACAACAACAACAACTAACTTAAACATGCATACCTATTTATAAAACGATATATGGGAAAATTACAATCGTTTGCTAGAAAAAGCGTGCTCAAACAATTCGATTCAGTTCTTTTTAAGACAGAGTTCATTTATCGTCATTTGACTAAGCCAGTATTATCTGAGGAGATAGTATAATTAACTGCCCGCCGAATCATTATCATCATCGTCTTACAGTTAGTCTTTAGGCCATTTAGTAAAATATAAATACAGGTTAGACCTGTATCGCTCCCATGTAGATCGACCATTTTCATATTTTTTATTGTCGTTACAAGGACGGGGCGTTCACTTCAGTTAATTAAAGTAACATAACCCCAAACTTGTACGTCAGTTTTCGCCGATTTCAGGATTATTTACGTAACAGATAAAATAAAAAAAACTAACAAGCCAGTACTCGGGGTCGACTTTTGATCGATCAGTCATTTTAATTAAATGGCGCGTTTAGCTTAAGTGCTCGTGTGTCTTTTTATAACTACATTGATTACCCATTTCTTATGTATTCTTTTTTTGATATGTGATTAAAATACTTAACCCATGAAGACTTTCACAAATATAATCAAATATGTTAATATGAAGCACAATTTTTCCCTCCACTAATGATGACATATTTATCTGCGCACACTAGAGACATCACCGAAGGTTGCAAATCATTACAACAACTGTCATTTACAAATTGTGGCGCGGCACGATGGGACGCGATTAAGTGATTCATATATACCCCACCAACCTTAATTGGTTTAATAGAATAGACTATAAGAGTTTCGATTGTATATGCCATGGGTTTTAATTTCTACGAAACTGATTGTGTCGCTCGGTATTTTAACATTTGTTCACGTTAGCATCCCTTGTTCTCATTACGTCCAATGTGATGCCATTATTTCTCGTATAGTCAGTGTAGTATATTATAGTACAGGCTTTTTCCTAAGAAAAATGTTTCATATTTAGCCCTGATTGACCAAAATGGTATGCACATGTGGAAAATATTGATATCTTAATGGATTGTTTGCAACTCGAACACACGAAATCATGCATATAAATAACGCTAGTGCTTATATCGTGTCACGTGGTTGGCATGGCTGTAGTGCTGCATGGGGAAACTCCCTACCCAGAGCAGCAATATGGAAGCATGATGTCTATGTACGGCCAGGAGATATTCTGTACTTAATATAAAGATATTGTTATGGCGTATTAAAGTTACACATATCTGTACCAACTTAGTTTTGAAGTACAACTCTTTTTTATTCTTTGTTAGCATAATCGGCGCTGCCATGGAAATATTATCTAATTTTCTAGGCTAGTGACTACTGTATGACTTAGAATTGAAAAAAAGACGAATTGACGTAAACACAGCCAATAAAAAGATATATCAGTGTGGTGTCTATACCGTGCGTGATCAATAGGTGTTTAGTTGACTCGTATTACACGTGCAGTCTATATTTTAGTGAATTTCCAGGATGTGTCTCATTAAAATCACGTGACTTGCCTTAGTAACCGGGCTCTTAAAGGAGTTAAACTTAGTGCGACTGTAGGGCACGGCGTATTTCAAGACATAAAGGAAGGTCTAACTAGATGATATGACATTGATGAGATAATTAAAGCCATTGATTAGTAAAGATGCAAAACTGATAAACGGGTCCACTCAATTGTTGCACTATGGTATCGGACAAATACAAGATTTCGTGATTGAATGTAATTTTTATACGTATTTTACATGCAAATTTTTGTGTGCATTGTACATATAGTTACAATTATGAAAAATATGTGACAAAGCAATTGTAATAGTCTGTATCATTTTCAGGAAGTCAATCCATAATTAAATTGTGATCACGGTTCATCAAGTGATCATGTGATCTTATAGTAAAATACGCCTTTATAGACTTAAAACAAAACAGACTTTGACTTCAAGTGAGTGGATGCTTACATCTGCACTGAAGTCTTTTTAAGCATTTGAAAGGCCATGCTTAACATTTAATGGTGGATGGATTACCTTAAAGTAAATTTCGGTACACATCCTTCCTACTGATTCTTTTGCTCTCTCTCTCTCTCTCTCTCTAGTTGTTCGTCTGTCTTTAAAAATGTATATCTCTCAATGACACACATACACATACACCATACATGCTAATATCATCAAAACATTCTCATGTAAGAAAATAGATTAAAATATCGACTTATTAATGTTTTTAATTGTGTTAATATCAAATAACAATTCATCGTCAGATTCAGCGTCACCTAGTGATATCATTTTGAGAAATAATACTGCCGGAAACTGTACTTCATGCCAGATCGAGAAATATGATGTTTCGTGACCCTGGTAAGATAAAATTTATTCGTGACCCTTTCAGGCGACCGTAATTCCGCCGCTGCTCGGGTTATTTCAATACGCGCACCGTGCATGTAATTATACGATTAAATTTATTGTGTGGAAGCATGGTAAATTGAAATGCGCCCATTGACTTGCTTAATTATATCTCATTTATCGTTTATTGGTGACTGCATGATTTTACTCGATGTGTATTAGACCAGGTGTTGGGTTTACAAATCTAACGTTCTTCCAGGTGACTGCGTCATGTAAAAACGTATGCACTTTGAAGAGTTGGGGTTTTATTTACTCATAGTACCGTTTTGTTTGTCGCTATTCTTTCTCTGAGTATGTTTGATCTTTTTTTTGCAGTAAAAGTTTGAGTTGTTGAGAAAATATGATCAGGCTTTACTGCAGTAAATAATTTTCACCTCTCAAAGCTGAGACAGTTCTGCATTTAAATCACGGGACGTGAATGCATTTATTTATTGTATTGAAATTATAACAAAAGTTTCATAAAAATAGACACAGAAAGATGGAACATACACAAGTTACAATCTTGAAGCCAGCCTTTTTCAAATGCATAGTTGGTTTGTTGTTAGAGACAAATAATAGTCGCTCTGAATGTATTGATCTTATTTCAATGCTCCAGTCCCGTTAGACGAATAATTAAAACAATTGCCTCTTAACCGAAAGGTCGTGTGTTCGAACTGAGATCGCCACATACCCAAATTGTTAAAATGGTATTGGTATGATCACGCTGTTCTCAGCACCTCGCATCCTCGTATGATATCAGTTCCAGGACTGGTTGGTCCAGTGTCCGGAGAAGCTTACTTGCTGTGGTATCATGCCACTTTTTCTTAGTGAGGCAGTACTATATATGTCTGATTGATATATAAGCCAAAGCAATTAAACACCAAAACACGTTTCAGTATAAAAAAATATGACATTCATGTATGTATTAATTTACTTGCTGTTTTACAATGTATTTTTGCGCACATTGTAAGTTAAGGGCCGAAAGTAAATGCAGATCGGCATATCAGGCTTGATAGTTTTTCAGGCTTGTTTTTTTTTTTTTTTTTAAATTCTCTCTATTTTCAAATATTGTCTATTATATTAAGTATCAAACTTATATCTTTTTTCTGTAAAAAAACACAACAAAAAAACAACAAAAAAACAAACAACAACATGGAAATATGTATAAGTGTAAGATAGTGGGGCGAGTCTTCGGCCGGGACCAAAGGTACCCAGTACGTTGCTTTAACTGCCCATTAAGAAAAAAATATATAATCTTATATATAATAAGAAAGTTTTTCAATTGAAAACGTACATCTCGCCTTTTCAATTGCCGTAACTCCTTTGAAAATTGGTAGATTCTTATTTTGCGTCGAAGGGATGAATAAAAGATATACAGGTAGAAAATTCACCCCCTTGCCTAAGGAATCGCCCTAAAGCAGTTCACGAATTCAAAAACGCTTTTGGTCGGAAGAGATCTGACCGACGGAATAAGTCGTCAATCTCTCCCCTGTTAAACTATTGAAAAACTGAAGCCACAATATCAGTGTTGAATTTTCAATAAAATAAGTAACCTACCTCCTTATTTTATAAGGTAGCTGATTTTTAAACGGACAGTTTTTCGGTCAAAGCAACATACCGGGTACCCTTTGCCGAGACGGGCAAGAAGTAACCCCCCCCCCCCCCACACACACCCCAATTAAGGCCTTTAAAAATTAACTAAATTAAACTATTAAATTAAAATATTTGCATGCCTTAGAATGGACGAACAGGAC
The DNA here is from genome assembly GCA_021229015.1 of Solen grandis. NCBI lineage: Eukaryota > Metazoa > Mollusca > Bivalvia > Adapedonta > Solenidae > Solen > Solen grandis. The sequence goes on along the minus strand of CM037782.1, from coordinate 35,277,877 downwards.
ACGTACTAAATATCTAATTAGATTTATGAATCATTTGAAGAACGGAGTATTGCTATTTCATAGTCGATTATCATCTACAATATTTTGAAATCGTATCCTGTCAAATCCAAGCCTATCAATTAGTCACACAAGTCCTCTTTTAATTCCTCTAGGCATTAGGTGCTAAACAGGCATTCCATAGATATAATTTAACCGCATTAGGCGAATCAATGAATGAGCTAAGGGATCTGGCACGCACACTTTTCAAATACTATCTGCATTTTTTATCAATTTTTGAGTGACTAATTATAGATTATATCTATACCATGAACTTAAAGTTGCACTAGAGACATCCACAGTATAAAACACACTACCGGTTCAAGTGGCCAACTGGTTAGAGTGGTCCTCGTCTGAAAGGGAGGGGTTCGATCCCCGACCGTTACAACGGTTACATACAAAATCGTATAACGTGGTCCTAGTATATGGCTCTCAGAACATAATGGTAGCTCCAGAAATGGTTGATGATTAGAGCGTCCACTCCGTAACCGGGGGATCGCATGTTCGATCTCGGGCCGCGACATACCAAAGTCGTTTAAATGGTGCAGGTAAATTTCCCCTCTTTGGCGCCACACAAACCTGTTTAAAGGTAGGTCTTCGACGTGTTGTCGAGATAATGTGAATGAATGTGATATCATGCTAAATATCATGCTCTCAAAACGTTGATTGCAAGAAAAAAGTGTGTAATTATGTTTGATTTATTTTCCAGATGAATGAAGTTATTCTATGTAATTGTTTTGACTTTGATTCTTAAAAGATGAACATGAGTTTCGTATATGCAAAAATGAGTAAATATAAACAAACCGTAAATATAAATTAATCGTAAATATAAATAAACCATCGTTGTAATAAATGACCGAATAACTGATAAACACATGTTCATTAAAGGCTAAGGACACCTCTTTTATATTCACCCAAAATAAGATAAGTATCAAATTATATCAAGGCAACAGCGGGGAAGGGGGAATGAAAAAGAACATCTACAATTGTTCAGCCATAAGATGAATTAAATAATTTTTAGATAACAAGATGTACCCGAGTCTTCTGACTTTTTGACTATTTGAGTTTACTGTCGCTTCGACAGTATTTCAGTCATATATCGACGTCCAGCTAATTACAGGTGGAGGAAGACCCCGAATGCACGGACGCATCCGGGTAGAACCATCGACCTACCGCAAGCCAGCTGGAAGCTTCCTCACATGAAAATTCGAATGACCCTGCCGGGATTCGAACCCACGCGGTGAGGGGCTGAGTGAGTGTTAAAGTCAGCGACTTTACCCTCACGGCCACGGAGGCCCCCAGAGTCTTCTGAAAAGGTTGTCAAATGTATGTATAAAAAAAGAGGAGTTTGTCATTTTGACGAATAGTTCAATGATGAACAAGAGATTTGAAAGCTAAAAAGGGAATACAAATGTATGACGAATGTCATGGTAGAATAACGCATGAGTCAGGTCTGAAGAATTAGATAACAGAGAGGGAATACTGTCCATGCAGTAAAGTGTTCTGGGTATACGCAAACGGCTTTCTTGTTGAACAACAAAATGTCTTTTGAGAGTAAAACATATAAACATATTTATACAGTGCATACCGCATGTCTTCGATTCAAAGACGACAGCATTGAGAACAATCTTAGTGATTTTACGGTGAAATTATATGTCAAGATCAAAGAAGATAGTCTATAGTTATATAAACTTAGATAAATAATGTGTGCAGGTCTACAGGGTAGCCAACCAATGTTAATAATGACTTATGTAGATGGAGTCACCACCTTGGAGTGGGGTTGCTTATTTGCATAAAGGCAAAGAGGGACCTTTTTATAGACCGCTTATGTCGATTGTCAAGTTAAGAATAAAGGCATTTGACACGGAAATTTAAAGTACTCTTCAAACATGTGAAGTCGTTAGTTTTAAATCTAAATACACATCCGGTGAGATGCGGGATAAGGGGCTCGCCATTGTGCACCGGAGTTAAGGAAGAAAAATAATTTAAAGGGTCAGTGCAGATAGCGCACATTTTGTGTCTGACATGATGACATCCGATGCAAAAGAAAACAGTTTATGACTATAGTCTTTCCGTATGTACATCAAGCGTTCAAAGATGACGGATATGCTTTATCTGTTTGAAGAAGAAACGTTTGAAATTGCCGATACACTATTTGGAAGTGAATAGAATTAGTTAAATACTTGACAAGAAAATAACACTACACAAAATAAAAGAATTTCAGATAAAATCTCATAAGCCATCTGTAATTTATTGTGTGAAAATTCCCACGTACGAATTCCATACTATTTATGGGCTTGTAAAATATACACCAAACATGACACCTGTTTCAACAAAAATGATAAGTCTAAACTTCGGAATCATTCCCTTAAAATCGAAAACCACATTAAAGGACCAGATAGTTTCTTTGTAGGGCAGAGTGACCACATCTACGTCACAGTATGATTGACCGGTTTTATAGGCCAGGTGATAAGTGCAAGTGGCATTCAATGATTAAATCAAACTTGATTGACAAAATCAGGGACTGACTTTGAAGGAATAGAAAGATGTTAACCGTTAATTCTTCAAAAAACAAATATTATCTTGCCATATGAGACAAATATTTTGTTCCACTCGGCGACAAGCTTTCTGCTTACCGACCCAAGCGGAAAGGAATAGCGACGTCGCCAATAAGTTTCGGGACTTTTAAATCTGTCTCACATACTTGTGGTTTCCAAATCATCTCTCGTCCAATTTATCGTCAGGCTAATATAAATAAATACAGTTATCGAGGAAGGCTCTTGTTCATGCTACTGAATACAAAATTAAGGTCAAAAGGCCCTCAAGTGCCATTGGTCAGTACGGTCAACATTTGGAATACTTTGACATTTACTTAACTGATATGACTCATTGAATCGTTTACGACAATGTCCCATAAGCACGTTTAGCACAAATGACAATACGTGACTCACTTTACTGCTTAAAAAACACATAGTCACTGCAAAAGGGACGCAGTAAAACCTCGTATATACCAAGTTAACAATAAACATTTATATATACTTAATATGGTAGATATATCTTTGTTACAGTGTATATCTGTAACTTCCTCATCAGAATTTCGGTACAATATTACAGCTTATTATAAATCATTGCGGGACAAAGGTTCACAGGAAAAAAATGTAAGCTGTATGTCTCATTCTTTGTCTTTTTCTTTCAGTGTAACTAATTCAGCTACTCTATGTTCAGCCCTTCAAATATTTTGATGCGCACTTATATATATTTTTTATAAAACATAGGTAAATCCTATATTGAAATCTTATAATTTTAGAATAGCACATCGCATTAACAATTACCTGAAAATCATTACTTAATTTTACTATTATTATGTTTTGAGAAACGTTTGGGTTCTGTATGCATTGAACTATTTCAACTCAGACAACGCCGCGTATGCCAGGCTGCGACAAAATGGTACTGGCATAATTATCCCCCTTGTGATTGACGTTAGTACCAGGACTGGTTGGCTAGGTATCAGGACAATGTGACTGGATGGTAGCATGCCCCTTGTCTATGGCAAGATATCACGCAGTGAGGCAGCAAAATGTATTTCACATATAGACAAAGCGTCCCAAGATGAGTGAAATACTGTTAGTAAGACGATAAACCGAAGCAGACAAATAATACATGGCTAGACTAATATTTCTATTGAAATTAGACAAAAGTTTCGGTTACATTCTGTAGTATTATATGTAAGACAATAGTAGATTCTACAAAAAAAACAAAACAAAAAACAAACAAACAAAAAACAACAACAACAAAAAAAACCACAAAAAAACTGGACGCTTCTCAACATATTCTGTATTAAGATTTCCCAATTTCTCTTTTTTAACCTCACCAGGGATTCTCCTAAACCTCTGTGGTTATCATGACATGTCTAAACGTATTTCAGCCTGAACCACGGTCCGTCGTTGCTAGTGTAGTTTACGGGTCCGGGACACGAAAGACGGCCACTATCACTTCTACAGATTTCCCCTGAAGCTCTCTTTCTAAGCCCGTATTTGTCATTGCTCGAATATTTACCTATAAAACTGGGTATCCCATTCGGCCCGGGCCCCCATGGGGTTAATTATCACATCGCAATTGAGTCACGGCCGCTTTATTTTCATCCAACACGATAGCATACAAGCTGCATTGTATTCTACAGTAGATTTTACGTTTATTTAAATAACTTTGATCAGATAGAATGGTTGTCACTCTCTGTAGGCCGAAGACAAGTGTTCCTACTACCAAAATAGCTGAATAATCACGTAAACATGTCAGATACTCCTCGCATAATTTCGTCTTTCTTGGTTATCTACAAAATGAAATAAAACCACCAAATATAAATATATTAGTTCACTTTATCGATGATAAGGAGAAAGTGATAAAGTAAAATGACTTTTTGTCAAAATAACCTTGGTTCGATCCCTAAAAAGGTTTTCAATTATTTATGAACATCAATGTCCCCTTTCAAGATCACTGACAACGTGCATCACCAAGGTCAACGATAATTTTTTTTTTGTATAACGAGCGGTAGTGTTCTTTCATACTGTTTCACTTTCGTATAAAATATACGTCCTTGCCACATGTTGTATCAATATGTATCATCTACTTGTTTAAGTGTAAAAGCGTCGTTATCGTCAGCATAATTTGTATTTCATTAATTTCTTTGCATTTTAATATGCTACTTGTACACCGCATGTGTTTCCCCAAACAAATTACTTGATGAGCCATTGCAAAGCACACCTTCACGCGTTTCCGTTACATTGTTATATCATATCTTTGATGTTTTGAGCATCAAAATGAAAAAAAGCCGTTTCCGCTGGAACTTACATTGATATAACCAACCGATGGATATATTCTGTTTTAAGGTCCTTTACTCAAGCATTTCTTAATACAAGTACGTAAGATCATATTTTGATGTTCAGCATACTAATTAGTTACTCAACAAGGCTGTTCGAACTCCTTTTTTTATTTGAATTAAATTCTATACTTCTGTTATAGAAACTTATATATGTATTATACTGTCTAAGCATGGAAAATTCAGAATCCATAAGGTGTAGTTTACAAAATTATAAATAAAAACAGTAAAGAAATGAATATTATCAGACTATTCGGATATTTTTCTTACAGTTTTCTGAGATGCTGTACTGTATTACCTAATTTAAAAATAGAGAGAGAAACCTATTAAAAAAAAGTCATGAACTTACGTTCATTTATGCAACGGATTCAGTTGATACAAACCATCGCAGGGTCATAACATGGTACTCGACTTCCGGCGGAATACGTACCACGTGACAGCAAATATGTTCAAATATAGCCAGTGAGAGCCCGTTGATATAAGCCACCTCCCGTGGTGCTCTATTCATCATGACCGTCGTTCAGTTTACCTACGATCAACCATTAGCTAGCTTTTTAAAAGCTTTGAAGTATGTTTAGCTCAAAGTCTCATGCCGCGAATTTCGGTTATACCATCAGCATGTTTGCTGTGAATTTACATAAATGTTCACCCATTTATTATGTTTAAGACATATTTTGCTACGGCACAAAAAGTGTTAACATTCTGTCAGCTGAAGGGATCAGCCTGGTGGTTCAAGCCGATTGTAGGAAATGAGAGATTTGAATAACAATTTAATGTTTTGTCAAATTTGGTATAAAATTGATAAGAACATTATGAATAAGTTCGCTAAATTGAGGTTATATTTTATGATAAAGAATTTCCTTTGACTCAGCACACTGGAAATTAAAGACTAAATAATGCAAAACGGCCACTGCCCCTGGTAAACGAACTGAGACATGTAGCTTGACCGTTCCTTGAGGCAGCATTCACGCTCAATAGACAGGAGCAATTTGTTATTTCTAAAGTCATCGGTATATTGGCAATGGTATCAAATACGTAAAAATCATCTGTGAATTTCACAATTGCTCATTCGCTCTTGTCCCCTTTTCTTATGCGATGCACATCCTAGAGATGCAAAGGATGATGGCCTTTACTGAATATACATAAATGAATATTTCGCCTTGTCGATCAGCCCTACATAATCCAATCTATAAATGTCTCATTGGGTAAAATACCAGTACATTGTACAGTCGTTAAACATTATCTTCATTTCGATGTAACTCATTTTAAGGATACAGAAAGAAGTAATTTATGTAGTGTATCTAGAAAAATAAACAAAGTCAAGCTTTGAATTATCAAATATATATTTGTGAGTTCTTCAAATGAACGGCTGAGCATAAACGATCTGTTAATCTAACAGTTATTGCTTAATGGAATCTGTTCACGGAGATTAAATGTATCATTGATCATCCGGTATGTAGCTCAACATTTTATTCGTTACATTGAGTCGATCTAGACAGACACAACAAATAATCTTACATGAGAAACGGATATGTAAATATTCCACTCAACAAGTAGCAAAGGTAATAAATGAAGAAATGATTGTGAAGTGAAAAATTAGCCGGCGTGTCACCTCTTGATGTTTTGTGTTTCTTTATAGGCGTGTTTAAGCGTAAGTCTGGCTTCAATGAAAGACAATTTTAACGAGTCGTTGTCTGCTTTAAGAAGAAAAAAAGTAAAAGATACTCATAATAGACGAAATGTCTATACCATTGTGCCTGCAACGCCGCGCCAATCCACAAACTTTTAAGAAACATTTGAATGACAAATACGGCTTTTCAAAAAGTTTTTGATGGAAACATAATATAACATGTCTAGGAATATTTATGCCGTATGAAAAAAGTTTGCTCTCAGCTGGACGCATATTGACAAGTTAACCGTCTATTTCTTTTTGTAGAAAAATCCGACAGTGAGAATAAACATTTGCAAATACTTGAAACATCATTAAAACAGTTTTGGTGCTTATCTATCCTGTTTGGTCTTTTCATGATATGGAGGCACAATACTGATTTTCCTTGTTCAAATGCAGTTTCTAAGTGACGTTTCAGTACGCATTGTTAATATACTAAGACTTCTCTTACACACAAAATATCAA
>CM037782.1:35220731-35270731 GCA_021229015.1 Solen grandis | reverse complement strand
ATTTTTAAAGTCTGCTTTGCTTATCCACATAAGTGTGTTGTGGTACCATATGTGCATGCATGTTAAGGTAATAATTACACAGTCTTTGATAATAAAGTAAGCCAATTGAAAGTTCAATCGATAAATAAAACGAATATACATAGATGACATATTTTACATCATCAAATGTATGGTCTTTTTTACATCTAGTAAAGTTTCAGGTTGTATATTTGATTGTGCAATCCCTACTTACTTATTTTGTTTATCAGGTAGAAATGTTATAATCCCTTCTCTTGCATACTGCACTCCCTCCTTGACAAATTTCCGTCGATTTTTGGATGCTTTTCTTAGCATGTTTTTCTTCCGTCTAGAATGCAGTTTATATTGAAAACACGGAACAGTTGGTGTTTGTATAGAATTTGGGGAAGGCGAAGGCGTTCGAGAGGTAACCAGCGCGTCTATGTCTGAGGTATAATTTTCGAAATCGTCGCTATGAAAGCTCTCAATTCGAGCAATAGGCGTTTTAAACATTTGGCGAATAGGGGTACTGGGCATGACAAAGCGAACTGACGGTGTGCTGCCATGCCTTGAGGACATGGCTGAGTTTCCTCTGGGGCGTATAGGTGATTCCCCGTATCCATCTCCGTGGTTCAGTGATAACCCGAGCTCACGAGGGGACAGGAGTATGGGCGCTGAAACACTCCCGTTCTCATCCGAAGTCAAGCTTTCTTTCAATCTCCTTCTGCGATTAGAGGAGAACAAGTTCTCTTGCGAGGAATTGTGGTCACTACTATCTAAATAACCAATATCATCTTGCATTAAAATCTTGTCGTCTAATGAAATTTTCTCCTTTTTTGAATATAACCCACCTACAAAATGATGAGGATTGCTAAATCCGTTCCCATTCTCCTTTTTACAAGGTCTTTCGTTTGGCCTTACCATATCGTCAGGATTTGCATAAAATTCTGCCCTGCACATATCGCTTAAACTCTCACTTATTCCCATGTTTTCTGCACCTTTTTCCAAACTAGCTGCATGGGCACAAGGCTTTATACTTGCTGCTCCTAATAATTCTGTTGAACTGTGTAAATTTTCTGAACTAGAATGTGCAGGAACTCTCAGATCAAATTTTTCCTGTTCAACCCGTTTTTCACTGTCCGTTTTCGGAATTTCACAACTCATTTGGCGTTCGATTTTTTCATCATCTGATAAATTAACATATGAATTTGGTTGCATAGATTCAATGATGATCTCCGGAGATGCTGATAAATTACCACTAGCTGTGTCCTCAAGATTTGGAATTTGCAGATTACAAACATTGTCATTTTTGCTATTTCGTGGCTGTCCATTCACTTTTGTTTTCAAAATGTATTGCTTCGGCCTCACTATTGAGCGGATATCGGCTGCAGCAATTTTAGATTCAACGCTAGGTTCTTCAGGCCCGATCGAGGTTCTAGACTCCGGTCGTGAATTCGGCTGCGAAAGCATTTCTTGTGAACCATCAGTTAAGCCATCATGTAAGTTAGTCGTTGAGCAAGGATTAGAACTGTCTGAATGCGCACTATCTGCACCATCTCTTTGGTCCGTGTTCGTCCTTTGACGATGCCGTCTTGAATATGATGAGTTTGGACCTAGAGTTGATTTCCGCGTAAGTCCTTTAGAAGGGACTGAATTAGAGTAACATTCTTTCAAACCAACTAGATTAGCTGGACGCTTCACTGCTGTTAAAGGGCTTTGTTTTGGCGTATCAATTTTTATTTCCGGTTTATTAAGTGCTGCGGGACTGTGCGGGCTATGTGGACCGGAACTCGGACCCGACCCTGGTGTGCTTGGTCTATTTCGACGCGAGCGTCGCTGACTGCCCTGCCTACTGGGAGGGTCGGCCGAGTTTGGACGCCTTTGGGAGCGACGGCGAGAGGACTTCCGTAGAAGTGCCGAAACTTGAGAAGAGGCCTGGACAGGGGACAAAAGATGTTCATGGGCTCCTCCTCCCGCAGCCTCCAGTTCTGGTTTTGGCGCCCCGTCAGCCGCCTTGAATACAAAACAATGGATACGTCAAATGGTGTTGTATAGATTGAAAGATTGTTTAATGTTACTCGACCAGACAGTTTCTATTTCTAATTCAAAAGTTTGCATATATTCTGTTTACAATACCATTAGATAAATTTCTATCTTTTAAAAGCTTGAAGTGCTGGAATGTTTAGCATACTCCGTCTGAGGTGGAAGGTTCGTGGGTTGCATCCACGACCTTAGCTATCAAAGTTACAAAACCAAAAGGTTCCTTTGCTTGGCGATAGGAATGTAAGGGTTGTCTCGAGACTAGCCTTGGGACAATATGATGAGGTCGATCAATGGTAGACCGCCTTTCTATATCATTTTAATGAAGTATGGCAGGACTGTGAGTCGATTGATTTTCTACTTAATATTAAAAAGACTTAAATCTAAACAAAACTATTCATGCAAACGATATGACACTAAACTCACCATCTATATCTTTAAATGTAATGTGAATCTGGCTTAACCTTTTAATTCTATGTTATTCATTATTACTAGATGATTGTGGCCAATTACAAAATAAGTGTAAGTAAGATATGTTAGAAGGTTAGATATAGTTGCCTTGAATATTAAAACTTTTAATCGAGCAGGACAATGTTTCACTTTTTTTTTCTTCCTCATTTCTCACCTGTGTAGTTGAAGGCAATGGACTCCGAGGAGGACAAGGAGACTTCCTCCGTTTTGATTTCCGCCGGTCAACCCCGAGCCACGTGGGGGCACTGCATAGGGCCATCAGATCAAAATTTGTGCTATTGTGTGATTGAGGGACTTTAGTATCTACCTCGTGATCGGAGGCAGCGTCATCTGGGCAGTTTATATGTGGGGCTGCTGTAGAAAGAACATCATAGCCAGTGAAGATTGTTTCAAAACCTGAACTTACGATTTGAATACGTATTGACGTATTAAAATATACATTTAATACTATAACAGAATAAACAAAATTAGTAAAGAGAGGATAGATGTAATTTTAAGAAGATTACGTAAAAGAGGCACAAAGAAAAGCGATTGACACGTCACACTATCAACAGAACAAAGTTTATATCTGATTTATTTTACGTTTCAGTATACCAATTAAAAAATTTTGTTTCAAAGGGAAAATATTAATCAAGAAATAAAATTTTCATTTTCCTTTCAATAAAAATATTGTTATTATGGATAGAATGTTACAGACAATATAAATATATATTAGGAACAATGCTTCAGTTATATGCAACTAATCTACAAGTAAAATATTGTGACATTGTATTGATTTTGTATGTTCCATAAACGTTCCGTTCCTTCAAATTATAAGAAATTAATTTGCAAAGTAAATGCATGTAAAAGAAAGAAATCTCTAATCTGGATGCTAGTTGCGTAATGAAAACAGTGTTCAAAATTGCACGTCCAAAGCGTGGGTTCTTCAATTTTAAACCAAGTTAACAGCTCAGCTTCTCTCACTCGATACGTGTAAACATTACATAAAACGAGACAATAAACAAACACGTACAGCTAGCACTAGCATACAAATCCCTTGAGACTCTAGTTAGTACAAAACTTGACCCGGGACTTCCAAACACTTTTGGAAACTATTGAGTGTGTGTATACTACGAAAAATACTTAACAAATGTGCTGGTACCGTGATACATCTTTCAACATATAGTCAACGCACATTCACACACACACGTATGTACAGACACTGGGACAGAATAATCATTGCGTGTTACGAGTGGTAGATATCTAATACGTACACCACACTGTTGTTTAAGGATGAGGCATACAACAAGATACATCATTTGGCATTGGGCTCGTAATCGTGGTACAGTGTGTGCAATAGCTCCTAGCGGTGAGCTTTTCATGTTAGTGTGTCAACGGTGAATTTATTTGTAAGGTCATTAACATTTGAAGTTTTAAATATATTTGATTACAAAGTATATGTTTAATTGTAGATGGAGAGAGAAAGACTTACACTACGATAACCCAGATTGTCTATGGGATTTAAACCATGAACGAGCATGATGATATTTTCAGTGGAAAGCTTTCATTTGTGACAACAGGTGAAAGCAATGGTTATAAAAATAATGTATGTACTGCGATGGTTTAACAGAGGACCAGAATTGTATTTAATTGTTCAATTTGAGTTAAAAAAAAGAATAAATAAAAAAAATAAAAATAAATAAAAATTGCAGGAAAGCATATGTTATTTCAAATACGTCCCCAAAATTTACTATTGGTTATATCACTAGTATTAAAAGGTGCGGTCACACCAGAGTGAAAACACACTCAAAAACCTACAAAATCAAGTGTCAAATTACAAACAATACGTTCAGGGTTAAAACATCGCTCTTTTAGTCGTTGACTATAACGTAATCTGGCTTCATGCAAAAAAAGGGGTCCTCGTGCCTGAATCCTAAGTTACCTTTGACGAATTCTTCCCAAAAACACAAAGGAATCTTGTATAAATCCGGGCTTTCCGGGTTATCGGACATTTGATGTGTTGAGGTTTCTTTTGATAATTGATTGGTTTTCTCATTAGAACGGGCTGCAATTCAAAACCACAATGAGGGTTTAGAGTAATTTTTCAACATTTCCTGCGTTTACCCTATTTGCTGAATGATTATGAAAATATCTGTCTCCCTAAAATGGTTATATATGTTTAAGTCAATCAGTTATATACTGTGTAAGGTAACTATTAACTTTTAGTAGTTCTGGTAACACCTAAACTTAATTAAATATTTACATATGTTAGAAAAAAAAGAAAGTACCTAGTAGGTTCGCTAATTATGCATAATCTCAAAATTCAAAGATTGAATACTAAACTCGTCAGGAAATATTTAAATTTCATTACGTTCAATGTTTTACTTGATCATTTAAATTTATTTTTGTACTATTCAAGTTTTATTCATTACATCAAACTAAAATCCATGCTATTTTCCACTCAAAACTCAAAAACCCGTAACTCTTGTTATATATTACCGGTATATTGATATTTAATTACATATTATGATAGAAAAACGAAAAAATATTAGACTTATATTAAGCCAATGTACTATATTTGCATATTTGCAACATCTGAAGTAAATATGACTGGTTCATATAGTCCATAAACAGGAAACAGTTTGACCCTTGTTTTAAACATTGCACATCTATCTTTTATAGTTTTCTTGCTGCAATAAAATGTCACATCTGGCAAAACTAAATATGGCGAAATGATGCAAGTATTGCAAAAGCAAATGCACGAAAGTATAAGCTGCAAAACATGGTCTGAAATTAAGCATTATTGGGAACATATGATCAAAAAGAATAAAAAGGTTTCAATTAATCCAACGTAATTATCACACACACTATATTGGCACACGGCACAAAGAGAAAACAGAAACATTTCATTAAAGCCAAATGGTCAAAAGTGACAGAGAAAACAATGTTTGTTTTCTTGTGTTTCAAGATATGTAGACATACAATTTAACTAACAAAAGCGTGCAAATACGGAAAATCCACACGTGTTAGGTCACACGAATGAAAACAGGAAGATATTGTGGTTTCAATGTAAATTAATTCAGTAACGTATTTCTAATCGTCATTACTAAAATATTTGACATTGAAAGTGTTCACAAAAATGAAGACTGCTTTAGTTAAAAGAATACTTCATGCAGATCGCATTTAAAGGCAGATCTGTTTTCATTTATAGAATCTAAATGACAACGTGGATAAAAATGATTTAATTATATTAATCATATGCTTCAATACGTGTATTTTATGTTTCTGTATGTGTCACATGTATGAGAACATGGTTTCGTGTCTTCTTAAGCTGCAGCACAAAATTCCTTTCGAAGACAGACTCTTCAATCTAATTGTATCTTGAACAAAATTATAAAAGGCTAACAATCGTCAGGCCCCTTTTTTTGAAGTAATTAACATTTTCTTCAAGTAGATTAACTTACTCTGTTTAGATCTATGGTGGTCCCTTTTAGATGAAGAAGGTCTTTGGTGGTGCTTTCTAGTCCGTCGCTCCCTTTTGGCCTCTTGTTTAAGGGTGAAGTCAATATCAAATAAGCCTACAGACAAAATGCATATATCAAAAATCACATATTATAAAACACAATGACAGATATATTTAGTTTTAAGGCATGGTCAGCATTTGCTACTACCAGACTTCAGATGTGCAGTTACTATTTATCTAGACCTACAAGGGTGCATATATACGTTTTTGTCATATGCAAAATGGCATGCTCATTCACGTGTCTTCTTTTGAATGTCTGTATATTATCAAGATTCGGATATCGAAAGTAGAATACCGATTTCAACCACACATAATACAAGGAAAAGAAAAGTAACAAAACAGTTGTATTATAATGACAGCACTCCACCGTGGAAGAAGTTGGTGTCATGCCCTTACCCTTTTCCATGCGTTTGTTGTCCAACATCATATTAAACATGGCTGAGAAATCGTCACATCTGCTCTCATGGACCGTCTTTTCAACTTGTTCTCGTGGTGTCTCCAAGAGTGCAGCAAGCTCGTCAATCACCTGAGGCAAGACAATTTATAGGTGAATTTGCGGTAACGTTCAATGATATATAAAGTATTAATGATAGTCCATTTAAGTCTTCCGTGATATCATGTTCACCAAAGCCTTCAGATACTCCAAACGACAGTCAGGGAAAACAACCATTTTCTCTTTTACCTGAGAATGCAACTCTGCTTTTGCTTTGGTACCCACAAGAGTATTTTCCACTCATAACTCACTTGCAATCTACTATAGAGCTTGCAATCCGTTTGAGACGCCTTTGCTTTGTTTGTAATTTAAAAACAGTTAAGTGATCGATTGCAATCTCTTTCAAATATAAGAAAATTCTAATTTAATACATGTTATATATAAATGAATGTATAAATGGGATAACATGGACGAATAAAAGGAAGCAGTTTTAAATACACCCACAGGCAAAATACTATCTGATTTCTGTATTTGAGTATATTTTTCTTCTTCAGATAATTATCTTATTTTACCAACGAAATATTGTTCATGTAGAATCATCAACACCATGATCTATATTATAGTCTGGGTGTTATACATTTCCATTTAATCTTAGTTTCTACTACTGAACTGTTGCGATTTTGTTGAATTTGTATGTATATCTAATCCCTGTTCAGTCACATGCAACATGCTTGCGTGCAACACTTACACACATGGACAAAACACTTCCCGTTTACATGGAAAATGAGAGGAAGTAAAGATGTAGGCAATGAACACAGATGGGAAATGAAAAGGTTCATGTAAAGAAGGCTAACTTGATGTAAATGTACATGAACAGTTTGAATAGTTTTAGTCAGCATCGTATCCGAAAACTGATGTATTGAATAATACAAATGAGTACAAGAAGTAACAATACCCATGGCCTTTCCAGGTCATTAGTTTTAAAAATTCTGTTTTACGAACTTCCAATAACATGTGTCATTAGACGTATCATCCCTGGGATAAACTTTAGTGAAATATATCTGATTTCATTTTTGTTTTGTACGTGAACCTGGATATTTTCATTTTAAATAATTCAAGTCAGTTAAGAGCATTATTGTTGAAATGAGATAAGCTCAGTCAATACAATGAAAAGATAGCGAAATAACATGATTAGGAAGAAACGACTGAAAAAAACTTGATAGATGCTGGTTTTGGTGATAGTGCGGATGATCTTATTGGAAATTATTAGTGGTGATAGAATATTGACAATAATCTTAATGGATAGTTTAAATAGGTTTTTATACAAAAAAAAAAACAAATGAACACAGCATACAAGGAGAATTACAAGGGTGAATGGGATTGGGTGAGTTTGGTTTTAAGTCATTTTCATGGCTTTTCAAATTGGATAAGTTAAACAAATTCAGCTACTTTCATGGAAAAGGGAGATAAGAAAAAGGGACTGTAAATTATGTGAAAATAAGTTTTAACTCTCACGAATCATAACGCTAACTCTTTCAGAATACTTTTGCTAAATTGAAAAGCATGCCTTGGATGAGATGTAATTTTCCGTCTTTTCGAACTCAAAGTGTGAATGGACATTGTATGGCAAAGGATGTGAAAATGATCCCCACCCCCCTTCCCACCACCCGGGCAAAAAGTGTCAATTTAGGATGAATGTATATGTAAACTTTAAGGATGCCTCATTATTCTCATCACCCATCAAAGTCTGAGACCATGGTATCAATGACCCTTTCTCCTTTTTTGATATATAAACCTTATAAGCAAACCAACACATGTCTTGAAACAGTTTGACCACAGTCTAATGACTGGTTTTGTCTTTGAGCCGCCACTGTACAATTACCCTTTGTTTAATTTTCCCTATCCAAATCAAACAAGTGATGATATTATTACAAGAGCAATAAGTTCTGGACTAACATGAACAGGCTTATCATCAAATGATCTAGAATCAGTTATAGCCGTGTTGTCAATGTCATGGGTACGTGCTGTTTGTTCCTGTTCCATGTATATATAGCTTCAATTAAAAACTGACCGTAATGGTATATTCATTTTATTATATGGCATTTTATCACATGACGTTCCTTGTTTCCCGTGTAATATAACCATTACATATTTTTTTTATATTCAACACGTGTAATATAACAACGTCTTGACGTCATTTAACCATTTACAATTCATAGGATAGAAACAACGTGCAAAAAACGCGCAAGAAACGTCAAAATATTATCATTTTATTTAATCAAAGCATTTAGTCATGTGATAAAAAGAGTCTGACATTCATTCTCGTATAATATTAAACTCGTCCAAGAAAATGGTAAAAAAAACTCGCCAAAGGCTCGCTTTTAACCATTTTCTTCGTTTAATAAAATGCTATACTTAAGAAATAATCAGTTTCTATCTGTGTTTTATTGTGAATTTAACTACAGTTTCAAGTTTAGGTGCATATTATCATATCACGAGGGAGAAGCCTGAGTGGTATAATTATTTGCACCTGAACGAGAAACCTGTGGTTAAATAAACAACAAAACACAGATAGAAACTGACTATTTGGATGCTATCCCGATAATCGCCATTTTTCATCCGCACTTTTTTCTTGAAGTGCGGAAACTTTCAAGCCAAATTACCTCTAAATTCGATTTTCCCCTTAATACACAAATGACGATAATAAATAAATAAATACTCATTAACTTTATATATGTTGATAACATTCTTTACTTATACTTTTTAAATTATCTTAAATTCTTTTTTATATTTATATCTCTTGCTGCTCCCATATAACTTGCAAAATGAACATCAACATGGTGTGCCGGTTATCTCACTTAAATATTGTAAATTACGTCATTTTGTTACGTCATCATCGTGAGGGCGTGCGCGCGCTGCGACCTATGCTTTGTTGCGAATTTACACACAGTTTGTTTCCTTCTTTCTGTATAGAGACAAAGATGAAAGTCGTGTTAGAATGTATGACAATTCATGTGATATCCTATATATATATATACATACTAACACAGCTGCTTTCTTATCACGTACTTTGTGATACTTAACATGTTACATATAAGTTACAGACCGAATTACGTCACTGCGCGACACACGCGTGTATTCTATATAAGCTTGTGTTGGTTTTTGATGCAACTAACTTTGATTGAAAATATATTTATGATGTTGGGGCAACTGTATTGAATAATATGGTAAGGAACGGAATCTGACATCATTTAACTACGGAGGTCGTAACATTGTATAAATGTATGCCTTCATTATATTCTATCAGGTTCGATCAGTCTGGCATTCATTGAACACATGATATAATGAATCATTGTTTAAAGGAACCTTGTATAAATGTGATATTCTATATAGTTAATTCTGCTCCACTCTCAACTTTCGGCGTTTTTTTTTTTTTTTTTGGGGGGGGGGGGGGGGTGCAAATCCCACAGGATGACGTAATACATCTACGCAGGCAATATCCCACAATCTGACAATGTCATTTCAAATCATCCATTCATAACACTCGGTTCAAACTCGACCGAATATAAACGGAAGTTAATAGAGGAGCAGACTGATGCTAGCATACATTATACAAAGTTACGATCTTTGTAATGAAGTAATGTCCGTTCCTTACCATGTTTCAATATACAGTGAAGGAGAACGATTTTTTTTTTCAGTCGTGCATATTATTGATATTAATAAAGATTTCCAATGCGTGTTATATTTCTGCGTTTCTGGCGCCAGTGTCCTTGGTATAAGATTATGAATAGAAATTCATTCAAAGTCTGATCATTCATGTTTATTTTGTTGTTGTTGTAATTGCGGTAAATGTCATTTATATCAAATTTGATTAAACATGTCCATGAAAATGTTATAAGATTCGCTTGATATATTCATTTTCATGAACTCGTTTAGTAAAATTTGATATGAAATAACAAAATTCTGTCAGTTTCTTTATATATATATATGTTTCAAATATATCTTTTCTTTTTAATTTCATTGCATATGATTCACGATGAAAACATGTAAAGCGTATTTCATTCCAATGTGTTGTACGTGCAAGGTGGACATGGATATATGATGTGATAAATGTGAACAAATGACGTATACAAATGACAGAAGCACGTTGCACGGAATGAACGTGCATAGTTTAGATATACAGATACAACATACTTATATATATATCTCAACAAATATTTTTCGACGGAAAAATTCTAAATAAATGGAAATGTACAGCTATATAATCCAAAATGAAATGTGTGTGCATCTCTAAGAAAGAGTCGCCATGGCTTGTGCGGAATATTTGGAACATTCATCTTAAAGATCAAATAAAAGAAGAGGAGCTGAAGTCAGGTCATGCTGCCTGGGCCATCCTTTAACTGAAAATGCTCTGTCAATACATGGGGCATCACTGATAGGTAGACACCACCTTAAAAGTGGTGTTGTTTATTAGTTTTATATATACATGTATTTGAATATATTATCGAAGTGACCAAATCAAATCACATAATTATATACTTTTTTGCAGGTCTGGCAATATTTCGTTAAGTTTTAAATAATTTATAACCTGAAAATAAGAAAAAAAAATATTAACTTCATAAATCTTATCATCTATGTATTGACAGATCTAGAGTAGAGACATTAGTTTTTAGAAAGAGGGAAAGGGAAATAACTCAGATATTGTAGAAAATTAAGATAAGCAACAGTTCTGTCCCTTTACCTCCTCTGTCTCCGTGTCATACAGGAATTCCTGTTGAGGTGTACAATGAAACCTTTACGTTTTGAATCTTGCTTTCGTTTTCTACTCATAAATATTGAAATTTACTTTCAGTCACAAAAATCTTGATCAAAACCAGAAAAACGCTTATTTTAATGAGGAACATTTTAAATCATTTACATTATCACTAAGAGTCTAAAACACGATTTTGATTAAAATCTCTAGTTTTGGTGATGTTCGTATAATTACACATTATTTATCCACACATATTTTTTACGATTAGTAGTTGGATAGTTTTCATATATCAGTAAAGTAAACATACAGATATTTATCATGGCATAAAAAAGAAACACTTGTAACTAAAACAACTTTAAGGTCAATATGCACTCAATATGCACCCCTAAATATGAAGCTTTCGCTTTATTGGGGAAGACAATAGAACATCGCTCGGAAAAAAGAGAATTCTTATGAAGCGCAGCCATAGCCTAATTCATTGCATTGACAAATAAAGCCACCTTTTACCACACTAAGACTGAATCAGCTATGGCTGTGAGTGACTCACGGGCCGATCATGATTTAGCCTTCGAAATGCCTTATTTTCTCATTATCATATTCACAGTGATCTCCCCTTACAAGTACTTCAAGGGAGGTAATTGCTGCGTGGAGTAAAGTGATGTTTAACTGTTAAAGGTTAAAAGATAAACAGGATTTTATTCCGGCGGTGTAAATAGGATCTAGTATTAAAACCTCCCTTATACAATGGCCCTTTGTCTGCGAGAGCCGTTAAAAAACACACACAATAAAATGCTCATACATCATTTATTCATCGAGCGTTGTTCTACTAAAAATCTGAAGGAAAAGTATATATGTCATAACTATTTATATTTTGTAATCAAGATTCGTGCGAGTGGCTCTAGCTACTTGAAACATTCACTGGTGCGACTCACTCGACTGCTGACGTAACAATTGTGACGTAAGCTTACTTGTTTACGTAATTTACGACGGAAATGATGACTCTCCTACAGTGAAAGAAATAATAGTATCATTTTAATTATGTTTCTATTTATATTTATCAATCTGGGACTGCAAGCATACATATTGCAATTCCTAACCAATGTTACACTGAAAAAGTACCCTCCACCATAATACAAAACAAAAACATGCTCTGAACGTTTGTCTCCCTGATATCAATCCTTAGTCCTTCATTAAGAAACACTTCGCATATGCATTTTCCACATTTCATGCTCATTTTTATGATATCTCACATTTTATATTTTGGCATCTTTTAACAAAACGTCAAAAACACTTAGCAAATCTCTATCTCAATTTAGGTCGTAATCTAACAAGTGAAAGGTGACAGGTGGGCCAAAGAACTCTTTTGGCGTTGATAACTAATAATTTATTTTACTGAGGATTGAATTGTAACTAACATTAGTTGAAATAGTTCTCGGAATCTGGTAACATATGCTGTTAGTTCGAATCTGGAACATGTCCTCGTTAGTTCTCGAATCTGGAACATATTCCTCGTAACATATGTCCCTCGTTATTCGGATTGGTACATTGCCTCGTTAGTTCTCGGAATCTGGTAACATATGTCCCTCGTTTAAATCAGCGGTCATTGTTTTATACGTATTTACGCTGGTTACACAAAAAAATCGAATTTGCTACGCGTTTTTGACGTTGGGACTTGGAACGTAGTTTTTGGATTTGGCCAAATCGAAAGTTAGCTCCAAATCCAGTGATTCCGACCAAATGTTTGGACTAATTCACCCTGGTTGTGGCCAATTCACAAATAATCAACAAGCCATGCTTCAGTATGATAGGTGGATGCGAAACCGGGCTATTTTGACGGGTTATTTCTCTCTTTACACAATAGTTTGAATTGATCATTACATTGTTTACTTCATATTTTGTTTCTGTGTCCGTGGTTGTTAATATATCATAAGATTTTCACTTTGTATCTCAATACCGTTTTTCTTTCTTATTCCGTTTCCTTTCCACCGTTCTTCGTCTTCATTTGGACCGACCAACCTTACAGTCAAAATATCTTAAGTCGACTAGATATATCTTTTTCTAAATGATTAAAATCATTTTATATATTTTAGCGTGTTTTTTTTTTTTTCAAATAAAGGAAAAGAAAACAATAACACGTAAATACTGTTACTGTTTCTTCGATTAAGTATCAGTTTGTATCAAAATATGATTACCGGTATAAGTTTACCAAATTACATTGAACATTCTTATCATGAAGACTGAACCTGTTTCTTATCAAATGCCAAACAAAAAGGCGTTTTTTCTCCAAGGATTTTAAGCAACATCTACATACGCATTTTCTCAATAAACACAGAATATTTCATCAGAAAAAAAAACTAAAGTAGGCATGATCCAGTGAGACAGGTGTCAATGGACCAGTTCACTCAGAAACGAGACGTAAACCTACAAGAACTTCTCGAACACCTTCCCTACATGCTGATTTTTAATTCCAGACAATTTTCAATGGGAAATAAACATACATTTGAGATTTTCCCCAGTCACTGATTGGTCAATTTAAATCAGCGAATTATACCGGGTATTTCCGATCCTCTGGTGAAATTGTCTATATTGGCAACTTCAGAATTTTCAAAACTACAGCTAATGTTGACGGCGTGCAGTACATCACGTTATCCAGAGGTAGAGATAGGTACACAACACATCCGCACCCTGTTTGGACATTTCCGGCTCAATGTACTAGTCCCGTCAAAGAAAGATATCGATAGAATTTCAAATATAATCAAACTTGTCTTCAGCGGTCCGTCAAGCGAACAATAGAAAGGGACCGCTTAGCATTGATGGTTGCTAAATGAAGGTTAAACATAAAACAAAATACTAGTTTGGTAATATCAAAACTGACCGTTTAACGCAGATTGGCAGCTTAACACAGGTATCCGCTAATACCGGTTCAAATTATTACAGTAATTCTTTATATAATAGCCACTTGTGTTTAATATTTACCATGTCAGCTTAATATATTATTAAAAAGTTTCACATCCACGTATCTACTCTTCATATGAGAGAACAGCAAGAGTTAGTTTAAGGTAATCCACTCATCATTAAATTAAAAGCATGATCCTTCAAATGCTTAAAAAGATATCGTTGAAGATGCAAGCATCCCCTGACATGGAGTTCAAGGCTTTTCTGCTCGAAGTCTCAAAAGACTTGCAATTACTATATAATTATCACGATTTATTGATGGGCCATGACCACAATTCAATGATGGACGGCTTACCTTAAAAAGGTTAGTAATTAATTTGACAATTCTCTGTCATAAAACAATATGTTGACTTTAAAACTGTAACTTAAGTCGAAGTTCACAGGAAATGCTCAAAATATTTCGTACATTAACGTATTTTGAAAAATTAACTATAGTACAGGTTTATGAATAAGCAAAATTAGTATAACAATAAAGATAATAAATGAAATAAACCACTATTTTGTTTTGAAATTGAAATCTTTCGACGACTGTTCCATTCCATTTTAATATTTCGACAAAACAAAACATACAGTCAAACGCAAGAGCGAGAACAACACAATATTTTGCCTCGTTTAAACATTTGACAAGAGAGTTGAATAGACAATGTCAGAAGAAGGCACTGCACATAAAGGACAGAAAAACACATGCTTCATGGTGTATGATAACTTTTGATCATTCATTCATTATGTATCCATAAATAACTCACTATGATCGTAACATATTTCACGGTCTTTCTGCTTCCGTATCAAAACAATGACAACAATTATTAGACCTATTAACTAACAAGTGAATACTAAACGCTATCATCAAATTGTTTATATATTTCAATAACAAAACCAAAATATGATAATTATAATCAATATAGTAATATATCAACCAAACTTTAATGACAGTGATTGATAAATGATTAAGTAGAGCAATAATGGGACAATACTGAGGTCACGATAAAAAAATATGCAAATCCAGAATCGGTAAACTGAATAACCATTATTCATAAAATTATACCCGGGGACGTTCGTACGACAGACCGTTACTGGGAGATTGCCATTGGAAAAACTTATTCAGATTGAATAAATGCAAAAGGCAAGCGAGTGGGCTCTCCGGAATCTGTAAGTTCTGGTTGAAAGAGAGGCAATTCGCCATCATTAACACACAGGGTACCCATGACTATGTATGGTGGCCGATTTTTGGCTTTTTACGTAGCAGACTCACAGGAGACGGAGACAAAGTAAACAGTTATCTACTTAAGGATGTAAAAGCAATATGCCATTCTTAATTTTGTAAGATTTAAGCAAAGCATTTTTACTCCACTATGGAATTTTGTCATTTTGTCAGTGATCTTATAAACTGCATATCTAGGTATTTTTCTTAATTTGAGATATCTTATTTTCAGCTCAGTGGCGCTAAAGTTTTGGTCAACGGAACAAGCATCTGCCTAGAAAAAAGACAAATGTCAGCCACCTATGACAAGTTAAAACATATATCAACTACATGTATTTGCATTTTATGGCTATCTTATGGCTACCTTTCATAGTTTATAAATTAACTTGATGATCACTATAAGTTTTATTATCATACAATATTAACCTTCAGATGTTTAAACAATTTTCACAAATCAGAAGGTTGAAGACAAATATATATGGGCCCGTTTAAAATGAAAGCAATGCAATAGACATTCAAAATGAATATGAGTAATCATTATGGCATTTATAACTGAACCAATCTGACAATGGAACGCGGCAATATGTACACAGCGTTTTTGAATATTTGTAAAACCTAAAAACATGTCTGCAATATATTTTCCACAATTTCGAACACTTTCTCTTTTTTTTTCATTATTGTATCATCACCTGGTTTAAGAGACCAGGGTCGTGAACTTAAGTCTTTCCCGATGTGTTATATGCCGTTTCCAAAGTTCATCTGGTCTTTCTCCAATATTTGGTGGTTTCTGAGTTGGAACACACAGCCAACAATGAAAAACAATATCACCGAAATATCTTCCAGTTAACATGTTATTGTAACACAAATAACGAAGCTTAATAACACACAAACATGTTGCAATAAAGAGTGGCCCCGAACGTTGAGACTGGATACTCTTCGTTTATGCAACAAAAACGAATAAACTATGTAACTAATGGAGTTTTCCCAATATAAAATAGCTAATAATGTTCTTTTTTGTTTAACCAAACTACTGCATCCCATGTAAATACAATAAAAAGTTATTTTCAACAACATAATTATCAAAAAATCAATATTTATTTAACCATGCGTTAGTTCCACCGACTTAACTAAGCGCTAAGTAATACTTAAATACTAAGGTTCATTTATCATCACTTTTGTTTCTATAAACATAACATTTTAACACATTTATTGTTAGTCAGAAAGGTAAATATTTATTCCAACTTTGTAATTTACTAAACTTTATCTACATCAAGAACGATTTAATGTCTTACGACAGTGACTGTGTCCCCAATGAGTTTAAGCAATACTTAGCGCCTAATATTGTTGCTGGGACTACAACCATGATTTAATAACATCCCACCGCCTTATTTCCGTAAAACAACTGAGCGTAGGAATACAACCGGAAAGAATAATGAGACATTGATGGTAGATAGATACATAACTATCGTAGTTTAATGGATATAGACTGCCGGACTACTTTTAGTATTCAAACCTACTTCAAAAGACGAAAGTCCCAAAAGATTCTTTAAGAATTACAAAAATCTATATCTCTAAATGTGATTTTGGATTATGGAAATAAGACGCTGAAAGATCAACCCTTTTAATTTACAGAAACATTTATACATAGAAGGGGCTTGAATGTTGTTACAGTTCTATAATGATCCCTTCTCACCAGTGACAACGTTTGTAAACCATAAATTTTATATTTTGCTACTACAATTTGATTTTAAGCATTTCCTCTAACAGCGTTTTGCACATACAAAATGTATGTGTAAGCAGTTATATGAATCATTGAAAATGTCAGGAAATGTCAAATATACTTATAAAGGTTATTAGGTCATGACTTTTGAAGTGAAAAATAATATTTCATGTGGAAAGAAGTGAGAAAAACACGTATCATGAATATACAAATACGTAGTCAATGGCTCTGGAGGGTCACTGCAGGAACGATAACTCTCGATAATCTACATTTCAGAGAAGTCTGCAAGACGTGACCTTGACCTTGTGTCCCTACCTGAGTTTTTGTGACTTTATCCCTTGGTAACGACTGATACGGGCAGAAGGGGATTTTGTTTGCCGCGGTGACCCATGGATGGTTTTCACAGTCCGTTAATGGAAGACGAAGCGTGACTGAAGGTTCGATAAGCTTCTTCAGCAGTTCTGTAAGGTCTGTGGGCAGGAAAAAATATGTTATAACAAATATCTTGTAAGATTTTTATTTTGGTATCAATTTTTTATAACGACAAGACAACTGGCATCGGTAATCGCTGCTTATCAGCCTTCTGTAGATTTCTTAAGGTTGAATTACTTTTATGTTACAGAGGATCACATGTTACACATAATCAATAAGGAACATTATAACAAATATAATACAGCAACAGTCATTTAACGCATCATAATATACAGGTATATGATAAAATGTGTCATTTACCAGTGAACCTTTTCTGGTAAATTTTCAAATTTACTTATTTTGTCCTTATATTAATAATATTATATTATTAATACAATCTAAATAACATGTTTTAAAAGTCCTTAAAAGGAGGGTCCATGGCGGAGATGGGTCAACTAACCTTGCGATATACTGTGCAAGGTGAGTTCCTTCATGTGCGTCTCCGTGAGACCTTTCTCAATCTGTACCAACAGTTTCTGACGGCGGTACTGGTCCGTGTAGTGGGTTGAGAAGGGGAGCTTTCCGATCACCATGCCGTACAAGATAATACCACTGAAAACAGTGAAGCGTATACAGCTCATGTGTGTCATATGATGTAGTACTACTGTAATCCCTACATTGTACAGCTCATGTGTGTCATATGATGTATTATTACTGTAATCCCTACATTGTACAGCTCATGTGTGTCATATGATGTAGTACTACTGTAATCCCTACATTGTACAGCTCATGTGTGTCATATGATGTATTACTACTGTAATCCCTACATTGTACAGCTCATGTGTGTCATATGATGTAGTACTACTGTAATTCCTACATTGTACAGCTCATGTGTGTCATATGATGTAGTACTACTGTAATCCCTACATTGTACAGCTCATGTGTGTCATATGATGTATTACTACTGTAATCCCTACATTGTACAGCTCATGTGTGTCATATGATGTATTACTACTCTTAATCCCTACATTGTACAGCTCATGTGTGTCATATGATGTATTACTACTGTAATCCCTACATTGTACAGCTCATGTGTGCCATATGATGTAGTACTACTGTAATCCCTACATTGTACAGCTCATGTGTGCCATATGATGTAATACTACTGTAATCCCTACATTGTACAGCTCATGTGTGCCATATGATGTATACTACTGTAATCCCTACGTTGTACAGCTCATGTGTGTCATATGATGTATTACTACTGTAATCCCTACATTGTACAGCTCATGTGTGTCATGTGATGTATTACTACTCTTAATCCCTACATTGTACAGCTCATGTGTGTCATATGATGTATTACTACTGTAATCCCTACATTGTACAGCTCATGTGTGTCGTATGATGTATTACTACTGTAATCCCTACATTGTACAGCTCATGTGTGTCGTATGATGTAGTACTACTGTAATCCCTACATTGTACAGCTCATGTGTGTCGTATGATGTAGTACTACTGTAATCCCTACATTGTACAGCTCATGTGTGTCGTATGATGTATTACTTCTGTAATCCCTACATTGTACAGCTCATGTGTGTCGTATGATGTAGTACTACTGTAATCCCTACATTGTACAGCTCATGTGTGTCGTATGATGTAGTACTACTGTAATCCCTACATTGTACAGCTCATGTGTGTCGTATGATGTATTACTTCTGTAATCCCTACATTGTACAGCTCATGTGTGTCGTATGATGTAGTACTACTGTAATCCCTACATTGTACAGCTCATGTGTGTCGTATGATGTAGTACTACTGTAATTCCTACATTGTACAGCTCATGTGTGTCGTATGATGTAGTACTACTGTAATTCCTACATTGTACAGCTCATGTGTGTCATATGATGTAGTACTACTGTAATCCCTACATTGTATAGCTCATGTGTGTCATAGGATGTAGTTCTACTGTAATCCCTACATTGTACAGCTCATGTGTGTCATATGAAGTATTATGATGTAGTACTACTGTAATTCCTACATTGTACAGCTCATGTGTGTCGTATTATGTAGTACTACTGTAATCCCTACATTGTACAGCTCATGTGTGTCGTATGATGTAGTACTACTGTAATCCCTACAATGTACAGCTCATGTGTGTCATATGATGTATTACTACTGTAATTCCTACAATGTACAGCTCATGTGTGTCGTATTATGTAGTACTACTGTAATCCCTACATTGTACAGCTCATGTGTGTCATATGATGTAGTACTACTGTAATCCCTACATTGTACAGCTCATGTGTGTCGTATTATGTAGTACTACTGTAATCCCTACATTGTACAGCTCATGTATGTCATATGATGTAGTACTACTGTAATCCCTACATTGTACAGCTCATGTGTGTCATATGATGTAGTACTACTGTAATTCCTACAATGTACAGCTCATGTGTGTCATATGATGTAGTACTACTGCAATCCCTACAATGTACAGCTCATGTGTGTCATATGATGTAGTACTACTGTAATCCCTACATTGTACAGCTCATGTGTGCCATATGATGTAGTACTACTGTAATCCCTACATTGTACAGCTCATGTGTGTCATATGATGTATTACTACTGCAATCCTTACATTTTACAGCGCATATATTCCATATAGTAACAAGAACAGTACAACGTATATAAGATAATACCATTGCAGACAATATAGCATATAAAACTGATATGTGTGGTATAAGATTATACCACTGAAAACAGTTAGGCATATTGTAACCTGATTCAAGAATTTAATGTTATGTTTTATCACAATGTTTGGTGGTGAAGGTGGGGGTTCACATTCACATTCACCTATTTCTGAAGTTAGTTCATTGTTAATATTCGTGGGGCCTTTTGCTTATAAAATAATACAACTCGAAACAATACAATGTGCAATAACCTCATTTATGCCGTGTAGGCTTATTGAACTGGCTGTCAACACCATACATATTAAAACAACTGCAAATAATCTATTGTTCATATATTGTTCATGTAATATATGGCATTGACGTTGTGATGTTTGTCTTTATCGAAATAAGCATTAGGACATGAATCATTGACAAGCAGGATGTAATAACTTATCTCCCTATCGATAAAAATTAACCCTTTCCCTCATAGAGGAAACCATGAAAAGACCTATGCGAACAACATAAAACCATTAAATTTGGTAAGGTTTAACTGTGGTTTTCTGCAGATCAGGCTTTATGTGGTACCTACTGAGTGCGTCAAAATGAGTCTATATGAGGGAAAGGGTTAAACACAAAAACAACATATTATGTTAGTGCGCTTTATATTTAGAATTACATGTGGCATTGAAATGTCTAAAATAGAAATGCAGCAAACACGTGCTAGTTGAAAAGTGTCTTTACTAGTCATTCCAATTACATTACTGATTCATTTACACTTCACCTAGCGCGGGTCACAACTTGTACTAAGCAGTCAATGTGGTTCGAAACGGGGTCCCTTGCTTTAAAATATGCCCTTTCTGGAGAGTTCCTTGAGGTAGGCAGTCACATTTCTACATCCTACATTCCCTACACAGATATATGTGACTGATTTCAGTCGGTATGTAATTTCTGCCTTTAATGACAAATAATTTGGCAAAGGTTGAAGTTTATTGTTTATTTTGGTTTAACCTACAACGAACATAAGGATCCTGTCTACATGAGACAGATATAGTGGCAGCTCTACGCCGTAGCCAAAACTTTAAGACATGCTGCCAAACCCAGTCACATTATTCTGACAGTCCTTAAACTACGCTGAGCGCACAGCAAGGTAGTCACAACAGTACCAAATGTCGTTTACGGAGCACTTGGGTAATTTTGCTTGATACACATGCAACAAGGAAAGGTACCACTTACAGACTCCAGATATCGACTTCCGGTCCGTATTTGTCGTTGGTGGCAATAAGTTCGGGAGCGGCGTATTCCAGAGATCCACAGTGGGTTTTCATCAGTTCACCTTGGCTATATGTGTTACTTAATCCAAAATCTGGATTGAGAAATAGACCTTTATGATTAATATCAAATTTATGTATTATACTGACATTTAATTTACACTAAGAAGATTCAATATACATGTATCAAATATAAACACCCGGCCCAACAGGCTTATGAGTCACCTTAACAATACATGTATAAGTATTTATATGATACAGCTAAGTGATATCAAAGTTATAGTTATGCTGCTTTTGTTTATTTCATTATTTTATTTCCTGATAATGCTAATGCAAAGTGTAGAACAAAACAGGCATATAGAAAGAAAAGTTAACTCATATCCAATCACAATTAGTATTTTTATTGGAATTGTCTCCCTTTGACCGTAGGTTATGTTCCAGGTGACTTACCTATGACTTTAACGTTTTTGTGTTTATCGTCTAAAAGAATATTCTCCATTTTGAGATCTCTGAAAAAAGATAGAAAGGGAGGTTATATTGATTGATAGACGCTGCAAATACGTAATTAAAAGAATTTATACACTGATAGGCTAAGTGTACGTTTTACATTAGAGTAACAGATGATGATGAAGATGGTTCTGTTGATGATGATGATGACGATAATGATAATAATAATAATGTTAACAATGACAATTAATAATACCTACAGAAGCAGCAGCACGAATATATTTTTAACAAAGTCTATTATTTGTCATTCAAATGTCTAAATAAGAACGTTTTCCAGAAGCTCGTAAACTGCAAACACAATATGAAGTATTATTTTAATTTAATTATTTTTCCAGTGTCATATCCTAATTGACAAAACGCTACAAGAGTCCGGGGTCAGGTGCGAAGGACAGGCAACGATATCAAAACAAGGTCAACCACCGGGTGACACTGGTCACCATGGCAGCCAAACAGCCGCTTATGTTTCCCGACATATGTCTAATCAATTCCGAATAATACGTTACAAGCATCTCTAGAAGACAAGATAAGCGAAAAAGCAACACAACAAGTGGCTGGAACAGCTCATCAGACAGAATGACTGAGATTCCAACATAGCCAACTAATTGTTTGACACCTTTGTGAACCCAGTACCGGGTTTAATTGAGGTGAGACCAATCAACACTGACAAATTAGAGCAACTGATATGCCCTCATCGGCTGGCAGCATTGACTGGCTCTGTATCAATTGCACTGTCAGTGCATGTACATGCAAGCTAAGGTTGAGTCCATCCGTTTAACATTTTAAAAAAAAATATCTTTGACTTACAACGACCCTGGCAAATTTCTTGACTTGTTCTTAGAGAAAAATAATCATTTAAATGAGAGTGCATGTATTTGATTTTATCAAACAAATGGATTATTTTTTTGTTGTTGTTTAATAACATCTTCTGATAACTAATACTGTTTTTTGATAGAAAAGATCAAGCACTCATTTTCCCCAAAAATCTATATATCACTAGTTAGTAAGTTTAAAGTCATGCGTCATTTTTAACATACGTGTACATGCGAAACATGTTAGATATTTGATACACTGGGCTACCCTTACACGTACAATGCCGATGTTTTCTTGAGAAAATAAACACATAGCAATCAAAATATTTGACACAACAACATGAACGAACAAGCGTGATATCGAATTCATACAGTTATTTTAGCTTACTGGTGAATAATGTAAGATGTGACAAAACTTAGAATTTGCAGATTGGAGATCTGATAGTATCAAAATATGCTGAACCAAATCACGTTTGTGTGCCTTTTGAACATTCATGAAAATAAACATGCACCCACAATTCACGGGTCACGTGGGGTCAGATCATGGGTCAATCGGGGTCACAAGCAACGGCCCGGAATAACAATTTACGGCCTATCTCGGTAATTAGCCTAAATACATCGGCAGGAATCAGATTTCAGCATTAACAGACACGAGAGGGGAGAGTTGTTTTCATACAGATTCAAAATAATTATAACAGTGTGTACGGCGGAGGTTTGCTTTATTGCCTTTTCAGATTTATTGCATTAAGGTATGTATGAAAAAGCAATTATAGTTACAAGGGAAGTCCGTATTCCACCACCATTGATGTTAAAAGAGGGCCACATGCATATGCCATAAAACAAATTGTCAAAATCTGCCATTAAGAAAGGCTTATCTCTCCCCCCCCCCCCGAACGGGCGAG
Organism: Solen grandis; assembly: GCA_021229015.1. Lineage (NCBI taxonomy): Eukaryota > Metazoa > Mollusca > Bivalvia > Adapedonta > Solenidae > Solen > Solen grandis. Next base: position 35,247,093 of record CM037782.1, on the reverse strand, counting down.
TTTAGATGTGCATCTGAAATAACGTAGTGAGCTCACATTAATATTGAGCTTTATTCAGCTCTCCGGTGAGCTTACAGAGATTATGAATATAGAAATGTAGAAATGTGTATTGGTCTTCAAAACAGTGCTGCATGGCCGTAGAGAACCGTGTACCATCAGTTAATATGAATGGTATATATAGTAAATACAGTATATAATCATATCTAAAAATAATTTGATAATTTGAGGAGAAAAGGTCTTGAATCAATAATTTGAACATTTTGGATATATTTACCATGCTAATAAACATGGCGAAAGAGCAAAATTTAAATGTACAGCATTTTATAGGATATCAACTATGTCTGCTTTTTTCAGGGTAAATAAAACGTTTGGAAAATTACTTTGATTACAGAAGACGCGTTCATTAAAATACCGAGCAAGAATGTTCCAAACAATGCCATATTACCGTTATCATTATTTTCATGTCAATGATATTTACCTATAAATTTCACCTAATAGCAGTTAAATTAAAACACTCTTTTTAAATGTTTAAACAAGGAGTTAGCAGTTATTATAAATCTACATGAGGGAAAAAATTATGGCTTTATCCATTCTGTAGGCATTTTCGCTGACTCCATGTTAAAGGATGACGGGCGGATATTTATTCTTCAACATTTTTGTCATTCATAACAGAGGGTGATGTGTTTCCACTCACGTAGAACAGAACATCTGCAATCTATGGGCCCTCGAAACACACGCTCGAGAATTTTTAAAACATTCGCTTCCCATTTGATAAATGTAGGACCAGATTCGTTCTGGAATACTCGGATACAATTTCTTCATCAGCAACTCTAGTGCCATGTGTTTTAAGACACGATAGGTCTTGGTTTGCCGTTATATCAACAAATATTTGAAATGAAGGATTTTTTTCAAGGGAGCCCTATGGTTCTATAAAATGACGGGAAGAAGCGTTTACTTGAAAAGTCGTTATGCTGCGTGGCAAAGATGTCGTATAATTTTCGTTTACGTTAGAATTAATGATAGCAGGCCGTCACGTTGTAAACTGTTTTTGACAATGATCACATGTGATGTTGATGAAGCTTAGTTTTAACCATATGCTAGCCTACTGAATATCTCGTTATCGGGACAAACTTTTACCGAGAAACCCGTATAAACACTTAAAGAAAATTTACTACACCGAAGAATAACATATACAGAAAACTAGATTACAAACTTAAACAAATTGAAAAAAGGTTTATATCGAGAAAAAGAATTTTACCTCATGTCTTGTACATTTTTATTTCTAAGCGGATGAAATGTGTAGAAAGTGAGGGGGAAACAAGATTGCAGAACGTTGTTCAACTATAAAACATTGGCGGGAGTGTTAATACGAAACTCATTTGAAATAGTTTCTTGTGTTGTTATCTAGTTATTTTATATGTATCATTAAATAAATCAATACTAAACTATCAATAGATCAGAATAAAGCATAACATTCGCAAATTATATGTCATTACTATGTAAATGTTGTGGTCCCTGAAACGTCCAGTAAATTTCCCTGGTGAAAACAGATCGAAACCTAAAACCCAACATCATTTTTGTTAGTTCTGAATGGATGATTTGGCCAATGAAAAAGGGTGGACCCTTTTACAATAGGCCGGATGTAAGTGTCTCCTTCTCCACTACCATTATCACTCTAACTACCCAATCTTTTTAAGGGTTTCGGTAATTATTTACAACTTCCACGAGTGCCAAGTCGGCATCAGCAATAACCCATCATCTCAGGTCCACTGGAGTCCTATCTATCAGGATTAGAGAATATAGGGGGTGAATAGCTTGAGAACGAATGGTCAGGATTAGAAATGATTTGAAGATGTTTGTGTATTAATAAGTTTAAGGGTTGAATGTGGGTATTAATCCGGGATTCTCGGGGTCGAAGCAACGGCGAGTGTCAAACTTGGAGATGTGAATGAGCTGACCGCACTTTTTCTGCCCATTATATTTAAAATGGGACTGTAAAACTCATTATATGCCGGTAAAAGGGGGATTAATTTACCGTCAGTTTGTACCCGCAACCCTTGCTCGTCGACATAGCAACGGTACCTACAGGTTAAATATTTATGGTCGGTCAAGAAGCCCATTAGGCGAGGTCCGGCCAGAAATGCTTTCAGATAAAATAAATGAAACATAAAATATGACTTTTCATTATACCAATGTAAATCCAAGAGGCCGGTTGCTATGAGCACATACAGGAATTTAGTTATCGCCATGTTCAACATTTATTTAATGTGTTTATTATTACTGAAATATAGTTTCATTGTGGTGTTTCTAGAAATTATAATTAAGCCTACCTGTATATTTGGGCTGGTTATTGGCACTTGCAATTACAATTTTGTGCCAGATTTTCCCCGATGCTCTAATAAATAAGTAAGAAAGTGAATACATATTCTATTTGCAAACGTTATATTAAATTATTTTATTTTTAACAAAAATCGAGGTCCGCATTCCGGGCCTCAGATATTTGACATATACCATCAGATTTGAAGACCGAGGTGTCATGAGAAGAACTTAGCAATAAAACTGGATTAAGACTGTGTCTTGCGATGTTAAACATCAGGGTTCCTCTAATCCCATTTACATTTACTTGCTAAGTGTTTGTGTCACAGTCCAGCGGTGTTTAAACGGTATTCCATGCTTAGAGCACAGTCTTTGACACGCGTGCTTTTAGTTCCAGAAAATATCACGTAAATCTTTCCTCATATTTAGAGGTTATATATGTTTATGATTCCGAATACTAAATACACTGATAATATCATGGTCAAAAATGGAAATTACGTAACGTAGCCTTCAAGGTCGACATCATGAAACCATAAAGACAAAATATTATTTAAAAAATAAAATTAATAGTCATCAAGTGCGTGTCATCTGATTCACGTGCTGACGGATAGACATGACCAGAGAGACCAGACAGTTCAGGCGATGCATGATCAGACCAGACAAGACCATAAATGATAACCAGGCCCCGTATTCTTGAAACATACTTAAGTAGGATCATAGGCCCATTTTCAATGTCCTACTGAAATCCTTATTGAAATTATTTGACAGAGTTTGAGTCTGTGAGTGTTAATCACACTTACGTACGATTTCTGTTATCGAGTCAATACCAGTTCAGACCTAACTATACAGACAGATATACCAAACCAGATATGACTAGATATACAAATAAAACAAAACAGACAGAAAAGACAGACCAACCAAACCAGATAAGACTAAAAAGACAAATAAGACAAAACAGACAGACATGACTGACTAGACAGACAGACCAAACCAAATAAGACATGACTGACTAGACAGACAGACCAAACCAGATTAGACAAGACAGACAGATAAGACAAAACACACTGCTAAGACAGACAAACCAAACCAGATTAGACAAGACAGACAGATAAGACAAAACACTGCTAAGACAGACAAACCAAACCAGATTAGACAAGACGGACAGATAAGACAAAACACTGCTAAGACAGACAAACCAAACCAGATTAGACAAGACAGACAGATAAGACAACACACTGCTAAGACAGACAAACCAAACCAGATTAGACAAGACAGACAAATAAGACAAAACACTGCTAAGACAGACAAACCAAACCAAATTAGACAAGACAGACAGATAAGACAAAACACTGCTAAGACAGACAGACCAAACCAGATTAGACAAGACAGACAGAAAGACAAAACACTGCTAAGACAGACAAACCAAACCAGATTAGACAAGACAGACAGATAAGACAAAACACTGCTAAGACAGACAAACCAAACCAGATTAGACAAGACAGACAGATAAGACAAAACACTGCTAAGACAGACAAACCAACCAAACCAGATCAGACAAAATAGACAAACAAGAAGACAGAGTAATCAGACAATCCATACACTTGTATATCTTGAACATGATCGACATGCATAATGTGCTGAGCATTGTGACACACATAAATCTTCGATGTGTCACAAGATACGTCCACATCTTGATCGTCTAATTAATGTCTGCACCTGGGCGCGGGCAATAATGTTAAGTTTGTTATCACGTGTTTCTTTTTTCTTCTTTTGCACTTAACTTATTTCAAATACATCACTGAGCAAAACACCGGTGCAAGTTGGACGGGAGTTCGTGCAAATCATGAAAAACTTCTTCTTTTTTTAAGAATAATATGTAATTTGATTATTACCTCCGCTAGAAAGCAGTTTGACCGTATGTCGGAAGGGTTACTCATAATGCACTCTCTCATTTTCGCAAGCTTATGATACACGATATGCGTAATTGCATTAAAAATTTAGCGAATGAAATGAGAGAAGACTGTTTTCTTTGATTTTTCTATTAAATTTTACCCGATTTAATGCACTTTAAGGCAATGAGAAAGAAACTTTTAAGATACCGTGGATCTCGTAAGGTTGGTATCACGTTTCCTCTCCATAACCAGATCAGTGGCGTTGCTTAACTGAGAGACATACCATCATCCGGCGTTTAAAATATCCCAACATCTCGCAAAATTGTCCTTGACCTTGATTTATACCCTTGATATAGACGCATTTATATAAAAACAAATCATAACAATAATGCCCGTAAGAAAGTAAATCATGTTTAGTTTTAAGGTTAGCCACCTGGCCGTCTGATTGACCTTACCTTATATTTCACGTGTTACTGAAGCTTGTGTGTGAAGTTAATCATTGATTATGAGCAGATGTATAAGGATGTACAGGGTTGAACTGGAGCCCAGCCCTCCCCAAGTCTGGACTGTACTTGCCCTCAACGTTACCTCTACAGTAGCAGGGCCGGTCACTGCGGGCGTGTACGTCTACCGAAATGGTGCATACTATTAAAGGGGCTTCGAGAGAGACACTCTCTTCGTGTTTTGATTGAACTGTGTTAAACAATTCGTGTGTGCTAAATAATCTAAAGTTCCTTAAGTTAAGCAATAATCATTGATTATGATAGTTTTTTTGTTGTTGTTGTTGTTGTTGTTGTTCACCAGGTGCCTATTATCCTAACCACTTGTTCCGGGATGAACCGACACAAGTGAAAATTTTATTACTAAAATAAGATGTAAGGGGGTTTGAAAAAAACTGAGATGAAATGTGAGGCCCCGAAGCATGGGCCCAGTAGGTATCACGATTATCCATTCAGAACTTGCCCCAGTTGTGGTAGTGCTGGTGATGATGGTGCCGATTTGTTTGTTGTCGTCTTTTTATCATTTCAAGTCCCATCGACAATATTTCGATATTTTGGGATTTTTTCACAAGTGGTAGTACAGGATTGGTGGCAACAATGGCATGAGAATACTTAAAGACGATATAAGAACTAGCGGTAGAAATACACGTAGTATGTTGACGTGTTATGCCATGTGAACACAGAAAGCTACGAGTATGCTTTACGTTATCAGGGTTTTTATTTGTTTGTTTGTTTGCTTCTTGTTTGATTTCCCTTAGCTTTGTCTCGTCCTTTGTTGTTACTTTGCATTAACATTTCCAGTTCTCACTTGTGTCACATCCTTGTAGTATCTTTTTTTTTCACTTTTTTTCACGATGTAATTTATTTATTGATCATTATTTCTAGTACCTTTAGAAGTGATTGTCAAATATTTTAATTCGGTGAGCATTTTGCTTAAGGTGATTCGAAAACTTTAAGAAGTCAGCCAGTCAACGAACGGTGATCTATCTGAATGTTAACATTCACCTGGTTTCATGTTTGAAGCTGTCTCCCACAGTCAATATAATTTGAATTTGTTAATTTGATCTGAAATTTGACCCGCGTCCCTTTGTGGCCAGTGTCCGCAACATGCACTTGTCCTTCTGTATAATCAAACATGGCGAACGGAAACCGTTATTTAGTCGTTCTTCAATGAAAATACCCGGGTAAATGTAGATAAGGTTTCCTATTATTTTCAGAATTTATTGGAAGGTATGGGTGTCGTATCGTAATTACCTCCCTTGGACCGCTAACCCTCGTCTGAATGGGCCCACGTGTGTCTCGCCTGTAGTCTCGCCTGGCTATCGAGAGTGAGTGACTTCTCTCTCTCTCGCCACCCTCTCTCTCTCTCTCTCTAAACCTCTGAATGCGCCGTTGTTGTTTTCCTTTCGTAACTACATGTCAGTTTATATCTGTCCAGTGCCACTCACTACAACTTTCTTTCTATCCACCATATTTTCGTCAACGCCCAGCTCCTTTCGTTATGCCTGTATGTATGTCTACTAGTGAATCTCTCTTCTCTCCTATACATTCTGACAGCATGCCTCCTTTCGTTCGCCCTCTCTCTCTCAAACATTTTTAATATATTCTTGATAATCTAGAAACTTTATGCAGTTAAATGTTATTTGTTTTTGCTTTAGGTATTAAATAAAAAAAACTATTCCATGCTTTCAATTCACATATGTTAATATTATATTGTCCGCCAATGCTGATCTAGACGTCGTTGAGTTTTATATATCAAACAAAAATCTTTTTCGTTGAAATCTACAATATTTGAACAATACACTAGGAAAAACTAGTTTAACATCTTAATAAATTACGTCTTGTTTAATACATTACATTGCTTTTTAACTGTTCTGAATGACACTGTCACCGGCCCAGCTATGTGTGTCAACTAGATCTCCTCTCCCAGCTTTGATAGTTAATACTTCAACAGCGAGTGAGTCAAACGATAGCAATTTCATTTCACCGGATAGCGTCTTGAATACCGCTAGGTATTCTAAATTTTTTGATAGTAGAAAAAATGCAACCAAGGCAGTTTATTTACTTTACTGAACTGTGCATTGAAAGGTTGATTAACGACTTGGAAGTATGACTAATGCGGATTCATCTGTTCACACACAGAGAAAGGAGAATTTTCATTAGGTTCGACCAATGAGGACAATAACAAAAGCATTGTCAAGACAGTCTGTATTATCTCAGAGTGAACAACTGAAGTTAGATCTATATCACTTTTAACAAAAGCGTCAACTTTTCAACTTTTAAAAACACGATTCGTTTGTAACTGGGCAAAAATCGCTGAGCCAAGATACCGTTGTGGGCAAACCATGGACAGATATTTAATTATTCAATACCGCTTATCTGAGCTAAGTAAGACGTTAAAAAGCAGTTCTTAATAATTTGTCTATATTTTATCTAGCAAATAATCGTAGCAACGTCGTCGTCGACGGGTATCGAATTCTCGTGATATAATATATCAATCAATAAGTATTTCGAAACTGAATGGCCATGTCAGGAATGATCTGGGAAAGGAAAGTTATTGTGGACTCGTTTGTTATTAGCTTTGGAGGGAAGTGAACCGGGGGGTTATTGAATCTTTGTAGACAACGGTCACTTATAGTTGACGGGTAGATAACTGGCCACCAAAGGAAGTGGGATACGTTTAAATAAATAAGAAAAGATTACCTCGGGTGTTTTGTCCGCAAGAGCTTCATAGGCATATTTGTAATCGTATTATAAATAAATAATTAATTTGCTTTCATAACGTTGAAACCTATTTCTACACAAAACAGCATATATCTTCTCTGCCAAATTATAGTGAGATATACATGAGTCAAATTTGTTAGTATGTTACATTTTATAGCTATTTGCAAGCAATTTACATGCAGTAGTCTGCACCTAGTAACATGATGCAAGAATACGTTGTTAACACATTAATACTTTAACTACAAAGTGGCTCAGTTTGGTTCTGATTAATTATTTTAACCACAAGAAAAAATATCAAACCACGAAACAGATTTTTGCTAAAAAAAGGTTTGTGGCAGACACGGAATCAAGCCATAAAATATATCTGGAAAACAAATCATCCGGGGATTTTTACCTTAATTTACAAGATATATATTTCTAACCATTGCAGTATTCTGGGGGAAAAACTTGCTTTCGAGTGAAGTCAAGGACTCGTGTAAAATTAGCATATCATGATTAAAAGTTTTGTTGGTTTGCAAAATTAACCACAGAATGTTCTCAAAAACTATTATTTTTCAAAACTGTATATTGTATTAAAACAGTAGACATTTTCTAATGCATTTCGTGTATTTGCCATTATTCTGTTCTTACCCCTTCATTTTTATCTCGAGCTATTTGCAAATTAAGATTCAACTTACACCTTACACGTCTCCCCATTTTATCATTCTTTGAGAATAAACATTACAAAAATCTGAGAATGCTTTAATTAATTTAATGAAATACACACAGGATGCTCATTCTTTTGTTATTTTCATTTTGCATTGGCCAACAAAATAAGTGAACACCGAAAAGTGAGTGACCGCACCATTCGTGTCAGGCGGAATAATGGTCCATGATTTAAATATTCAGGAACCGCTGTCTATCCACATTTCAACACTGGTCTAATGAACGTGAACCTCCGAGGCACAGCTAGGTGGTCAAGTCAGCTATTCCTAATGACCACTAATTGCAGAGTTAATTATCCAGGATGGCAGGTACTTGGCATGTTTACGATGACGGCCACCAGGGGGCGCATGTACATAAGTTACCATCATGGCGATCCAATTGGCTTAGATTGACATTTGGTCTGCCGCTCATTAAGATATGGCACATTCTTGTTACTAGAAGTATTTTCTATGTCCATTTTATCTAATAAACATGTTCTTAATTAATTATGCAGATTATTTTGTTAATTTTATACCATATATCATACGTTTGTTGTTGTGTTTGATGCTGCTGCTGCTGCTGCTGATGATGATACCATTGAATGAGAGGCATACAGACGCATAGGCAGACATTCAGGAAAAAGACGGAGAAGAATTTCCGCTAATATTTCTTGCCACTTTACACTGAAGTTTCATTACCATGACAACACCACACATAATGAAGTAGCCTAGATAGCTAACAACTTAAACGTCATAAGATCTGAGGTAAAAACAGCACGTGTAAGTGTATAATTGCAACGAGAACCAATTGACAAATCATATAATCTATAATAGTTTCTTTACCATAAACGGTTCATGTATATTACTTCACATTGAAATGATTAAGCCTAATGCTTGATTTATGTTTTCCTCCTTGATTTTTTTTCTGAACTAAACGAAAACCACATCATAAGCAAATGTCGTAAATATATGGGTGTGTATCGAAATGGGGTTTCTTCGCTGAGATCTACATTTCGTGGTTAAGTTTCGTGTCAAAACTTTCAGATCAAATAGAAAAAAAATAGTACAAGACTGGTTTATTTTGGTGACATTTAATATATTTGGTAATAATTTTGATTCATGTTTAAATCTACGTGAAAACTTTTTCGTGATGTTCTTCAGGATATATGTGAACACACTTGATATAAATCAAGTCGATACACATGCTTTTAATATATATTATCATTTTTATATCATTGAGTAAATGTTTTATACGCATAATACACCATGTGTCATACAATTTACTGGGAAAATGCAACATCATTGCATGGATTCGTCCTTTCCAATTTTTCACTTTTTGGTAAAGTTTCATATGTTTGGCAGCTGTGAAACACAATAATATATTGCAATCTCTTGTATGATTTTATGCAATGAATTAGACAAAGCATTTACACCATACCAAATCTATTTACATGTATAATTATTTACAAGCATACATATACATGCATGCACACACACACACATCATACTTTGCAGAAAATTGCATAAACGTTTCTCAGACAGAGAAAACACATTTAAGTTGTCTTCCTGTGTGGAGTTGAAGTATTTCACTTCTTCAGCTGTAAATAATTTAGATATAATACCAAATACGGTTCTGAATTTATTTCCAGAGTCAAAGTGATGTATTGAGCGCATAAATCGCTAGAAACATAGCGCGTGACATTGCAGCCGTGTAGTTTGTTCATCATCACCTGCAGTGTTGACAGACGAAAACACCGGTGCTGATGTTTGTTTCTGGAACACAACAACACATTAAACTGGGAAAAAGAGGTTCTCCCAGAAAGAAATATTGCAATTAGAAAAGAGGGTAGTCCTAGTAAACATATTACAATTATGAATGAAGACAGTCCAAATAAGCGTCTCAATCGTTTAAAGGGGAATAGTCCTTGTACGAAATTTTACCATTGTGAAATAAGGGTCCTAGCAAAAGAAATAATATTGCAATTAGAGAAGGTGTTGTCCTATTTAGGAAACCTACCATATTAGTTTCAACTCAGAAAATGAGGTGAGAAAAGGAGGCTGTCCTAACAAGACATTTTCTCCCACATTTTTCGCTTTTTCTCCTTTTTTTTTTCACGATAGTTACGTCCGAAGCAGGGAATTAATAAATCGGTATGTCCATTAAAATTCATGTTTTACTTATCTATACTTGGTAAAATTAATACAGCTTAGTTTTATTTTAGTTTTCATTCATTAACCAAACTCACAATCTTTTTTTTTTTTTTTTTTTTTTTTTGACAATGTTACGGTCTTTAGAATTTTGGTGTCATCAGTAAAATAAAAGCACTTGGTTCGAGGAGTTTCCGCGTGACTCTTCTATAATGCAATATAGGTAAAGATATGTATGGAATTTCAAGTTTCGTGTTAAGGAAACGTTTACGCTTGTAAATATTAATGTAAAATGCTGAAGACTTTTATTACATAGTATTATATATTCAAATTATATTTTTAGTAGTTCACACACTGCATGTGTATCAATTGTCCGCACATGATATGACCCTTTTTAATCACTGTATATTATGTTTTTTTTTTATTATTCATTTTAAGTATTAAGAAAATATAAATATGTACATCATTAATGACATGCATATAAAATCCAGAGCAAGCGTATGTGTAACAAGCTATATGCCGGTAAAGTTGCCAGATATTAACTCAAGCTGCACACGTCCGTCAAATCAATTCATTGCGTTTCTTGGATATTTTGTGTAGCCTTATAGATATTTTGCAGTCATAGCATATTTCCTGTTCAAAGCTATACCCGTTGCCTAGAGAACAGAGGCGAATACGCAGACGCTAATAAAATGTCGTCTGACACAAAAGAAAATTCCAGACAGAAACCATTATGGAACACATCAACGTATCATATTTGCGTAGTCATTTTGTCCGACCATATCGATCCCCATGCAATAACACTCGCAGAGCTGACGCCAGTAAGAGGAAGCGATGTATCGAGATGGCAAGATCTTTTACCAAAAGTCATCTGCTACTATCAGGCACCTGCTGCAATCACTGCTACTACCAGCCACCTACGGTTTTAGCCGTCTGCTACTGTCAGCCACCTACGGTTTTAGCCGTCTGCTACTATCAGCCACCTACGGTTTTTGTCGTCTGCTACTATCCGTCTGCTACTATCAGCCACCTACGGTTTTAGCCGTCTGCTACTATCAGCCACCTACGGTTTTTGTCGTCTGCTACTATCCGTCTGCTACTATCAACCACCTGTGGTTTTAGCCGTCTGCTACTATCAGCCACCTACGGTTTTAGCCGTCTGCTACTAACAGTCTCCTACGGTTTTAGCCGTCTATTTCGAACAGTCTCCTTCTGTTTTGGCCGTTTGCTACTATCAGTCACCTACGGTTTTCGCCGTCTGCTACTAGCAGTCTTCTACTGTTTTGACCGTCTGCTACTATCAGTCACCTACGGGTTTCGCCGTCTGCTATATCAGTCTTCTACTGTTTTGGCCGTCTGCTACTATCAGTATCCTACTGTTTTGGCCGTCTGCTACTATCAGTATCCTACTGTTTTGGCCGTCTGCTACTATAATACTATCAGTCACCTACTGAATTAGCCGTCTGCACCAACAGTCACCTTTGCGTTCAGTTTTTGTTTTTTTTTATATTTCTGCTGCTTTTAGTCGTCTGTTAGAGCTTTCTGCTGCTTTTAGTCGTCTGTTAGAGCTTTCTGCTGCTTTTAGTCGTCTGTTAGAGCTTTCTGCTGCTTTTAGTCGCCTGTTAGAGCTTTCTGCTGCTTTTAGTCGTCTGTTAGAGCTTTCTGCTGCTTTTAGTCGTCTGTTAGAGCTTTCTGCTGCTTTTAGTCGCCTGTTAGAGCTTTCTGCTGCTTTTAGTCGTCTGTTAGAGCTTTCTGCTGTTTTAGTCGCCTGCTAATATCAGTCCTCTGCTGCTTTAGTCGTCTCCTACTTTCAGTCATAATTTGCAACTTTTACTTCAAATATAAGATTTTAGTCGTGTTATTCATTACCATGACAATTCTATTATTTATGACAATTATTTTAATATAATGTTAGATCAAGATGTTAGTAACACAAACAAAGAAACGTGTACTTGGTATTCATATAAAGTTTGTTACAGGAAGAGAAACCTATGCCGAGTAAACAATCTCAACTCATCATATCTGATGGATCTTGTAACCGCCCTAGACAGTCGATCTAGAAGCGTATCATTAATGACTGCTACTGCTGAAGATGTCCTCCTCTCCTTAACTACTTTTGTGCATGTGAAATCAGAATATAATAGTTATTACAGAATACTTATATATCTTTGGATTTAATGTCCAGAATTCCATTGAATGATGTTATTGCACTTTAACGGAGGTAAGATATACAAGGAATTTCTTTGAAGATTCGGTCAATGAGCAAAGTGCAAATTTAAAGCCAAAGTAAACTGAGTCATTGTTTAAATGGACCTACATACCCTACTCATAAACCGGACAGTGGTACCTGCGTGGTCACTTTGACCGATTTGACGAGACAGTTTAGAGAGGTTTGCTCGCAGTGAGGAGCTGGGATGGTAGAGTGGAATGATAACAAACCTCCAACGGTGATAATACGGGGGTCGGGGGCGGATGTGAGCTCATTAATGACCTTCAGCAAGTCTCCATATTTGACCATATACTGCACTACGGAGATAGCAATATATTTGATATGATTTATCACCATTTTTCCATTTTTTTTTTTTTTTTAAAGAATGCATGTCATTTTATAACTGATATATTGTCACAGCAACGGTAAACTTTGATTCAACAACATCACGATATGTTGCACTCTGCATTTTTTCAAATATATATTTCAACCACTTATACCCTAAATTATGCTATCCTTTAGACTGGAGATTTAAACATGCTATATACATCCAACAACAAATTATTCATGCCATCAACACAAACTGTATTTCCTATTATCTTAAAGTAAATTACCAATAAGAAATTACTGAATCACTTAGTACAAATACATAAAACAAAGGGCAACTCGGTTAACTGATGACCTATTTCCCCATATCCTTCACACTGCAGTAAGTAATCAGGAATGTTAATTCCCGGATGTTACCTGATGCGAACACAGTCAATTTACATGGGATTGAAATAGCTACATTGTTGTGAACCACAGATCTGGATTCCTCAAAGTCTTTCAATTCCATCTAATTAATGATTGATGTTTCTTGGTACAATCATTACATATACATTTTCTAATTAAACGATTATGGTCATAGTTTTGATAATTTATTATGTATTGCATAATGTATTACTAATAACATGAAATACTGTGTATACAAACAGGCCTCTTCAATGTCATACTTTGTCAAATTTATATACCGAAAAAGACAAAATATAACGAACCTCATTTTAATACCTTCACACAACTCTATACAGATTCGATAGTTGATATTGATATTTTGAGTACAACACGGAAACCCAAACCAATATTAAAGATACGGACATCTGTAAAGTATTCTGTAACCCCTACCACTTTGATAATGTATTACCTATTTGATGTTAACGTTACAAAAATGTTTACCATGCTTTAAACTGTGACACATTTTAAATATTGAATTAAAGTGCAAAAATTGGTATTCAAGTATCCATACTAAAGAAAGCTGATGTATGAATACGTACAAAATAAACTTATATGATAGCAAACCTCTACAATTACCAACCCAATGTTTACATCTAAGCAACACCTCTTACCAAAATAAAGCAATTTATTGTCATAAAGGGAAATATAAACAAGGCTGCAATTTTGCTGATTTAACAATTTTAATCATGTTCTTTTTATCTTCACAAATATCACTTGAAATGTCAACTACATATTTTCCTGCAATGGATGGCCCTTCTTCAAGCAATACAATTTCACTTCTTCTATATCCCCGAGACGGTGTAACCAAGTCAATCAATATCATTATGTCATAAATCAGTGTTTTCTGAGCCGTCTTGTTTGCTAATAATCGTAAAAATAGCTCTTAAAAACCCTCTTACCTGGGGAATGATTTCATGCAGCACTTAATATTGTTTAACATGACACATAATTATTTATCAGTCAAACGCGAGGACGGGTTTATGGACTTCAAATACCCACAACATGAAACTGCAAGATTTGTTACTGGTCTAGATCAACGCTGGTGGCAACAAACATGCTATGCGCTTATTGCTGGCTCAGAAATATTGTATCATAAATCTAGAAACGGCTTAAAGGTTATTGATGGAGAGTTAAGCACTGTAATGAAAACGATGGAAGAAAGACGGTTTAAAGCTTTACTTAAATTGGATAAAATGATCAAATAAATCTGCACTTCACACATTCAACTTTATCAACTATAATATCAAATATACACGTGTGTCAACAAAGCGAAACAGAATGACTGGACTAAAATGTATATGACTTTGAAACATGTACACTTCAAATAAAAAAGAATCTGTATACAATGATCTATAATACGAAGACGCCTCAGCGTAAGGACCACCTTACATGTGAGACTACACGTTTCAGGACCCTTAATAACCCCTTATTTAGTATTACCCTTACAACAATAAGACCACTTAGTTGACCGCCATCAATGGTGGTCCTCAGAGAGACGCATGTAATTAATTGTGATACAGTCTCTGAATCGGAGGCTAAATTCGATTTAAAAAACCTCTTTACTAGTCATCTTTTTTTCATAAAGGGGGTTTTGGCAAAATTCCACGTACTTTGATCAAACAATTTGGAATTAAATATCCACCCAGGACATTTGTGTTAACTCGGTGTTCGGACGGCAATCTGAAGTAAATAAGTGCTTAGCATAAAACTGCATGTACTTTGTTCACAAAACAAATTTAAAACCATGCGACGAAGTACATTCTATCAGATAACATGACGAAAATGTAGAAGCGGTTTTCGATTATATCTTCTGAGACACTCCTGCTCTTGTTAGTAAGTTACGCCTAGTGTCGCTCTGCCGTATTATGTAACTTGCTAAAGAGCATGTTAAGCATAAAATAACATCGTAATTAAAGGCTCTAGTGTAGACTGTGTGACTCGTATGATGTCTATGTTAGGACTTTCAACCAGATATAATCGAAAACTCTTCCAGTTGAATAAAAGCCACTGTTACAAAGACAGCGTTTTGGAGTATTACCTGTCCAACATGTAGAGTGCACCATTACGTGTCTTTCACGCCCTCTTAATGCCTGCATGACCTGGCATACATGTGTCCTGGCTTAATGATCTTGATGTCAACTGTTTCGTAAAATGTGTATAGATACCCCCAACTGATAAAAACAAGCAACATGTTGCTAAGTTTACTTGTCAAAATAACCTTTTTTTTCCAAAAAAAGAAAATAAACAAGTGGACTACTGTGGATTAAGACATGGAATCGTATCTATTAAAGAATGTAAATGTTTGAATTCTTTAAATATGAGACTTTAAATGAATAAGCTAAACACACACACACACACACACACACACACACAACAAAATGTCCATCCAGCATTATATCAACGTTCTTCCGCATAAAACATCTAGACAAATTGCACATGGTATTGGTTTCTTTGCCAGAGGCAAAAACAAAACAGAATTCCAACGAAAGCTGGTGTCAGCGAAGATTGATGAGCTTTCGCCAAAGCTTGACGAACAGACTTTCCTTATCAGGTATCGAGTAATCCGATTCAAAAATTGAATGGACAGGACTTTGCCCTTCTTGGATATCCGACAACCGCCGGCGTCAAGGTAAGCAGTTGCCCGCCGTCGGTTCTCCACTGGAGCAGTCATGTGTTTAACACGATTACAGGTACATGGACACTTTGTATTGGCCGCCTACCAAAATGTCACGGTCAACTCTATCTATCGGCATTGACCTAATATATTGCCAAACCTTATGTGTACTTCCTAAATATCGCTTTCCTTTTTCAGGGACACTTTTACAGAGCGCTATGTATCAGTTATCTCTTATGTACAAACGTTAGAAATGATATACTTTCAGCATTTTACAAGATATTTAACGAAATGTTAACGAAAAACACAATCAGGAAAAATAGTTGCTGTTCCGAAATACGATAAATATTGCTTCCGGTACCCACGTGATTGTAACAAGTTAGCTTCTTTTATTTTAAATGAACTTTACCACTGCTGTCCCCATGGTAGAAGGCAGGACATTAATTAATTTACGTTATTTTTTTTTTTTTCAAGCCATTCAAGATTATGTCTTTCTTTGTGAACTTCCAATACTTTATTTGGAGAGCAGCAGCGAGCCATTTAAGGCCTCATCTTCCAAAGAGATATGCCACCTGTCAGTTGGTCCGAGTACAAATTTATAGAAATTGTTCAATTTAAGATACTTTCTATGTCTCGTGGTTTTGTTAATTATTACGTATTTCGTCGACAACATTTCATCGGCTTTAAATTCTGTTTACTTAAAAATACGCACTAAGGTCACAAAATTATATTATGTCGTATATAATACGTCGGTATACACTTCAGGAATAATAGACCTAGCGACGAGAACAAACGTGACCGCAAACTTCTTTTTGATGTCTAAATCTATTTAACAAAAAACAGGGTCGCGGTATACTTGAGGTATGAGTAACAGCAGCTGAAAATTCATCATTACTATGCATAAAAAGGTTTAGAAATCACTAAATCGGGTACTAATCCCTTGTTTGGATAAGAACAGCAAAGCCTTAGAGAAACTTTAAACTCAAGTTTTAAATTGAAATATCAGTCAGTCAGGAAAAGTTGATTTTTCACCAATAGCCTACAGGGCATATCCCTTCAATGATAATAGAAACGTCTAAATAGAAAAGGATTAATACAATCTCCTTGCTGAACACCTTGTCAACGCGACAAATGCCTATCCTGTGATAAATGGAGGTATATTAACATAAATCAGCCACAATGTATTGCTCATAGGTCGAAGGAGAAAATTTAAGGATTACGGATAAGATTAAGGTTCCGCTGTGAATTAGGGTGGTCAGGGGATATGGGAGGAATTCCTAGACTGTTTATATTTCACGGGGCCTAACATCAAAAGAGGTAGCGATTATTTGCTAATAAATATATCTATTGGTTTTTATTAGCTCATTTCTGCCACGTCAGGCAAAACTTGTCGCAGTCATCACAATTATTCTTGTCGCTATTCCAAACAGCTTCTGTTTTTACAACTTCTCACCATTTTCAGATTGGTTCATCTTAATGAAGCCTTACCATTGAATGTGTAACATTTATATGGTGGGATATCGCGATTGCACTGTAGGTCTTCCAGCCTCACTGTAATATAATGCCGATTACATAAAGATGACATTATCTCAAATCATGTCAAATTCAAAGTCATTAAACAACCCTTAAACATTGAGCTCTAGCCAAGACAGATACCGGAGATTAAACTCCCAACCTCTTCGCTCTTAGTGAGATTGCCTAGATCGCATGCCAGTCAGGGTCTGATTCTAAACCTGTCAAATTTTATTCAATAACCTCATACCATCCCCGAATAGTTTTGAGTGTTTGCATCAAACATCCGTAAAAACAGGGTCAGCAAACATCAAACCGACCTTAAATCCGGTATATACGAATGTTGTTGTTGTTTTATTGGGGTTTACCGTCGCTGCGATAGTATTTCAATCATATAGCGACGTCCAGCTACTTACGGGTGGAGGAAGACCCCGAGTACACAGAAGTACCCGGGTAGAACCACCGACCTACTACAAGCCAGCTGGAAGGCTTCCTCACATGAAAAATCCGAAGTCCCTACCGGGATTCGAACCCACAGCGGTGAGGGGCTGAGAGATTTGTAGTCCACGACTGTAACCGCTCGGCCACGGCGGCCCCTATATACGAATGTAGGTGAATGCTAAATATTGAATACTTAATACGTTAGCTTCTTGCAATCCAGTCCTCTTTTGGCAAGCTTCTACTGTAGAATGTACATCGCCTACCTGCCTAAAACACTGCCCTCTACAACCGACGGCACTTCAAACCGCGGGTCGACCAGGGATCGTCATTGGCATTATAATTTTCACTGATTTCCAAAACAAGATCATCCATCTACCGAATGCTTTCCCTTTGACAATGCACAAGTGTGGTCAAATAGCTCAGTCTCCATGTGATGCGCCTTATACCAGATCAACGTTCAGCAAATTGCTCAGCCGTTTATCTGCCCAGGCAGTCAGCTGTGTTATCTAATGGGCTTTTTCAATTGAATAACATGTCATCTAAGGCCTCGAGGAAGACGACCCTGCATGCTTTAGAACTCAGCTTGGGAATTACATGAGATATGTGGGCAGTTTATAGGATTATCTTCCAATTCTATAGGAATTCCTTATTTTCGTTTAAGCAATGGGTGACGAAGTGGGTAATAAGACCATAATTTTCAACATTTTCTACGTAAAAGTATGAAAAGTACGAATTTAAATATATTTATTTTAAAATAATTTTAATGAAAACTTCAAAGCCTGTCGTCTAATTAAACAATCATATTCGTTATAAAGAATGTATTCAAATTAAGATATTAAGGTAGATCGATTTTATTTTTTTCAACTTTCTTCTATCGCTGCCCAAATACGTTAATATCGATTTTTTTCTCACAACTTATTTTACGCAAATGATGCACTTAGTCTAGTGAATTAGATAGTTTGTTAACACTAAACACTGTTCTGAACAACCAAGTGAATGAAACACGTTCACAAATGATACATATTGACAAATCGATGTGTGTATCAATGCTAAACCCGATTGATTCAATTGACCCTTTAAATAGGGTATCATGGTTAATTAAATGATTCATAACACCGGCTGAAAAACCATTATGGCCATACTAGTACGAGTTATCAAAGCGAGTTTAATTTTTAATCCGTATACGGCAACAGGTGCTTCTAATAAAGCCGAGCTGAGGATCAATAAATTGTTTAATCTTTTGTAAAAATCTTGAGATATGTTGTAAATTAACTGGGATGTATAGATTTTAATCGTTTGATATAGTGATAAAGCAAGGTGATAACCCTACTTGAAGCGAGGGATATACCCGGAGATATGGGACCTGATAAATTTGCCCGCTGTCATGCCATACGCCCGTCTTCTACTCAAAGTGATCAGCCCGAAACATTTGCTATGTTATTTATCCTGTTGTACAGCATTTGTACGTACATTGATGACGTCAGTTTATAAATTTTAGTATCTATAAAGTTGGAATGCTGGGGTTTTAATATATCCTAATCCTTTAGATTTCGTATATTACGAAATGCTAGAAAATAGGTGAAATGGAGATTCTGAAAATAGAAGATAAAACACGAATTGTTATTTCTATTTGACTGTTATAAAGACGATGATTAACGATATTGTATACAGGCGTATTGTATACAGGCGTATTGTATACAAGAAATAAATGTGGCAGCTAAATAGGTGATGAACTTCATTTATGCGATCAGCCATCAAATTAGTGATTTATCTAACCGGCTATCTTTTTGATAGACAGGGCTTTTTGCAAGCTTTAAAACAAAAACCGGTTAATGATATGAAAACAGCGCAGGATCAATAGGGATATTCTGTTGAGTCAGCTAATAGTACGTGGCGGGTCTTGAGTCATGACAGAATAACGTACAGTCAACCTTTATACACCGTTAAAAAAAAACATACACCGCTTAACCAATTGTTCATAAATAAACAAATAAACAAGAAGAAAAGGACCTCCAGTTTAAAGGTGAACAAGCTGATTGATGTATGGCCCATAACCGGTGTAACACTGCTGACAGATGTCTACGTAATGTCTATCCAGAAAGGTGTTGAAAAATTACTAAACCTACTGTTGAGATACCTAACGAAAAATAAAATAGACAGGAATGAAATTGAACACGATTTTATCAACTCGCACTTTCAAGCATGCCCCGTTTTCCCACGTATATGAACTATCACAGTAGAAGTAAACATAAAAATAAATGATTTTTTCAAGGTACTTGATTTCATGTAAGAGGAAATGGAGTGTCATGTTTCTAAATCATAGTGCCGGGTGACCTTGGCGTAGGAAATAACTATAAATGTGAAGGTCATATCATATCACCTTTCTATTTATCACTTTACACAATATTACGTGGAATACTTTCACTCACATATGTTAGAGTGTGTTAGGCGTATAGACGTGCGAATATAACTTTATCTTTTTATCCCTCACAACCGTAGGTTCGAGTCTGGTCTCTCTTGTGGTAATCGGAGGCTCGTCGTGGGGTCCTCAGTGGACTTCACTATATAAATCTATCATGGCGACAATTTTAACCTCCAGCATCTGTTTAACTTTCTTATCCCTCCCTCACAGTGCCGGTAAGTACCTTTGATATAAATATTCTTTCTTTGCTAGTAGAGAGGCCAATCGCTACTTATAAAACAATTTAAGTCTTTTTGTATCAATAAAAAACGTTTCAAGTCCTATCACACGAGTTTTATTTTATGAGCATAACTGTTTATTTACAATCAATTTGACGATTGTCAATATCGGTGACAAATATGTGGAACCCAATGAAAGCCAACTAGTGTGGTCCTTAATCTATGAAATTATCGACGCAGCCCCTACCCGAGTGTTAAATTGCTGCAATAAACTATGTTCAACGTATATTCTTACAATTATTTTATACTGTGGAAAATCCCAGCGGCGAATTGCTGTTTCCTTTGATGTTTTAACTTGTGAACGAAGGGATGTGGACAGGCCGCCATTTAACAATCACGGCGTGAAATGTGAGTTAAATTGGAGACTTATTTAAAGGTGAGGTTTGATTAGTGAGCAGAAAATGTACTAATACAACAGTAGCCCCCTCCCATTTCTTTTACATCGATGTACATGTTACATTTGAACAAAACCCAGGAATTAGTCTATACCCTACAGTGCATTTCCGTATTAATGATAGAGATCTGCCTTTCTAGGTAAGTCAGGTCATCAGTTTCAGTTAACGTCTTCAATAATTATTTTTCATATTTTGTCCGGCAGATTATATTTTCAGTCCAATTTTGTTATAATGACTTTGCGAACTGGATTCCTTTCATCACAGTTAAAATTGATACATGACCATGACATTATCTTTTTATTACATATCAAAAATTCAATATTTCATAATATATGTTAATGAAACTTCAAAGATTGAGGTAGTGTTTGCTTAAAGTGACTGAAAATCTAACTCTAAAGTGCTTATCACAATATAGCTGTCAATTTTGAATAGTTAGCGGTTACATGACATGTGAAAGCATTAAGTCACATGGCATAACATAAATAATCAAAATACGGTCCGCTTTTATGATCTTATATGAGCAAGAGTTTCCTTTTGTCATTTGAAATACATTTGACATGTAAAGGACTTACATGTGCCATGTCTCCAAGTACACTGCTTTATTGAAGTGTTATATACCTGAGTATTGGTGAGTAGTGCAAATAGAGGGCTGACGCTAATTCACTATATAAACATTTTTCTCTACTTGACCAATTAAATAGCTACAATGTGGCGATCTGAACACCAATATTATTTTCCACCAGTTCAAATTGATATAGATTTTATCATTCTGGATATTTAATGACTGATTTCTTTCAGTTTATTTATGCATTTGAAATAGTACGCTGTGTAAACATGTCATATACTTACTAAGTAATTTCATAATATTTTATCACAATATTTTTAAATATAAGATAAAATATTTTCGTTAAATCTTTTTCAAAATAAAGTTTAATCCCGTTATCAGAAATTTCTTAATATTTACGTAACTTGTCAAGGCAGTAGCCGAGTGTTTATCACGACGTTGTCACAAGAGTTTACAAATGTCAAAGCAGTTCTCATGTCATGCATATTTATGAATTGCCAGCGAAAATATCGCCACTGTATAAGGTCAATGATGATTATAAGCCATATCGTAGAGGACACTGATATTTATAAATGTTATTTCAATCTATTTTAATGACAGGAAAGCACACAAAAAACTCAATATGATCAAAACACTTCTAATTTCCTTTAATGTGTGGTTTTATTTTAGAAAACATTTTAGATCAAACATCTTATATATTTGCTGATCTATGCCACATGATCAATAATTGATTAAGCAATTACTCACAGAAAATTAAATAGCTTTTTAACTATGACAGTTGTGTAATATTCAACATTTTTTCTGTCTATAATATTTCAGATTTTCCTGTAGTTTTTATCACGACTTATATTACGAGCGTTATTTAAAGATGTACAACAGTATCTGCGTCAGCATCTGCTGTAATTTTTAATTAAAGCGCTCATTTTTATCGTGTTCGGTCAGAATTCAGGAGTCTATCTATTAAATATCGACCAGTTTAGACCTAGATCAGCTTGGGATCAGTCTTCATACTGTTCGTCACTCAACATTCTATCGGAAATCAGCATATCTGCTCAGACTCAAACTCGCTTTAGTTTGTTCTGACTTTTGTCTGGTAACTTCAGTTGGTAAGCCGTTTATGAATGCACCAACCTGACCAACGTAATACATGATATTTATAAGATCTCAATGTAGTATACAATTACTAAAAGAAATACATTCGGATAAACTCGATGAATATTCCGAGCTTGCCAAAGATAACCGAGTAGTTACGAATGGAGATAGGGAAGTTTTATACAGCCTTACATGCTATCATTATGTAACAGGCCCCGAGACATATTCTAAGGATATTTACAGACTGTTATCAGATGGATTATGAAAACCAGAAAGATGATTAGAGATTATTTTTCATTGCGGTCAACACAAACATGACCCCGTCTTACAATGTCATCAAGAAAAGGCTGAATATGGACTACATTATGCCCATGCACTTCCAGTATGTCAAGTTTATTTGTGTGTCTGTTTGTCTTATGAATGGATATGTGTAATAGCATATATCTGTGTATATGTATGTCTGTCTGTCTCCAGCATTCATATCCAAAGAAAGAGAGAGTCACAGATCTGAGTCATTCGCCGAAGGATACATGAGAAAAATAAACAAACTGCACATGAAATACATTCATGGATGTTTATCAAAAATCCATTCCATTACTGCACAGTAGAACATTGTTAGCGAGGCATACTTATGACACGTAACCCCGGAGCCCCTGCTGAGCCTGTGTCACTCGGGTTTGACCCATTAATCTTAGTGTAAGAAATTACATTTTCCATGGAATTCACCGAAGTATTGCTTGTTAATGCAATAGTTGACACAGCCGAGCAGCCTGCGTTTGATGTTAACGTTGTTACACTGGCAGGGATCAACAATCAGCCCGATAAGGTGGCGAGGTTTTACGATTAATAAATGTCAAAACTGGATATAGCTTCCTTCCCATAGGAGGAGAACCTGAACACTGGGAGCTAGAACGTAACTTAACTATCATAGTAGAAGACATGGCCAATGGGGATGAAACCATTATGATATATTGGTTGTTCTCATATTTTTCCATCATGGCTGTAATGGATTTTGGAAATAAACGGTCATAAAATTCGAAAAAAAAAAGATAAGATAGGAATTAAATATTGATCATAATTTAGTATTTGAACGACAGTGTCAATAAATATAGACGAACAGTATCACAATTACTCGATATTAGAGCGAGACAAAATCGTTTAACGTCATTTATGTTTTTCTCAATTAAGTTATAATACCATCAGAAGCAAAATAACATAACACATTGCATTACATTCAGAGGATCAGTTCCTGAAATCACACAAATCATGCTAACGTGCTCTCTTACCTTAAATTAAAGGGAAAATGTTCTCATTAAACAAGTATACAAAGAACATTAACAGATATAAATAGATGTGAGTTCAATTCGAAGTGCGTTTAGACCATAGATTTAACTCAATAATAGTCTGTTAATGGTACATGAAGTTAAAGCTTGCATTTTTGCATTGAAAAAAAAATGCAAAATTAATCAAATTCATCATGTAGACAAATTTTTTCGTCTTATCCTTTCCCGCTTCAGTTTTGTATGTAGATGCATCATCGTCACTTTTTTGACCATCATATTGTGCTATAGATACATGAATTTATTTGAGCATATTCAGGAATAACCAAAGGATGACCATGGCATGGTGACCTGTGGCTGATGTTTGGAGAATATTTATACAACTCCTGCGAGTAGAAATGTCTCGTAATGGCCTGCAGACACTATCGATCCCACTGAAATCTCTGATGCCACAGTTCCAACCACCTCGTTTCGTCTAAAAAAACATTTATGATGACATTGTTATTCGAAAAGACCCTTAAACAGTCCTTACTTGCGAAAGAGCAGCCGTTTTATTCCTAAGTAAAGCCAAGTAAATTAGTTTATGTCACAACAGTTGTGCGTACTAAAATCATAAAAAATATTATTCATAAGGATCAAAATCATTTGAACTGTGAGATGTCGGATACCCAGATGTAAATAAGGTGAAAACTGCTTTTCGTCTTGTTTACTTTTTTCTTTAAATGTATAAGTAGTATAAGGTTGAAACAGTGTTAAGCTGTCATCAGTTGTCTTGGTGTTCATAATATTTGTTTTACTGGTGTTTTAGCATACACACGGTTACAGCATTTAATATATATAAAACGAAAAAACTATATTTGTGGAGACTATATTTGAATGCGACCTAAATCTTTACCAATATACATATGCCAATAAACAGCTGTTAATCTGGTTGCACCCACTACATAAATTTACCAGATCAGTCGAAATTCAAGAGTCAATAAGAACTACTGAAATCCTGTTATCTCTGTAATTGAATGCTTGTCTTTGTATTTTGGATGACAAATACACCATCCCGGTTAGCCTTAAAATCTGTACGATATGTAACGATTACATTTATTGACAGTTATGTTGTCCGTCTGAAGTGTTTAAACTCATTTAGCACATCACAGGGCATTTCTTCTTCTATTAGTTTGGCCTCTTGCCGAATCGGTGAAAAAGAAACGGTACTCAAAATTGAACATTCTTGCACGATTTAGAACTTAATTATATTTGTCTATGTTCTTACAAAGAATTACGAAAAGGGAGAATAGTGCCGAGAAGTGACACTGTTCATAAATCTAGAAGCAAATTGGGGATATTGGAAAAGGTGTAATTGATGACACGTTAAGAGAACCTATTGAAATCATTAAGGGGGCTATTATGTAAGGTTAACCTGATATACCCAGCCGATCAGGTCATGAGGTCAGAATAAATAACTGACTTGACTTCAGTGTCTGCAAATGTTGAAACCGCGCCAGAGACAAACGCAAATATTAGCTGTTTATTGAATTGTAAAACGGAATAAAATAGTTGATACAAAATTACGTTTTAAACTAGGTATGTAAATAGTCGTTAAAAGATATACGTGGGTTTGCAATTATATGTTCTAAAGCAACACGAACGATCGACCAATGTAGCTCGTAAAAGAAAGTTATTAATTTTTCCATGCAAAAAGCCTAACTGTATAATTAAACCAATTTCTTATACAAACTAATAGAATGGCGAGCTTATAGGTGAAACTCTTATTAAAATTAAGTCGACAAATCTTATTTTGAAAAGCAAATAAAGGACGACCGTTAAAATATTAAGCTCCGATTTCAACATGGCATGTTTTGTTGAGTGTTTGCAATGATGAAATTAAGAGGGTTTCTTTGCTTCTCAATAATTGCTGATTCGAATGGTATGGTAAAGGTTCATGAGAAGTAAAGAATTGGCGAAACAGAAATCGTCAAACTCGGTACAAAGTAATTCAGAATCAGAAAATGTATGAAGTACCTGGAGTGCCAATCTATATTGTTATGACAAATCATTAAAGGATTTAAAGTCCTGTTCGAATCGCAATCACATGAATACAAATATCGTTTTATGTATACAAATCTCGAACAAACAATGAAGTGTAAGTATTTGGGTATACTTTTCCCTTTTAACGGCGATTAACTTAATTCCAAACAATGGGATTGAACACCACTTCAGTGTAGAACAGTTATTCTGATGCTAACCAAATATCTAGTGATTTATCATCGGCCTTTCTCAAATCTTTCTGAGATGTTAGACGACCAGTGAGCAAGAAGTACTGAGTATATAAACGCATTTAAAGTGTTTGTCTTTCAACAAAAAAGGCATACGAAACGTTCAGGGCGTTTTCACAAATCTAATTTTTATAAGAACAATGTACAATGTAAGGAATAGCAGGCAGGCGTCGTAACTCACCGGGTAAGGGTAAATATAGTTAGTTCTGATTTGCTTAAATAATGTAGGTTTATTTACAAGGTGTTGTCC
>CM037782.1:35170631-35220631 GCA_021229015.1 Solen grandis | reverse complement strand
AGCTGAACATGACGGGCTTATTATTTTGATCATGGTGATTTAAGGTCGATGGCGGTGAGTGCACGAATTTAAAAACAGAATAAAAAAGACTCCAAACATACCAAGGTCAGAACAAGAGTTACACAAGATATTTATCGACATATACAGCACAAATTTCTTATCGAAATATTTCAATCATTTGCAGCTGCATTTTTATCACTGCTCTTGGTGTTCCGCCGCTAGGTACGCACGGTTTAAATGCCCGGGGCGGTGATAACCTAGTGTCGAGGATTTAGATGTTGAAAACGTGCGATCAGTTTTCACAACTGATGGTCTTACACAATCTGACGTAAGGGAATGTCATTTGTTTAGACGAAGTCTTAGCGACAATTTAGGTCTGTATTCATAAATGGGACAAGTAATTCAGGATAATTATAGCTCAATCGGGAATCCTAACACACTAAAACTTTAATTACATTACGCTGGGTATATCCCTAGCGTTCAGTATATGCGACCCCGGACGTTTCTAACACTTCTCAAGTTAAATAAACATTCCACATTTTCCCGCCAAAACGATCCAGACTGGCTATTTAAATAATGTACAATTTATATGCTGAAAGTGGCGCTACAAGGGTCGGATTACCGTGTTTTTGAAATGTGAATTTTAATCAAATCTTGACACGAAAACGCTTTTACCAACAGCAAAAAAAAATGTTCCGTTTGAAATGAAGTCGGACAACGTATGAATGGAGAACATAGGGCATGTCGGGTTTACACGAGTCATAAAACGGAAGGTTTGGGGTCAAAGTGTTGATAACCGCTGAGATCCGCCGTTCCACGCCATCTTAACTGCAGTTAAAACCTATACACACCGTGTCAGTCTAAATAAGCTGGAGAGAACTCAGTATTACACGCACACACACACGCACGTGTTGAGAGAGAGATTTCTGCTGGACTGAGAGAGACCAGGTATATTGATATATTGTGTGAGTGTATGTGTGTCTGTGAAAGAGAAAGGGAACAAGCATGGTTGTGATTTGTGGAAACTGATGATAAACGTGTTAAACGTTGGCAAATATTGGAGTTATAATAAAATTAATACATGTACCAGAAATGGTTCAAAGCAATATTCATGCCATAATTCTAAATGCACGGAGTCACATGTGACCATCATGAAAAACCAGACCAGTCCGCGTGTTACCCCATCTGGTCAGGCTTTGTACCAGACGCTTCTGTCAAGTATATGAGAATATAACTGATTCTTTATAAGATCTTCTTTCATTCTGATCTGGCATTTCATGGTATTGACTGGAATGACATAAACAGCAGTTGTTTGGAGTCATGGCACCGACATGCCCTGTCATTACAGTTGAGAGTGACGTCACGGCGACTTATCCGTGGTCAGGCTGTAGCCTCCCTTCCTTAGTTGGACCATGAGTAATACAAGACTGGAGAAAAAAGTGAAGAGGTGCCACTGGGTAGACAGACGGGCGGTTGGAATACACGTGGTTCCTGTCCAAATATACACTATATAAAGAGTCCTGCCCTAATGGCCTTTTGATAATTATAGATAAATTTACTGCTTATTGCAATAAAATAATAGGAGACTTTCTGAAGAGAGACAGATAGGAGAAAAGGCAGCAGGAGCAGCAGCAGTATCATTAATTGTTGTTATGCTTTAGACTGTAAAATTAAACGCCGCTACTTGATCTGTGCAAAACGATGTTTGTGTTCTTCGGTTTTAATACAGATGTAGCACTTCGAACTTCCGATCTACACTTCATCATTCTCCCTTTTATTTTTTAAATGTTTTTGAAACACATGACTCAGTCATATGAATATCATAACTAATGGAAAGGCTCGGTCTAATTCTGTATACGCGCACGACTACACTGATGATCAACATGTTTAATTGAAAATGAAGGTCACGCACTGTCCTAATTAACATTTAACATTAGGCAACTGTTTTATTGCTTAACCAAATCCTATGAAAACCAAGTGCATCCTTAAGCAGGGGGATTTGAGGAAAAATATAAAACATTAATGTGTACTCTTAATACAGCCCACAACCATGAGTCGCCTTTTAAGGTTTAAGTTTCTTGCAGTAGAGCGACGTGACGAAGCGCTGGGGGAGTGATTTTTAGGCCAGATTATTGAGTGAGTGTACTTAGTTACCTTACCTACCATCCTTTCTGGTCTAACGTACAATTTTTATCCTTAATCCCATGCCACTAATCGATAAATCATTAATTTTAGAGAAATAAGCCAAACTCCACGTTTGGAAGAGGAAACTAGGACGGTAATCGCTCACAGCTGTCAAGATGAAGTCATTCAATAAGAAAGGATTTTTTAGTATATAAAATATGCACACATGGCTTCTTGTGGAGGAAGAAAAAAAAACACACACCAAAAAACACACTCACTCAGAGAAAGGGAGGGGGGATAAACTGTAAGCAAAGGGAGCTTAAAGGAGAATGAAAAAACTTTCAATGATCATATTACACAAATGAGGTAATTGTTTTTTATATTTGAACCAACCCATTTTCTGGGACAGAGAGAGAGAAAAGAGGGAGAGAGACAGAGAGAGAGGGGGCAGAGAGAGAGAGAGATTTGAAATACGCTTCATTTATACAAAATGCACACATATATTTGCATTATCAAGCACCAGTTCAAAGTTCAAACAAAATTGACAGCCACATACGACCTATATATCAAAATATTATATCAGAGATCTGTCCTAGGTCGATCATTAATCGTAATTGAGTGCATAAAGTGTCAATTAGTAGTGTGACACGTGATTCGTTACAGTTCGGTTAGGGCCATGAATTTTGACAATTCAATTCAATTCAACGGCCGAGGGGCAACAGTAACCTTGTACGAACATGCTGATGGCGATAGATTGTGCATAGTTTGTACGTACCGCTCAGACACAAACTTATTTAACAATTTTATTTCATACACTGCATTTTTATAGCTTGGGAAATATACAGAAATTTACGCAAAATGCGCAGTCTTTATTTCATTTTAAACTGCCCAGTCATAGCATTATGCCTTCTCTTGTACTCAGCTAAATTTTAAGTGATTTTTTAATGCCCTAATGAAACTTTAGGAAAGAAAAAAACAACTCCAAAAACAAAAACATAGTCAACACAAATTAGAAGATATTTTCACCAGAATCTTAAAACATGACCACCTTTCCTTTATACCTTTGCATGGCTCAACAGTCTCGACACTAGCGTTACTTCTCTTTTATTTCAGGTTCCTACAATCAGGGTCACCCCATTTATTTTCTCGTCGATAGGTGTGTGTGTGGGTCGAGGACATCCCACTCCACACCGTCCGTTGTCAGGAATAAGTTATCATTAAATTATGCTATACTATCCGTAACATTGGATCTGAAAACAACAATAACACTGTTTTAAATCGAATATTTTAAACATTAAAAAAGAAACGCTGTCGATTTTTGCTATTCGAAACTGAAAGGAACTGTTAATCTCTTGCTAGCTGTACCCGGTGGTCGAGTGATTAGAGCGTCCGCCTCGGGAGCAGGAGGTTGTGGGTTCGATCCCTGGCCGCGACATAAAGTCGTTTAAAAAGATACTGGTGTAGCTCCCTTGCTCAGCATATTAGAATAACTTCAGGAATGGTTGGCCCGGTTTCAGGATAATGTTACTGGGTGTGGTACCACATGTCTACGGCGTGATACCGCAGTGTGGCAGCATTATATCTGTTTTAAGTAGACATCGTCTCCAAATGACTGATATACTGTCGGTGGGACGTTAAACCCACCAAAACAAACAAACATAATCTCTTGCTGGAATTCGTTTCAACTATCAGTTTCTGCGTCAAGAGTAGAAGATCGGAAGGTTCTTAAAGAAACCATTTATATGCCGATTTTAGTTTTTTTTTGCTCTAAAGGATGTCTTTTGCTGAAAAAAAAATGAAGGAAATCACTCATAATGTTATTTTCTGCAATCGTCTAATTACATTATTTCTGCGGTAGTGTGACGGCATTGTTCGATGTGTAAAAATGCCACCGTGCAGCTGCACATGACGTTTATTGATCCAAATTCAAGTATTTTTAAACAAATGTTGCCGTGGAGATCTGGGGTACGGACACACCTCCTATTGAGCAACGTGAGTGTATTAGAGCCGAAACCCCACATGCCAGTCTATGACACCTCTCATTTATTGCGAGCCAATTAAGACTCATTTGCATAATACACACAAATTAGTGCACGTTGTAGTCTGATCAGCTATGTACACGTGCAGGCAATATACAGAGCTGTCACTAATACAGCTAGGCGTTGTAACCGTAATCAGTCCACACCTGGGCGATCTAGTAATTAATACATTATCAATAAGAAATCGTATATAATCATTGCACAATCGCTTCGTTAATGCACTCTGCTACAACGTGCAGGGTAATGTTTTATGCATCTCGATGTGCATGTAATATATTTAAAGTACCAGTCAGCGTTTTTAAATCGCGCACAACATATGTCATGGTGTATTTAAAACAGATGCTTGAAGTTACAAAAAAGATAAACAATATCAAGAACACGCTTCATGGCGGTGAAGGTTGCAACAGGAAAGGATGCAAGTCATTCAGAAGTACTTGAGGAAGCAGTTAAACCTCATCTCGCTATCATACGGGCAAAAAAAAAAAATCTTGAGGAATTGGGACAGGTTTTTTTTTTTATCTAGCTTACACCCATCTTGTTTTACACGCCTACATTTTGTTAATCAGCGTTTTTTTTCTAATTTTTGAAATGACTTTTTAAATAGATTTGTGAATTGTCAAATTGTTTCCTATAGGACTGCTAGACGTGTTTGGTCTAATGCGAGCTTTATTCCAACAATATTAACTTAATGTGAATTGATATTCAGCATGAATTCTTCTCCAGACAGTTGCAGCACGTACTTATACATATATATGCTTATATTTTCAATCAACTAGTTAAGTGCTTTAAATTGACACATCAACGTCACTTGGCGAGGACCCACGTTAAATGTTGCCTCAAGGGACAGAACTTACGCCGGAGACTACGCCAGGTCTCGGACCAGGGATACGTTACTTAGGTGTCTCTAATTTGATGAATCGGAACGGGCGTTTTCGAGTGTCATTCGACGCGACATGGCGACAAATTCTTGCCAGTGATCAAGCCGCCGTCATTCCTTGTTAAAACATTTACACATATACATGCCTCCAGGTCCGAAACTGTGATCGTGGCCAAGTTTTATTGACTTTAGTCCTGTTTTATTTTTAAAACAGGTTTCATCTATACTAGGATCTTCTGGTATCGATCAAAAAATAAAGCTCGACATACAATTATACGTGTAATCTTCTGAAATTTTGTTTATTTAGATCAACTTGTTACAATCTTCTAATTGTATCAATGCACGCATATTTGGTTGACAAAAAACATTTATTTTGTGTAAATCAAGTATCATATAGTAAAATATTTATGATATTTCATCAACTTCAAAGAATAATCTGAATTCAAACCCCTTATCTTCGACAGATCCATTTCAATCGAAAAGGTTCCATATGACTGACATATGGACAGCACGTGCCTCTGAGCTTGTCACACATTCGGGACACCAAAACTCCGGTCTTAACAGATGCTGTTTGTATAGACAATTCACACTCATTGCAGGTTATATCAGCATATTGCGATTTGATTGGAATAGTATACGGTGACAATATGACACGATTTTTTTTTATTTAGGTTAGGTGAGAAAACTGTCCTGGACAGAATGTTTAGTGGGAAATACATACATGATAAGCTCAGCACGTGTCATCAAGGAATGATTACACAACAATGCCACACACTGTAGTACCAGCATAGGGTGTTCTCCAGTTAAAACGGCACGGCCTTTATTTATTACTGTCCGCATTAAAGAGTGACACTGACATTCTGTTGATTGGAGGTAATCAGGTCACGTGTCACAAGGTTTTACTTCCGGGTTAAACTGTTAGTTGGTTAATGTTTACAATATCTCGTGTCAAATTGGCACTTGGCGCGTGCTGAATATACCTTAAACCTTCAAGTATATTGTCATCAAAACAAACGTTTAACTTATTCGCGATGCTGACGTGAGAAATTAGCCTATTTTGAGGAAAATATGCGTGGCCCCTGCTAAAATTAGCGTCTTTTCTAATTGTTTAATTCGTGTGTGTTTATTGAAATCTTACAAACGTTTTAGTATCATAACATCAATATGAGTAATATGAGATAATTTTACGCAGAATGTAAAAACAACAACAACAACAGCAACAACAACAACAAAAACAACAACACTTAAATAATAGATGGTGATGCCAGGACCTTTATATGATAGTATCTCCTGGTGATGCCGACGATGATTACAATAATCTTTTTAGCCTTTTTATACATACATATAAGTAGCTGAAGTAATTTTCCTTTCATTTATGCAGATCAATATAAATCGGTTAAACAGGCTTTACATACTCAGTCACATTATATGCACCTTTCATGTGGTAAAAGTAACCTGCTAGTCGGCGTACTAAATGACATGCAATGCAGTGAGCGCACCTATTTTCAACATGTTTACATAATGTTACTAGTAATAATGTTTAATTGCTGGCTTTTATTTTTACAGCGTACGGTCCCAGTTTTTCAACAAATTCTCGAGGAAGTGAAAATATGTACTGAAGGAGTTATCCGGGCGTACTATTTGAATTGTTACGCCATCTGCAATTGATGAATATCAAAATATTGACCAAAATATCATATTATGACGTATGCATATATACATGTTCTGCAACTCATGTTTTGTAAACATCGTACGAAATTTATAAACAATCATTTCGTACCCATCTTGCGCCCTTGCTTCGATCAATTTCAAATTGTTAAGTTACTAAGTATGTGCGGCATGACGTAGTTTTATGTTGAACTGCATTAATTACATACCTTTGTTAAGCGCTTGCCTATGACAAACTGGATTTCAAATTTTATTGAAATATATATATATATATATATATATATATATAATAATCTAAATATTCGGCAGCCAAGGTTTATGTAAACTCCGATCATGTACACAGAAGAAATTAAGTAACGATCATTTTAAGCACGAACGACTTGTTGTGGATTATTTATGTATTTCAATTTACAAATTTCGTTAAAATTTGTAATATTTGAAGTAAGAAACTTTAAACTTTCGGAGGGTCCCGATTTTGAGTAAGCGCTTTTAGATTATAAAATACATATTCTGTATAATTATGTTATTACGATATATATGTCACGTATACTCGTGTATATGTCTATATTCGATAGCAGTATTGGCTAGACGTGTCTTATTATACAATGTATACATATGTAATTGTATATAGTACTCTCTTAAAGGCAATATTCGACTATACATAGAATGATAATGATGATGATAATGATGATGATGATGAATGATGATATCATTTAAGTTCAATATATATCATAACCTGGAGAACATAACACAATTTAGTACCTTTTTTAACGCAATATACAATTTGCTTGATAACATATCTGTCCTTAAGACATACATTGCACGGTTTCTGTCTGCATCAGGTCTTGCTATCCTGAAAATTATATAATACAATTGACTGCTTTCGACACGCTTGACTTGTGTCTGTCTGTAATCTCACTTCAATAACGTAGACAGTGCTGCAAGGGTATTGAGCTTACTAGGCAGTTAGGAAAGTCAGTTATTAATATAAAGACTTCCACGTTGTTACATTTTTGCTACCTAAGAACCCCCCCCCCCCCACCACACACACCTCGTCAGACCGGTCCATTGAGAACCATCCATTTTAAGGACACCATGGAAGGGGAACTTTGCAAGAAATGATTCAGATCTGCCAAGATCGGAGATCGAACCATTGGCATACAGTCCCCATCTAGTTGTTCGAATGTACATGTATTACAAAGAAGTGCAACTCTGGCAGGAATGTTGCGTGGCAGCTGGGTGCCAATGCTGAATCTCTGATATTGGATTCTGGCAGCAACCCAGGGGAGAACACTCGTACTTGTAATCTTTTGTTAAAACTATTTATAAATACTTGAACGGAAATTCTTATATTTCGTAGTCTAAATAGATCTTAAAATTTACTGTCTCGAAAAACTGGCAGGGAAAGAAATATAATAAACTTGTTGCTTGTTTCTGCGACAGGACAGTATTTCAGTCAATTAGCTGGAATAAAATCTCAGGTGCAAAAGGGGCACTCGGATAGATTCACTGACATGTTGAAAGCCAACTTCATTATGTAAACCCAGGGTATCTCAATGGTGATATATTAAATATTACCGGGAGTATACGAGTAGATATATTCAAATTAATTTACCAGTGACCTTACACGTATTTCTCTTGTTAGTCTTTTTCTTGTTTATTATACAAGGCAGTGGGTAACCATCATACATCGTATATAAGTAACCGTCTGACGCGAAACATCGCAGCAGAGTAATGAACAACTTTAATAACAAAACAGGGTTTAGCAGTCTGACTATTAGTGTGTCAGACAGTTGATATATCGATTTAAATCTATTTTTATAATCCACATGGTAAGACTTGACTTACCCATTAAAAATACGAAACTCAGAAAAATCAAGTTGATTTGTAATTTTCATGCTACATATACACATTTCAATATGTTTCAAAGAATAGAGTATCGGTAAGCAATTCTCCTATTTTTCCAGACAGATTAACGAGGAAATATTTTCGGAGAATGCATCTATCTGACAGTCTAGAATTTTAATGAAGTAAAAATTAATATTCACGTTTTAATACTCACTGCGCACGTGATGTAGGCATTTGGTGTTCACGCTCTCACAGACCCCACGTGACTTTTAACATTTTTTATCCATGCAGGGAGGAATTCTCGGGATTTGTTATTAAATAGTAAGGTAACTGGTACAGTTCTCCTCTCTCCAAATTATTTTTTTCTTGATAAATGCGTGTAGTGGGCGAGCGTTAGTGCGTGATTGTGCGTGCAGCGTGCCGCATTCGTGCATGAAAATGTTTTACTTGTAATGATTGTATAATTATAGTCAAACACACTCATATATATATATATATATATATGTAGTAAAACTGAGTTACATATAG
Organism: Solen grandis; assembly: GCA_021229015.1. Taxonomy (NCBI): domain Eukaryota; kingdom Metazoa; phylum Mollusca; class Bivalvia; order Adapedonta; family Solenidae; genus Solen; species Solen grandis. The sequence goes on along the minus strand of CM037782.1, from coordinate 35,211,547 downwards.
GATTCATTCGTTATTAAAACGTATGAACATAAACATATGTCTATATGTAAGTTATCCCGTTATGCCGGGTTCAACGACTTCTTGAGTGACCGGCTCTGTCCTGTACTTTACTAAAGTACTGCGGAGAACTTTGGCCTGCCCTTCTTTCCGTTTGCCCCACAGTAAGGAGCTTGTATATAATATTGCCTTGTAATGCAAACAGCTCTCACAGTGCTGTGGGGTTTCTACGGTCAAATACTTAAAAAAAGCATTATTTGGGTCATCATATATCAACCGAAGTGGCAATCGAAGCTATAGGGAACCTCAATGACGATGAGGTCGTTATGAAAACGGGTCAGACATGCAGTTGATTTCTTAAGGGGCGTGTGATTAAATTTATTACCACAAAACTTAATATTGTACAAATATGTTCTTAACTCCAGGTTGCACTTTTATATCTGTATAGTATGAGAGTGCTTAAAGAATGTTAATAATACTAATTTATATAAACAGAGTTGGATGGAAGACAGAAAGATGAACAAACAGAATGTATAAGACATAGACAGATAGAACAGAACTGAACAAAACAGATACATTGGAAAAGAGAGAGCCAAGTAAGACGCAAAACAATTAAGATAGTAAAAGTTAAGCGGAAGTTTATCCAAACATTACACAACTGCACGTCCATCACTGGATGCTGGTGATTATGTTTTAACGAGGGCGATGAAGACTAGATGAATACGAACCCTTCTCAACACATCATTTACATGGATGTAGACACAGTGTCCATCGAGCCTGTCATAGCTCTTACTGGCTCGCTTTTAACTTAACGAGCGTCATCATCAGTAGAGCATGTTTCTTGTCCAGCTACATGATCTATATCCACAGGCTAATTCAGGTCAGCTGGTCACCGGCCACGGTAAGTCAATGTCCCTGACTGACCGCTACGCGATGTTCGAATTCAGTGAAGTTGATCTGATAGCCCTGACCAATTTCCCCCTTCCTATATTGGTTCAACGTATAATAGGGAGATAATAACGCCCCATTTTGATTGATCGAATTTTAAATTGTTAGCCATTTAAATAAATTCGGGGTGCTTCGGACATATTTAAATATCGGATATTGCAGTGCTAATGGCGCCGGTTCATAAAAAAGGTGGACAAGATTAGAATGCGGGCACGGGTTGGGTGGCCGGATTGAGAGAACTGTAAATAAACACAGGAAGTGTGTATATACTGGTTGATCTCGACTTAACATCTACGTGATTCAATGAACTATCTACACTTCATAATAATGATGTAGAGAAACGTTATCTTTACCCTTCAATCTTAATAAAAATCAGGGACTTACCGTTATGGTTGGTGTTTTGAGCAATTTAATTAAAAAAGTATATACTGAAATCAGGTTGAAATTATATTATTAACATATTTAGTGTAGATTGCTTTTATTATCAAATTGGTGGTTGGGAAATCTACTAAGTATAACCTTAATACTGTTACGTGTTCGATTAGGGATTTCTTGGCTGAAGACAGACAGACAAACAGACAGACAGAGTGAGACGGATATATACTGACGAGGTGCTATACACGTTAGTCCTTAAATCTACATGTATCTGGTTATATCGTATATAAAAGAAATACTTTTCATTAATTTAGATTCACGTTCACCAGCCCCCGTGGCCGAGTGTTTAAGTACCCCCTCCACCCGTTACCGAGAGGTGACGACCGCGACATACCTACGTAGTTAAAAAGGAACTGGTATCTATTCCTGACTCAATGGTTGTTCAAGTACCAGCCCCTTGTTCTCGAAAATAAAAGTGTTACTTAAGTTTGAATTTCGTACCCAGTCTCAAACTATGGCAATTACTTCAACCAGGGATCGAGTATGATGCTCAAATCTGAGCCTAAGATCGTACTAACGTATTTTCGAGAATACCTAGCCTGGATGGCCCAGTGGTGGCGTGGTACCATGTTACTGTGGCAGTGTGGCAGTATTATATCGCGTTTGTTTGTTGGGTTTAACGTCCAACCGACAGTATTTAAGTCATTTGAAGACGATGACTACTTGAGACAGATAAAGTGTTGCCACACTGCAGTATCACGCTGTAGACATGTGGCATGATACACACCCAGTCTTATTATCCTGACACCGGGCCAACCAGTCCTGCAACTACCCTTATATGCTGAGAGCCAAGCAAGGGGGTTATAACAGTACCATTTTTACGGCTTTGGTATGTCGCGGCCGGGGATCGAACCCACGACCTCCCGCACCCAAGGCGGACGCCCTAACCACTCGGCTATCGGAGACGGTTCATTGCATCGTGTTCACACAGGCAAAGTCTTCAAATGACTAAAACACTGTAGGTGGGACGTCAAAGGTTAAACAAACAAATGAACAAACAAACAAACAAACAAACAAACAAACAAACAAACACATTTGTTTTGCCATTATGTTAAGACATCGCCTGGAGCACAAATCGAATTTTGAAATATCAAAGTTCCAGTCGGGATCGCAGTGTCCATCGACTTGGCCTCTTTATATATCAGTACAGTGTTACGTGGCTTTATACACATCACACGGAATGTGCTCAACTGAAGTCTGTTTTTCCCCCAGTGTTTCGCAAGTACAATCCCCGCTAGTAAAATACCATAATCGTTTAGATTTGTATTGGCACAGCACCCGGTCCAAACCCTCAGATTTGTTGGACAGATATAAGTATCACGTGACTGGATTTGTATCATGCCACTTTTCCGCGACCCACCTTGTATAGTATACCTCCAGTTCATTAAATCTCCAAATTACCAAAAATTACAGTCAGCTGGACTTTAAAACTAAGCAGGCATTAAATAGTTGTGTCTCTCTGGAAGTATTCGACAAATTTTCCACTCTTACATTAGATGATAAAAAACGTATTCAGATTACAATATACTTCACTCAAAAATCATTAAATTAAATATTGGGCATTTTGCTTCCTGTTAAGATTTTGACTTCATGGTGGACCTTTATTTCATTGATTCAAATCAATAAAAAGACTTACATAATTACTTCTGCATTTAATCTCTTCGTGTATAGGAACACTTAATAACTTAATAAATAAATATGCATCTTTTCTGTACGTATAACCAACGTGCTTGGGTCTAACTTTGGGGATATAAAATAGGGGAATAGAACTATGTCGATAAAAAATCTTTCGTCTGGATAAATATAATTGCAGCAGACGATCAGAAATCGTTTGAAGAGCTTTATTTGTCGTTATGTGCTTTATTGGAGAACCGTAGGTTAAGTACGAGAATCATTAAGAAGAAGTTAGAATAAATTAAATAACCCAATCAGGCCACTATATCGAGTACTGGAAATGAAAACATCTAGACAATTTAACGGCAGAAATCATTAACCGTACCGGTCTGCTGGCTTTGAATAACCGCCTGTCTATATTCGTTTGTGATGAAACAGTTAATATTTAAAAAGCGTAAAGCGAAGTTGACGTTTCCGGTCTGATTCGCTCATGTCTATTTGAAGCAAAAATAAGGCATTAAACCGGCGATTTAAATGGGACAAATATTGACAATTATATTGCATCTCGTGTAATAATCTCTCAGTGACTCTTCAATCACGTAACGTTACACAGGTCGTTTTTAAATTAAGCCATAAATTCTGGGCTTTTCTTGTAAGAGATCACGAGGTTAAACGAGTGGGTCGACGTTTTGACAGGTAATTTATACCATCCTTCATAGCGAGGACTGACCCCTGGGACAATCATTAGGTAATAAACGTATATTTGTCAAGATAAATCCGACATAGATGAAACCGTTCACAGTGTTTAATAACATAACATTAGGTCAAAGAACTTGAAAGTGTTAAACATTTCCGGGCGTCATTTCTTTAGATGTATTTCGAGTCAAGTGATTAAAGGAATTTGAAAATGAAATATGCTTAAACATAAATGTTCATTTTTCGAATAGCAGGGATCGAAAGTGTTCAACAACAACAACAACGACGACGACGACGACGACGACTACGACGACGACAACAACAACAACAACAACAACAACAACAACAACAACAACTTAAAAAGTGAATGACTCTCTCAGTGCTATGTGACAAAGCAATAATATATTCAGTTCTCCATGAACTTCTAATATGAAAAGTTGAGCTATGTCTATAAAATTGGTTTATCGTGTTATTTGGAAAGATTTATTGCTCATTTCATCTGGAACGTTATCAGTATTGCGGTTTGTACGAGACCTCATTTATGCATGATTAATCTTTCATTCCCTTGTCTGTCCGTCTACCCGTCTTTCCCTCTGTACAGGATAGCTATTTGGACGAGGCCAGTGTTTTAGTACCCCGCGTCTCTCTGTTACTGTTTCCCACTAACTCCCATGTCCACCCGTCTGTATTTGTCTGACACATTGCAGATCGTGCATTTCTAATGACATTTTTTTTTCTTTTACTGTGTGTCTCTCTGCTTATCCTCTCCCCTCTGTATACTTAATCCTTTCCCTCATAGAGGACATCATGACAAGACCTATGCGAACAGCATAAAACCAGATCAGCCTGCGAGTAACTCGCAGGCTGATCAGGTTTTATGCTATTCACTGCTCCTCAGTGGTCTGGAAATGAGGATTTTGTAATTAAATTTGGTAAGGTTTAACTGTGGTTTTCTGCAGATCAGGCTTTATGTGGTACCTATTGAGTGCGTCAAAATGAGTCTATATGAGGGAAAGGGTTAAAACAAGCGCTTGTAAGGCAACCAGACACACACAAGTACTGCACATGCTTGTAAGTCAACCAGACACACATAAGTACTGTACATGCTTGTAAGGCAATCAGACACACATAAGTACTGTACATGCTTGTAAGGCAATCAGACACACATAAGTACTGTACATGCTTGTAAGGCAATCAGACACACATAAGTACTGCACATGCTTGTAAGGCAATCAGACACACATAAGTACTGACATGCTTGTAAGGCAATCAGACACACATAAGTACTGCACATGCTTGTAAGGCAATCAGACACACATAAGTACTGCACATGCTTGTAAGGCAATCAGACACACATAAGTACTGTACATGCTTGTAAGGCAAAAGGCAATCAGACACACATAAGTACTGTACATGCTTGTAAGGCAATCAGACACACATAATACTGACATGCTTGTAAGCAATCAGAAGACATAATATGATGCGTTGTAAGCAATCTTCACCCCATAAGACGTTGACATGTGTAAGGCACATAGAGCAAATAAATGCAGCTGTATCATGAACTGTGTAAGGCAAATAACTACGTCCATTAAGATACTGCACTGATTGCCTTTTATCATTTAATTATAATTAACAATTATATTTCACATCTTTAAGGCAATTTTTTTCCATCATGATCACTGTACATGCGTTGTATGTATCGAAACATAGGTCTGCTGCTGCTGTCTGAGGTCGACACTCATTACGTAATTGCACATGCTGAAACACAATCAGAAAACATATATGATGAACGTTTTAAAAGTTGCTTCATCACCATCCAGACAGTTTGAGATGTGTAGCGGCACAAATAGGGCAGATATAAATGCATGCCTGTCTGATCAAAAACCTGTCGTCAAGGAACATATAATAATCTATTTTTCGTGCCCTTAAATTTCTCACTCGTTTGTCCTTTCACGTTTCTTATTTAATTATTTAATTAACAATTCATATTTCACACTTTTTATATTGTGCTATTTTTTTCCATCTTGATCACTTTACATGGACAAGTGTGTATGTTATGTAACTTGTGGTCTGTCTGTCTGTCTGTCTGTCTGTACACTTCATGTACGTAAGTATGCATTTAGATCTGAAACCACTCAAGCTCAGCAAAAGCTTCTTTTACTTATACACGTCAGTTAGGATAAAAACGCCCAATATCGGTGAAAGTTTTAATAAAACTAAAACACGTAAATATTGACTTGGATCACAAATTTTGTCTGGTAAGACATGCTAGGATGAATAAATGACGAGGGAAATCACGTCAAAATATGTATCCTATAATTACGCAAGTTAAACTTTATGAAAAGAGATTTAACATTTTCCCACGTCTATTTCCTATGTATACACGATACGGATCTGTTTAAATACATATGATAGAAATACTAAGATATTTAGTTTAAGCCTTGATGTGTATCTATACTAAGAAAACATCCTTGATTATTTCTTGAAAAAGATACTCGCAATTAGAGCCCCGGAGTGTAAGCCCCGTGACCCGGATGTCGTGGGCTCAATTCCCGGCTGCAACGTATTAAAGTCGCTAAATGGTCAAGTAGATGTAGATACTGTAGCATAGCAGAGCATCGTGACTGGTTGGTCTACTCACGTGGGTGTAGCATCACGTCGTTTGTCTTTCATCATCGTCGTAACCATCATTGCTACCACCACCATTACCATATTTGCTAATGAAATTCTACAGTAGGCTATAAAATGCAAACACTGCTGATAGAAACATAGCGGAAGCATTGCTAGAACAGAGTAGAGAGTTCTATATACTGAGGGTCTCAACCTCGTGCCCCGGTGACACACTTAAGTATCAACAGTCAAGAGGTAGTCCGATACATCCTGTCCTGGACGCTCCCTCGAGACAGGACCCAAGGCGTCTCCTAGGCAACCCACTCAAGTAATCACATACATACCAAATAAAGCATAAAACATTAGAGTTTAGAATAATCGTCCCTTTTCTTATTTAGCCGCTCATCAACGACTCTCTGATTGTAATCTTATATCACAAGATCCGATCAAACGAAGACCCTTTCCACTCGACTGGTATAGACTCTATAAATGTACGTTACTCTAGGGTAAATGGTTTTATCTACCATATAGGGGGCGCTCCCACTCACACTTAGTGGTGAACCGATTTCTTTTAATTAAATTAAATTATATATTTTTTCGAGTGTGTAATGTCACGCTCTGCATATTTGTTGAACAGATTAAAGTGTGATACGGACCGTTTTGAGCAGTCTGTCTACCACGTGATTTTCAGTGCACAAGTATTTCCAGTTCTTTGATCTGTGTCACTGAACAGTCATGCGGTAAGCACAGGTCACAGCCGAACAGAGACAGGCGTCAGCGGGGAACGAGGTTCGAGTCCCACAGGCGCCCACATTTCACTGAGTAAGTTTAATAGTGGCACTGGTTAACCGTGGTCACGAAACATTATTTATTAAATGTGTAGGATGTTTGAACTTAAAACAGTTCAGCTATTTCACCCAATGCATTGGTCTGTCGCTTGAATTGTTTTATAAGCGAATACAATTTTACATTTTTACGGTATTGGTGCATTTCTGTCCCCTTTAATATATTGTTCATCTTATAATTCCCCACCTTTTAAGCAGTAAATAAGAGTATCACTGTAGCTTAGCAATATCAGTACATAGGTTTATTGCGCTCACGCTCGTTCGCCAAGACGCATGCACACTCATGATGTTTCTTTGATCTGTTATAGGGATATGTAGTGTTACGTGGAGTTTTAAATTAAGATTTAAATCTGACATTACCATATGTCAAAATCTATCTTAATTATGTGCATGAATTCATGTACTATTTGTATTTAATACTGATTTATAGGCTCACGTGGCCGGGTGTCTTGTATCTCAAGGTGTTTACATGTATACATAGTTAATATTGTATAACACAAGCTACTACAATAAATAATTCTCTTACTTATTAACACACACCGCTTTGTGATTTATTTTTGTTATCATTGATGTATGTCTAATTAATTTGATACTATACACTTGTTATATGATTGTATATCATTTTTCATTAAATGTAATATAGCGGGGGTAAATGACACCGTCATACCGGATAAGTTTTGAATTTATCAACATGTAACACCGAGAACATTGAATGTACAGATTCTTTTTGTACATAGAAACGTATTTGAAGATACTTTGCAGGATATGGCTCTCCTTTTTAAAGCCTTTTAAGGAGTATATTTCAGGAAAAAAAAGCTCGATGAAAAGAACGAATATGGACAATTAAGATATATATAAAGGGTGTGAAAATGTTTTAAAAAATCATTAAAATGTACAAAATGGCCGCTTTAATGAAGTACCTGTCCGACAGTAACGATTTCACACTGGTCATTTGTCTGGTCGAACTTTTATGACTGGGATTCTACCGGACAATCAAAGGTTATCACTAACTTGAGCTCCTCCAACTGGTTTAATTTCACCAATTTTAACTTGACCTTATCTTTATTGCAACCAATTTGTGAATTAAGACGTCTGGGCCCAGAAGTGCAGCCTACCTGAGCGGAAGTATCGCTGAGCTATCAAGCCCAGTGTTTGCACACACAGGGTGAGATTGAAATTTATGAACGTTTGAATTTGTACTGAAATAACGTTGGGGGTTAAAGTTCCCACCGAGATTATTGTCCAGTTATAGACTGACTGTGACTGAAAGAGGGATAGGACCAAGTCATGTCCAAATGTGTGTGTGTTTGTCCTTGTATTTTCTTCACCTGTTACTTCCGGTCACTTACCAGTTTCACCAGTGTAATTAATTTATATATAATGTAACATGGTGGTAAAATAAAAATGTACTGGTTACTGGTATTAAGTTGGATTTATATATTCTAAATCTGAACTAGGTGAAACGAATGAACGCCACCCATCTACTTGTACAAACATAAAAGGGCGTTATCATTAACTCCAAGAAATTAAATGATTAATAATGATTATAAATATAAATGAATATAAATGAATTTAATCAAAATGTTACCTTTCAACAGGATGTTATTGATTCATATCACTGATGGTGATCATTGTAGCTTGTCGTAAAATCAACTGCATAAACGCGCAACAGTCGGGAAGGAGTGCCAGCGCTCTAATTGTATAAATCAGGCAATAAAAATCTATCAAATATGACAATTAAATAGTGGGTATGCTGAAACGACGATGAAAATCTTGACTTTTTCTTCATCATCAAGGCAGATGTATGTTTAAAAAAACGTTAAAATATATAATAAAATATAGTATATAGATAAATTAATAAAGTGACATTTCGACTTTCCTCTCGTCGTACCGAGGTCGACGACAAGTTCAGATATATACAGTGTAGCTTGAGTCAGAGGGGCAGTACCAGATAGAGGGACGGTACCAGATAGAGGGACGGTACCAGATAGAGGGACGGTACCAGATAGAGGTACGGTACCAGATAGAGGGACGGTACCAGATAGAGGTACGGTACCAGATAGAGGGACGGTACCAGATAGAGGTACGGTACCAGATAGAGGTACGGTACCAGATAGAGGTACGGTACCAGATAGAGGTACGGTACCAGATAGAGGTACGGTACCAGATAGAGGAACGGTACCAGATAGAGAGATGGTACCAGATAGAGGAACGGTACCAGATAGAGGGACGGTACCAGATAGAGGTACGGTACCAGATAGAGGTATGGTACCAGATAGAGGAACGGTACCAGATAGAGGTACGGTACCAGATAGAGGTACGGTACCAGATAGAGGGACGGTACCAGATAGAGGGACGGTACCAGATAGAGGGACGGTACCAGATAGAGGGACGGTACCAGATAGAGGGACGGTACCAGATAGAGGGACGGTACCAGATAGAGAGACGGTACCAGATAGAGAGACGGTACCAGATAGAGGGATGGTACCAGATAGAGGGACGGTACCAGATAGAGGGACGGTACCAGATAGAGGACGGTACCAGATAGAGGGACGGTACCAGATAGAGGGACGGTACCAGATAGAGGGACGGTACCAGATAGAGGGACGGTACCAGATAGAGGGACGGTACCAGATAGAGGGACGGTACCAGATAGAGAGACGGTACCAGATAGAGGGACGGTACCAGATAGAGAGACGGTACCAGATAGAGGGACGGTACCAGATAGAGGGACGGTACCAGATAGAGGAGGACGGTACCAGATAGAGGGACGGTACCAGATAGAGGGACGGTACCAGATAGAGGGACGGTACCAGATAGAGGGACGGTACCAGATAGAGGGACGGTACCAGATAGAGGGACGGTACCAGATAGAGGGACGGTACCAGATAGAGGGACGGTACCAGATAGAGGGACGGTACCAGATAGAGGTACGGTACCAGATAGAGGGACGGTACCAGATAGAGGGACGGTACAAGATAGAGGGACGGTACCAGATAGAGAGACGGTACCAGATAGAGGGACGGTACCAGATAGAGGGACGGTACCAGATAGAGGGACGGTACCAGATAGAGGGATGGTACCAGATAGAGGGACGGTACCAGATAGCGGGACGGTACCAGATAGAGGGACGGTACCAGATAGAGGGACGGTACCAGATAGAGGGACGGTACACCAGATAGAGGGACGGTACCAGATAGCGGGACGGTACCAGATAGAGGGACGGTACCAGATAGAGGGACGGTACCAGATAGAGGGACGGTACAAGATAGAGGGACGGTACCAGATAGAGGGACCGTACCAGATAGAGGGACGGTACCAGATAGCGGGACGGTACCAGATAGAGCGACGGTACCAGATAGAGGGACGGTACCAGATAGAGGGACGGTACCAGATAGAGGGACGGTACCAGATAGAGGGACGGTACCAGATAGAGGGACGGTACCAGATAGAGGGACGGTACCAGATAGAGAGACGGTACCAGATAGAGGGACGGTACCAGATAGAGGGACGGTACCAGATAGAGGGACGGTACCAGATAGAGGGACTGGTACCAGATAGAGGGACGGTACCAGATAGCGGTACGGTACCAGATAGAGGGACGGTACCAGATAGAGGGACGGTACAAGATAGAGGGACGGTACCAGATAGAGGGACGGTACCAGATAGAGGGACGGTACCAGATAGAGAGACGGTACCAGATAGAGGGACGGTACCAGATAGAGAGACGGTACCAGATAGAGGGACGGTACCAGATAGAGGGACGGTACCAGATAGAGGGACGGTACCAGATAGAGGGACGGTACCAGATAGAGGTACGGTACCAGACAGAGAGACGGTACCAGATAGAGGGACGGTACCAGACAGAGAGACGTACCAGATAGAGGGACGGTACCAGACAGAGAGACGGTAAACTGAAACTGAAACTGTTTTATTTGCTTAAACGCCTATTTCTACATAAAATACATATTCAATGGCGTTGTACACTATTATATCAAAACATTAAAAGTATTAAATAAATGTAGTTTAAGAATGATAAAACAATAAATTCTAAATCTAAAGCATATTATCAAAAGTTAAAGAAAATAATGGTATTTAAGATAATTAAAAATATGGCTATATTATTAAGGACATGATAAAAGACATAATAATGTTACTTTGATAATAAAGAGATTGTAAATTCAGATATTTATCACAGAATTAATGCACTGAATAACATTGTCTCTCAGTTCACTGTTTCTACACTCTACTGACTTTGACTAGAAAAGATTGAAATAGTCTGTGAAGAAATGAGTCTTCAAGTGTTTCTTGAAACTATCAACTGATGAGCATTGTCTGATATTTAATGGAAGATCATTCCAGAGTATCGGGCCGATCGTACTAAAACTTCTGTCGCTGAAAGTTTTACACTTATTAAAAGGCACTTCATAACTGTCAACTGAAGATGAGGATGATCTCAGAGAACGTTTTTGAACTTTAGGTGTAAGCAGTTCAGTCAAATACGGTGGTGCATTTCCAACGTGACAGTTGTACATGTATACAAGAATCTTGAATTGTATTCTGGCCTTGATGGGCAGCCAGTGTAGATCGTATAATGCCTGCTTAGAACTGTCTCTTTTCCTACGATTTAATACTAGTTTGGCACACATGTTTTGAATTCGCTGTAGTTTTGCAATATCACAGTTTGAAATACCATACAAAATCACATTGCAATAGTCTAAGTGAGAAATCACGAGTGAGAGTAATAGAATTTCTGTTGCATCTTGTGTGAGGAATTTGCGAATATTCTTTATGCGAAAAAAGCTCAACATAGCTGTTCGACACTTGATCTTGATGTGATGTTTGAAAGTCAAATTTTCGTCCAAATATGCCCCTAAATATCTAATTGTATTTTGTCGTTTGATCTTATCACCACAAATGTTAATTTCATTTTTAGACAGTTTACTCAACTGAGGAGCACTTCCGAAAGTTATAAGTTCAGTTTTTGAAGAATTCATTTTTAATTTATTACTGTTCATCCAATCATTTGCTTGTGATGCGAACTCTTCTAGCTCATCAATGGATTTGGCCTCGAGAACGGGTGTAGGTTTGAAACGTTTGCCGGCAGTATGATCGTCGGCGAAGCCGTACACGGAGATGGTAGGCGGAACAATGTCAAATATGGTCCCTGCATAAGCGAGGTAGAGCCACGGCCCTAAACAGCTTCCTTGGGGGACACTGCACGTAAGATCGCGTGCTGACGACATTATATTGTTCACACTTACGCGACAACTCCTGGGTCGCAGGTACGAGTCTAACCAGTCGAGTGCTACTCCGCAGATACCATACTGACGATTGAGAACGTCGAGAAGGATGTCATGATCGACGGTATCAAAAGCTGCGCTTAAATCCAACGCTATTAATGCAGTTACTTCTTGATTTTCCATGGCAGCAAGAATGTCATTAACAAGACGAAGTAACGCTGATTCGCACGAATGATGTTGTCGGTACGCTGATTGGTTCTTTGGAAGGAGATTGTGTTCATTTGCATGTTTGTTAAGGTAGAATAATGCTGCCTTTTCGATTAATTTCGACAGAAATGGTAGGTTGCTTACTGGTCTGTAGTTAGAAAATATGAGTTCAAGTCCAAGTTTTTTCAATAGAGGTCTAACTATTGCCAGTTTCCAGTTTGGTGGAAAGACACCTTGTGACAACGGTACCAGATAGAGGGACGGTACCAGACAGAGAGACGGTACCAGATAGAGGGACAGTGCCAGACAGAGGGATGGTATCAGACAGAGGGACGGTACCAGACAGAGGAACGGTACCAGATAGAGGGACGGTACCAGACACAGAGACAGTACCAGATAGAGGGACGGTACCAGACAGAGGAACGGTACCAGATAGAGGGACGGTACCAGACAGAGAGACGGTACCAGATAGAGGGACGGTACCAGACAGAGAGACGGTACCAGACAGAGGGACGGTACCAGACAGGGACGGTACCAGACAGAAAGACGATACCAGACAGAGGGACAGTACCAGACAGAGAGACGGTACCAGATAGAGGGACGGTACCAGACAGAGGAACGGTACCAGATAGAGGGACGGTACCAGACAGAGGGACTGTACCAGGCAGGGACGGTACCAGACAGAAAGACGGTACCAGACAGAGGGACAGTACCAGACAGAGAGAGGGTACCAGATAGAGGGACGGTACCAGACAGAGGAACGGTACCAGGTAGAGGGACGGTACAAGACAGAGAGACGGTACCAGATAGAGGGACGGTACCAGACAGAGGAACGGTACCAGATAGAGGGACAGTACCAGACAGAGGGACAGTACCAGACAGAGGGATGGTATCAGGCAGAGGGACGGTACCAGACAGAGGAACGGTACCAGACAGATGGCCAGTACCAGACACGGTTCCTGTCAGAGGGACACGGTATCAGACAGAGGGACAGTACCAGATAGAGGAACGGTACCAGACAGAGGGACGTTACCAGACAGAGAGACACGGTACCAGACAGAGAGACACGGTACCAGACAGAGGGACGGTACTAGACAGAGGGACGGTACCAGACAGAGAGACACGGTACCAGACAGAGGGACAGTACTACGGTGCCAGACAAAGGGACGGTACCAGACAGAGGGATGGTACCAGACATGGTACTAGACAGAGGGACACTGGTTCTTAAAAACAACTTCAATGTATTATTTTTGTCTTGTCAAAATTCTTGACCCATGACGCCTAATCATTGAGCCGAGATGCTTTTAAGATTGATGTATCAAGCGAACAGTTAACCTAACCATCGTTCTTGGGAAGGACCAGTACGCACCTATATGACTATTTGTTTGTTGGGTTAAACGTTCCACTGACAGTATTTCAGTCATTTGGGACCATGTCTATTTGAGACAGATATAGTGCTGCCTCACTGTAATACCATACCGTAGACAAGTGGCATGATACCATACTTGGCCACACCACCAGGACCAAGTCCTGAGACTAACGGTGTATGTTGAGTGGCAAGGAAGGTACACGACGACTTTGGTATGTCGTGGCTTGGGTTCGGATTCACTACCTTATGGTTAGGAGACAGACCCTCTTACCAATTGCCCCACCCCTTCGAAAGGCGAAACTATCTCGATGACCCTAATAGGATTACGAGTAATGAATCACCAGCTATATTTAACATCAAAAACTAAAGATAAAACAAATGTATATGTGCATATATTCTAACAATAATATATATCGATACATGTCCTAAATTTGTTATCGACAAAAGTATAAATTACAACTCGACGAAGAAACATATATAGTGGGTGGGGTATTCCGAAAATGTCTTCATATTTTTTAATTTTCGAGGTGAAGGACCTTGAAACAATCACTAGTGTATGTAGTTTTCGTCAATGATACTTTGTTATTTTTAGCTCACCTGAGCACAACGTGCTCAAGGTGAGCTTTTCTGATCGCCTTTTGTCCGGCGTCCGTCGTCCGTGCGTGCGTGCGTCCGCGTGCGTCCGTGCGTCCGGCGTCAACAATTGCTTCAAACAACATCTCCTCCTATACGGCTTGTATAAATGGTTCTGGTCCATTGCATAATTAGGTCACAGGAGCTAAAAATAGATTTTAAAAATGCAAACTTTGAAAATCTTCTTCTGCAAAACTTCAAGGCCTAGAGCTTAGATATTTGGTATGTAGCATCATCTTATGGGCCATTACCAAGATTGTACAAATCATAGCCCACGTGATAAATGCCCCCGCAAGGGGTCACTTGTTTTACATAATAGGAAAATCTTTAAAAACCATTAGGCCTAGTTTATGTAGCATCATCTAATGGTTCATTACCAAGATTGTTCAAATCATAGCCAAACGGTGATAAATGCCCCCGCAATAGGGGTCACTTGTTTTACATAGAGTTATATAGGAAAATCTTTAAAAATCTTCTTCTATGAATCCATAAGGCCTATAGCTTAGATTTTTGGTATGTAGCATCATCTAATGGTTCATTATCAAGATTGTTCAAATCATGACCCTATGGTGATAAATGACCCCGCACTAAGTCTTCTCTGAAACCATAAGGCCCAGTGCTTATAAGAATTTTTTTAAGAATAAATGTATGAATTATTAAAATTATGCAATCTAAAGAAAATGTAGCTGAAAATGTATGATTATTGACTATATGGTGCTGATATATTATCCTTACTAAATCTCCTTAGATAAACTTATTCTTCACATACTTTCTTTGCCTTTGTGATGAACATTTAATTGCTGTAAATGCTATAAACATGTACTGTAATATGTTTTATGCAAATAAAGTATTGTATTGTATTGTATTATATATTTGGTGTGTAGTATTGTCAGGGCTAAAATGTTTAAGATTGAGTTTTATCAGAATTCTTGTCTGTTTAAAAACCTTGTAATCAGTTGTAGCAATGGTACTCAGGTGAGCGTTTCAGGGCCATCATGGCCCTCTTGTTTTTATTCTGAATAAGGTTATGGTGAATGGTTACCGCCATTGCATCGTGTTTATGACCATGAGGTTTATTTTCACAATGAAACACGGTGTCATCGTATTATACTTAATGGTTAGTTAAAGTCCCTGTAATGGTTCCGCTACAGCTTGGACCACTTAACTTCTACCAAGATAACCAGGGTAACCTAATCAAACAATAGGAAACCTTGGTTATCTCCGCGAAAGGCCCTAAGGTCAGAATTGTAGCGGAACTATTACAAGGACTTTACTTTCATTTCAAATTACTACCGGTGATCACTTTTTTTATAGAAAATGTTATGCAATCTATTATTAATCGCAGTTCGATCATGCAGCAATTGTGTATAATATCATCGGACCATCGTATCTGCGGAGACTGCAAACCAAGGAAGTGACATACAATCAAGGAAAATGATCAAATTTGTTAAGTGTCAGTAATTTCGTTACCTAGATCAAACGCACAGTTAATACCTAACACACTTAGATTATAACATCAACAGATTACCTGACCCACTAATCCCACCTCATCACTCCATCTATTTGATGTGTGAAAGTTACCCCACCCACCATATCTGTCATGTAGACTAAGCAGAAATCCGCTCGCGGCATTAGTACGTTTCCAGGATGTAAGTCGGAATGTGTATAATCAGCAAATATCAGGTGTTAAAGGCATTAAAAGCGCGGGACTGACCACCTGGCGACAAAACGATCGTCCGTCCGTGAATAAAGAGGAAATACATGTATATATCGGCCACTGATGCAATGGCTGATATCGATGTGTTTATAGTAACACGCAAATACCGGGCTTGTTTGCTCAGCAATAAAATGTTTGATGTTTGTCATTACACACGTGGTTATTGTTTGTAAACACCAGCATGATTCCAGTCGTTAAACTTTAAAATCTGACTCCACAGTATTTGTGCCAAAGACGTAGATTGTTACGTACATATGACTTCCAGTGTTTATAATCATGGGAGGCGTGATTTTTTTGGCAAAGTATATTAGAAAACTCATAGATTGCTCGTAAAATATCATTAAAATATATAGCATCTAGACAACAGTCGTGTTACTGATTTTTTTTTACTGAAATATCAGGATGCTGTCATCCAATGGTTGTTCGTACTGAAGGCATTCAAAGGTTGCGAGTACAATCCCCACATCTGGTACTTTCAAAAACATTTTAAAGAACTGGATATAACCAAAGAATATTTTAGAGTGATTGTCGCATTATAAGCGGTCAAACCTATTTCCCTATCGTAGGAGAAAAACTTTAATGAACTCCTATATCATACTTTCTAAATACTTCGTTTATACCTTTTAATATCTCATGTCAAGTATTCATTTCTTCTTTCGATGTCAAGAGAATCTTCATTTTGCACTGGACTTTAAAATTTAAACATTACCGGGGATCACACATTCACCTATTTTCGTGGCATCCAACTCGTTCACCCTGGCATGTAACGCCTACGTATCGCTGTATACGTCACCACTATTTACACCTTGCAGTTTTGTACCATAAAATGTAGGGTAAACATATTTCATTAGCTTCATTTCATAACGTCGATTAGGAAACTAGTTCTTACAACTCATAAATACTTTAAATATCTCTCGACGGCTGTCGGGCCGATGGATTACTTAGTGCTTACGTCTGTCATTATAAAGGAATTTGACCCTTAATGGGTTCAAACCCACGACCTTCGAATCTGTAGCCACCATACGTCACCGATGCAGCACGGCGCCCGAACGAATTTACTAGTACATGTTTATAAATAATATATATATATATATAAAACCAGCATTGGAATTTAAAGCACCCACATGAAACAAGTATAAACGTAGCCTTATAAATCTTTAACACATATACACTGTGTATACTTAATAAACCGTCTAAGCTTTGAATGAAACAAATAAAATTTTATAATCTTATTCCATGTCGGTGTGTATAAAACATACAACACTAGCGATGGTCAGTATAGCAGTTTGCTTTAACTCTGAAAATACGTAAGTATATTTCAGTTAATTGGATCAAATAAGAATAAAGAAATGATCATATATATATATATGACACAAATGCCACTTATTTACCATTTCCATACCATTCTACAACATACCACACCCTACTATACCACAGCTAATCAGCACATAAAACATCAACTTCATCATACCATTCATTTTCATTCCATACCACTAACCTGTCAGTCCACCCGTCTTATTTAGAATAATTAAGGTATAAATAGATGTCAAATCAAACCACACTCTGTCATACAATTCAAACAGTCAATGTATTGCTAATATAACCCATTCATATATCACACCACTTTTGAACGTATCATACCATCGAATATCTCGTATATAACCCAACCACAGTTTCCGTAACGCCCTTACCTTGTTTCAACTGTACTGGATGACATATGTGCACACTCTGGTATAGAACCATATACTGCATCCTCATATACCGAGTGCACCATATCACGAACATCGCACTAGTATTTTATTGACATACTCATGCATGATGCATGTTTACGTATGCACGCGTTCCTTTCTTTTTTTTAACACTGTTTTCTTCTACTTCGAAACTGCAAATTTAGATTTTATATTTATATATTCATTCTTGGCAATACAATTTTATTTCGGCTATTAACTTTATACCTTAGCATAGCAACCGGTGTATTTTACCATCGTGATAGCCTTATAAGCAATTGCAAAAAACTTCAAACATTTGCAAAACAGTTCACTTAAAACTTATTTCTCATATTAAGAAACTGCAAATTTATCATCAAACATCATACAAATTGCCGCTTGTTTTTGAGCTGTAAATTCCTAAGTCCTCTTGAATTAACGTTTCTGTTCCCAGTGACTTCTATCTCACTTCAAAACGCGCCACGTGCTAAATATGTTTTGAAACAATTCGGTTCATTCTTATTTCCTTGTTTGTGTACTTGCGTTGACGCCTACTCATAACGTTTCAATAACTAGATAACCTGTTTTTGCAGTTATGGTGGTGCCATATTGAAGTTTATATCTGTAGATGCTTAGTTGATATGATGCCACCGCTACCCCGGTTATCCTGAAATCAGACTGACAAGTTATGTAACCATCCGGGTATGCCAGTTAATTCTGTTTTGTCTGACCTTTTGACCTTTCTCATAAGTGAATGTTCTTTTTTTCATTCATTCATTCATTGTTTCATGCATTTCAGCCAATCCGTCACTCACTCATTCAGGTCTACTTTCTGTCCGTTTGGTCATTTGATATTATAGATATAGATATTTAATATTATAGATAACTAAGCAAACAAACACAACTTTAATTGATGTATTATAATAATCCATATGGTTTATAAAATGCATGGCAAATCATTACATGGCACAACACGACACATTAAAACACAGTATAACATTACACAACGTAACGTAAAACACGGTGACATGACATGACGTTTATGTAGAAACCTATTGGCACAGCATAGTAGCCCTTTGAGGTGTCATCAAACAAAATATATACCATATGTCTATATACACAGACTCAATACATTTAACTGACCGGTTCCAGTGACCACCGTCACCAAGAGTCCGTGATCTCCGGCCACGACATACCTAAGTCGGTAAAAAATGGTACCACACATGCATAATGTATATACCGGTATATATGATTGGCTTGGCGCTCAGCATACAAAGGTAGTTCAACTATTGGTCGGCTCGGTGTCATGATAATATGTTTGGTATCATGCCACTTGTGTCTACATCAAGAAATTGTAGTGAGGTAGCACTTAGTCTGTCTCACGTATACAAAAGTCCACAAATGACGGATTACTATTGGTGGTATGTCGAATCAAAATAAACAAGACATACTGATATAGCCCTTAAACACTGACCCTCACAGATGCAACCGGCAGCTGGTTCATTTCGAACTTGGGTCTATAAATAGTTTCCATTTTAAATGACAATACAAATCTGATGTCAATTATTTCTTTAAGAAATCATTCAAAAAATGCGTCAGACGTTCAAGTATTCTCTGTCATTTTCATTCACGTGTCATGCACTGACCTTACTTGAATTGTCCCACCCGGCAATTAGGTCACGTGATTCATGCATCCGGAGTGCCGCTGCATCAGTAATTAATGCAAGGAGAGCAAGGTGTTCCGTATGAACCGGACAAAAACTGTGCAGCAGCTGCAGTCGATATAATAATGGTTTGTTTCCTTCAATAAATAATAGACTATAGTATAAAGCACCTGTTCAGATCATAATAAATACATATTTGCAGACATTACTGCGCGTATGGTGCAATAGGAACAGTCCAGGAGAGGCGTGAGAAATTGTTGTTCCTACTTATAATAAAGTTCGGCTGCATGTTTTACCTTTTAGAACTGATTATCAGATTGGCGCAATAAGAAACTCACTGAATAACCCGAACACCATTTCGTCTTGGAAATATTGAATTAAAGATAACATATTTGGTTTACTAGCACTTTTTAAAATCTGGATAAAAATATCAATCGAATGAATGTATATTATCATGTTATTGACTGGATGGGTGGCCGGGCGGACGAACGGACGGACAGATAAATAGATATATAGATTATGCTAACGTTTGAAATGTAGACTCGCGGGTATTTCATGATCTAGGCAGTTTCCATGTTGATGTAAACATACAGAATGCTTTCCTTTACGTCTTTATCAAAAGAACATTCTACATATTATACTCCCGTCGATATACAGAAGTAACGCCAGTGATACGCTCCAATAAGTCGCATTATCATATTTTCGCTAATTAATATTTTGGCAAGATTCGAAATATAAATATTCGAATAAATAGCTGTTTATTTATTAAATAAAACGAGTAATAATTTTTAGTTTTTAGAATTCGTTAGATTTCATTCGAAATAACATTCTCTGTTCTAACCACACCAAATTATTGTTAATTTCTTTTACAGCTAGTCGTCACAATAAACACCAAGAATTGCAAAGAGTTTCTGATATTAACTGCTAATAAATTCCACAGAAGACTGCATATCGTATTAATGTACCAACTGAACTATACATTTCATATTTGCCACGGTCCATAAGCACCCCTCCTTATTGTTAATTTTTAAGCTCCGCTGCTTATATGCCCAGTTCAAAGCCTTTGGGTTCAAACAGTGCTATTCGCGCCCCATGAGATCATGGTGTTTGAAATCTCCATAGATCAACACAGTGACACCACCGCATCCTAACTAATGTTGTCAAATGCTGACGACATTTACAAATTCAACAATTAAGAGATCCGTTTATAAATTAAAAACCTGGGAGAACTTAGTCGTGTAGGTACATGTATACTTAATGTAACAGAGAAAAAACCCGGCGTGATATACTTATAGTGTCGTCTGCTCGATACTTATTGTGTCGTCTGCCCTCATTTGTTGAGGTTATGATTTTGTATATGGTAAATGAACAACAGTGACAGAGGTCATCCCGTAGTTTTGTAAACGCCCACTGCTCGGCATTATCATATTTCAACGGGGATCTACCGGGGAGAGTTTGCCATTTACAGTTTTTTTTTGTACTTTTAATGCTGGTAAAATAAGGCGTAAGCATTGGAAATATATGTAGATTTTAGTTTGAATATCAAACCTGTTTTAATCAGAACTACTTCGATTAGCCCAATGATCGATTTCCCTCTTGGAACTCATTTTTTTTTCAATCTGTGCAGGTTTTTAAGCCTTATGTCTTTAATTTCCAGTGTTCTTGGGAATAGAACATAACATGAGACCTATCAGCATGCACATTATTTGCAATATGGTCTGATTGTGTATGGTCCAGAATTATTACGAATTCTCTCGAGGAGGTTTTAGAAAGTCAAAAACATATCTGTATCTTCCTCCGTGATCCAGGAGTGTATATTGATCAAAGTGCTATAAAACTCAGCGTTTCGGTGTTGGTCTGTGGTCACAGTATGACGTAATCTGTCGCAGCCACATCAACAGCAGTATATATAGAGGGCAGGGACAACCAATGGTTTACCTTTTCTGGCTCTGGCCATGTACATAACTTGTATTTGTCAATACATGTTTTTTTTTTTTTTTTTTTTTTTTTTACTTTGGGTCCCCCACTTTTTTTTACGGAATTCCCTCAACTTGCATTCTAATGAAATAATAAGCAATTATTTTCTCGTGTAACGACACATTAATCTTTAATATATGTGAAAATGATAGTTGAAGACGATTAAAATTGAAGACATTGTGTATTTGAGGCTACGAAATAAACCTATCTTTCATCTCGTTAAATGTGCGTTCAATATAAGTGATAACGATCATTTCAGTTTGATATATCCTTTTTAAATGTCAATAGTCTATTGAAGTCTACATTGGTATCCATGTACACATACTTATTCTGCAGTAAGTTAAGTAAAAACCCCAAGTGTAAATACATTTATATGTTTTGTAAGAGCGACACTAAATCATCTAATATTCGCTATTAAACCCAGACCTACAAACGTACTTACACTATTTTACTTATATAATGTTGAGCGGTCGTTTCCCCTGTCATGCTTACTTGTTATTGTTTTGACGTATATCTACTTACTTGTTTTAAAAGAGTTGTGGAGAGTATGGATTTCATTTAAGTAGGTCGAGCGGGGGGATCGGATATTACTCATTTCTCAAACTACTTCCGATGCAATATTTGTTTTCATCTGGCACTCGCGGTTGTCCGTGTACTCTACTGTACTGTACTTACATACTATGTATATAACCATTAGAACAGAGATCAACCCGAGCGTATTAATTTATAATTTACGGTAAATGAGTGCAAACGTGGAACGATTATTTAACCCTTTCCCTCATATAGACTCATTTTGACGCACTCAATAGGTACCACATAAAGCCTGATCTTCAGAAAACCACAATTAAACCTTACCAAATTTAATTATAAAGTCCTCATTTCCAGACCACTAGAGAGCAGAGAACAGCATAAAACCTGATCAGTCTGCGAGTCACTCGCAGGCTGATCTGGTTTTATGTGGTTCGCATAGGTCTTTTCATGGTTTCCTCTATGAGGGAAAGGGTTAAACAGAAATTTTGTTTGTACACGGGCGTGCATGCATAGTGACTTCATGGGCATGTCCATGCGATGAATGTAATTTTGTCTTGTTGACCACAGCAGGAGATATTCTATAAATAGAAAGGTTCTGACCACAGCAAGTGATATTTTCACCGTTTTAGTACTTGTAAAAAATGTAGCTGAAACAAGTTTGAGTAGGTATGAAAACAAATACTATCAAAGAAATGTACATAATATATGTTTAAACTTTATGTATTATGTATTCAGTATGCAAAGATTTAAACAAACCCGATCTCAACTGTAATAATAAACACGATGCGGTCACTGTTAAAAGTACTTTATAGAAAAAAGTAAAGAGGTCAACTGGACACCCTCTTGCAGACTTTGCCGGGTCGACTTGGTATCGAACACGTGTGAATTAGGTGAAAGTCAGTGCACTAAACATATCCAGAGAGAGAGAGAGAGAGAGAGAGAGTACTACGACGACAAATTATACAGTGTATGAGGTGTGATCTATTTTTAGCTCAAGCTAAGGTAAGTTTTGATCATCTTTACTATTTAGACATTTGTACATTGAATTAAAAAAAAAACTGGTATTGACAGTAGCCCCTATTTAGAAATATGAGGATATTAGAAAACTTATCACTGAGCTGAATGATGTGAATAAATTTGATTATATTTTACGTATTTTTGTTGACGGGTTTATATCCACACTTGATATTTCGTCGGCATGCCAAATCTCACAGCTAACAGACCTATGGTTTAACCAAGTTTCAAAATTTTACTAAGTTTGGTCACCAGCTTCGTTTAAAATGATACATGAATGCTATCTCGATTGTTTTGAAAAAAAAAAAAATCAAAAATCAAGTTTTAGTTTTCTTTCCTACTCCAGCGGTGTGCCCTTCATGACTTGTTATTCTCGACTGTATTAAGAGTGTTCGGAGATTAATCAAAGGGAAGACGTAATATTACGTAATGATCTAGCTAAAATCCCTAACGAGATAACAAGACGCAAGTTAATGCTAATAGACACAATGTATATCATTAAACACGGATTATACCGTTTGATATAGATAGCTTGGAGTGTGTTATCTGTACTGAAAACTTCGCGACTAGCTTTTAAAATTTGACATCTCCGCCCCTAAGGCATAAGTCTAAAAACATCGACAATAAATTGGATTTAATTACAAACCTGCGTTTAACCTTTAATCCTGTCGTAAAAAAAGTTTGAAAGCCTTTTTTGCATGCCCGTATTCTTCCCTTCGCGCTGTGATATGCATTGGTTATTTTCAAATAATTAGAAATTATGTATGTTTACCTGTTACAGACAGTCGGACCTACATACCAGTATGTCTGTCCGTACGTCCAACCCGAATTTTGTCTATATTTAAGTACTCATGTCGTACATGATAAAGCAGTTTGCGTAAGTCAGAAAAGAATCAATACGGCAGTATTGGTTTCCATCGTAGGACTGTCCTTTAGAAAACTGACACTGTTCTACACCCTTGCGTTTTTGAAGCTATATCCTGATACATTGCGATAACACACATTGCTCGCTGTTTATCGTTCCCTCTAACAATTAAGGACTTAATTAGTCACCGCAATCTTAGCCTTTGATCTCAGTTTTTGGCTTCGATAAGAAGCTTAAGACAAGTTCATCTTCGGGAGAAACAGTTAAACAGTATGACTGACACCGGTGATTTCAAGATATGACTTACTAATAGTGTCAAGTATAATTGAACGCATGTGGGCTATTTTTCGTAACTGGACCGGCTTCTGGAACCACTGGTGTTTGCGTGTAACTTACTCTATATCAAGTGTCAGAAATTGACAGGTTGCTATTTTTAGCCACCAGACGAGTGATAAGCTGTTAATTGCATGCTGGGATGTTACAAAAGTTTATGTAACGGACAGGTGATGATACAAATATTGCACAACTAATGGGGACGGGTCAATGATGAGCAAACATAGATCTAAACATCAGATGTTATCGAATTTGTTTCAAAGCAATGTATTTAGTTTAAAATCTATTTATTCTAATTTTACACCGATTGTTACAACTTAATTAAACAGCCCTCTGTTGCCGGAGTAATCAGAGAAGCATGACGCCTCATGTTACTTGACCGGTGACGTTACTACTTCATTGCCCTTTCACATCTACACTATTGATGTGACGTATTTTGCATATAGATATAACATTTTTCTTATCAATGTAGCTAAAACGTTTAATATGAGAAAAATAAAAGTTTATGGTTGAAAGTTACGATCAAGCCTACGGTTACATTGGAAATAAAAATGATTTTCTAATTTCTTTTTTGTGTTATCTTTGTAATGACTGTTAACGTGTCTTAATTGTACAATTCATGTAGATTATTCTTGTTTCAGGTACAGGTATGTTTTATTTTTTATGCGATGTATGTTGACATTGATATCGAAATAAATTTAATACAAACTAAGAAGTATTTGCTGTTCATACAATTTTCTTGTCAAAAAAAAAAAAAAAAAATATATATATATATATATATATATATATATATATATATACCTTATTCAAGATTCTCGGAGTCCTTAATCTGCCCTTTCTCAGAGCCTTAATGAAAGTCGAGCCAGCGTTTAGTACGCCAGATTCCTTTTACGGTTTCTGCATCCCTTGTAAAGGCTTTATAGCAGATTCCAAAGATCTTTGGGCCTTAAATCACCTTCCATGAACGTCATTTTTCATCGTGTAAGGCAATTTGAATACCAGAAAAGACTGGAAGAAATTCTAGAAAAGATTCAGCTGTTACTTTTGCATCTCAAATGTACCGAGGAGTAACGAACAACACATAACTTGGTCAACCGTATGATTTACTTGCAGGTTGATTAGGTTTTAGTCTGGACATACCGGTGTACTTTCTGTTACAGCTTTCGTGTAAATGATGAAAGCTTGTATTTGACTATGGTTGGGTTATGGACATGGCTACGGTAAAGGATGCTGGATTTTTTGGTATGAAAGTATGCAAAGAAAGCCATTAGAAGGAACCCTAAATTTGTAGCCAATCAAAAGCTCTGAAATTCGGATTTATCGTCGATTAATTTCAGTTGAATACCTTTCTTTTTACCATGTACAAAATAGATATATCCATTTGACAGGATCAAGAGTTTTCCAAATTTAATTTAAAGTGACTTCTAAGTATTTCTGCCAGCCACTTATCCACTTAGCTTGTTGAAACTTTTTTAAAATTTGTCACATAATTTTGTTATTATCTAGCAAGTAGAAAAACTGGATATCATGCTTTTTTTTCCAGATAATTATGTGAAAAAATGCTTGCTATCCATATAATTTAACTGATCAACTTGAAAAAAGGCGAGATATCCAGTTATCTTAAGTGAATATATGGCTGGCAGTAGTGGGCACTAACAGGCAGTTTTGTCTTGTTAAGATACCTAAGAGGATAACACGAAAGTTTTCTACTTGCCAGATAATAACTGAATATGTGACAATTTTTCAGAAAAGTTTCGACATAGCTAAGTGGATAAGTGGCTGGCAGAAATATGCCACCATAGGATAGGATCTATTATTAAGACATTTCTTCAGTATAGAAGCCTATGCTCGCTTTCTTGTTCTATTATTTGTAGAAATAACTTCACACACACACGCGCGCGCGCGCGAAAATAATTACTTCGTGTTGTAGTTGGTTAGCGACGTATCATACTAACATCTATCAGAGAGAGAGGGAGAGAGAGAGAGAGAGTCTTAAAATAATGGAATGAATGAGGCTAGCAATTATCTTTAAGAGGTGTAATTTCAAGAAGATCAGCAAAGTTCTGCATGATTTTGAGCCCAGTTACGCTTTAGTTCCTTGTTTACACGCTTTATGAATTTTCGGTGCACGATTTGTATTGTTTTCAAAGAATTGTCGATTATCTGGAGTATATCGTGAAGTACCTATCAAGTACCCGTAGCATCGAGAATAGTTTTCGATTACATTTTCAAGTGGACAACGTTTCCGGTCTAGATAATCATTCGTGTGATCTCTAATTCGACCGTATGTAAAAGTAGGATTTTATTGTCCCTTTCATATCTATTGTACGTTTTACAGTTTTCCATCAAAAGCAAGATGTCATTTCTCTGTGCCAGAAATTGCAATAAAAAGTAAATGGTTACCTCTGTGGCTAAATGTATTTCTCCAGTTTTACGATACAATGTCTTAAGTATTCAGTCTGATGCTAGAGCAATCCGCATGTTGATTTGTAATCTGATTGGCTTTTTTTTTTTTTTTTTTTAAAGAATATAAAAGTGTGAGATCTTGAATATGCCCTTGTTAATAAAGGGTGCCGTGGTTCAGAGGTTCCAAAGGTTGTTGTTTCGAACACAGTTTGGGGCAAGGTCCCAGGTCCCAAATCAATGGAATGTAAAAATGTTTTAACTTTAATGTGATGATAAACGTTATGAATTGAGCAAGAAAGTGCGCAGTGCATTTTACAAAATATTTGTATAATGGATATCTGGATCTTTTCACTGATGAAAAAAATGAGAATCTCGGTTATTCGAACACCAGGGACCAGCGTTTTGAACAACCCGAAATCAAGACGATCGTTGATGTGTATTCCTTTGCTGATTGAATGTAAAAAGAAAGAAAAATGGCCTTTTAATGCCTGGTGATTACAGGGTTATCTATTTGCTAGTTGTCCTCAGAATATAGGTAACTTACAGAGATAAAACAAGTGTCAGTGCTTAAATTGCCCACCATGAATCAGTATATTTTTGACAGGAATTACGAAAACTCATGCGCGGCCTACAGATAGGATTATTTCGTCTCGGTCGAGCCCAATCATCAGTCCGATTGAAAAGATAATCGTATGTGAAAATTAAAAATATTGAAGAGCGAGTACCGTGCGGGGAGGTCGTGTTTTATAAGAAAGTAAATATTACGCGGTCACCGGGGTGGTCGGTGAGACATTAAATAACTGAGTGGGGGAATTATTACGGAATCCACTATATATTTTATGAGTGAAATAAGAGGGAACAAGTAGAAACGAAAGTATTTGAGACGAATTTGTCTGTGTCAGTTGATATGAGTATCGATTAATTTTAGTAACAGGTGACTGTATACTTTCGGCACTTTGTCTGTCTTTTCCCAAATATGAACAACTACAACACCACCACTATCACCATTATCAGCAACAACTAACAATAAAAACAACATGGTGGTGTACAGTACAAACATTCCAGTTTAAATTAGCGCCACGAAACCAATTCGAAGCCTGCAGTCGTCAGTAAGATTCCATCATCACGGAAGATAATTCCTGAGCCCCTGTCTGCAGCAGGGAGGCTGCAATTGTCTGGTCCTGTCTCACTGTATCGCACAGTATCGATCGCTGTATCGACACCGGTGTCCTACATCACCTGCCATCGACCGGTATTTCAACCCCCGACAGTACAACACAAGCTACTACGGTTAGAGTATAGCTTATTCTATCACCATTGCTTCTACTACTGCAGTTATTATCCCTTCTGTTACTTCTACTGCAACTGCTGCTGCATCTACTATTACTACACATACTCTTTTAACAACAACACAAACAACAATTACCTCAGCAGTAACAACATAACCAATCGTTTTCCAGTAAAGATTCTTCTCCTGTTGCTGTTGATACTACTACTATTGCCACCACCTACATCATCACCACCGCTTCCACTACTTCTACCACTACTATTACTAATACCAAGACTAATGCAACGCCACTATCACCTACTGCTAGTACCTTTCCTTCTCACGCTGTTACTACTATTGCCACCACTAAAACAACATCACCACCAACTACAACTACTATTTCTACTGCTAATACTTTCCTCTTTCCCCCGTAACACATGGGTTGATCAGCCATCGACTATCATCTCCAGGATAATACCTCGAGATGTGACAGGAGATCTAGCTCAACATCGGTGATGTACAAAATTTTAAGTGAGACCGCAGACATCGCCCGGATTGAGGGTCAGCCCTAAGTGTTTGATAATTATCTTTTCTTCCCGTTCTTATCACCCAGGTCCTTAAACCAATGCGACATTGACTAAATATGTAGGCCAAACCATGTTATTTAAGGGGTTAAAGTATTTTTATCGTGGTATCGGACACCATTTTTTCAGTTATGCATATTTTGAACATGCAAAAGACTTGAACGTACACCAAACATACTCTTTTAAGCATATTTTTTACACTAATATGGATTCGAACCCAGATTCGAACAATACGAGGATCTTTTTAGACTAGTAGTTAACTGAGTGTAGGTCACTCGACCATTTAAAGCCCTCTGCTGAGGCCATGGTAACGGTCTGACAATATTTCAATATGTGTTTGAATGCATTTTGACGCAGCTTCAGTTTAAATTTTGCCCTTGATACTATTAGGCAAACATGATTAGCATGCCACTTAATTATATTATAGTTTTTGCTATTATTGTGGCCTATATCATTAATTTAATAAGAGACAGACGAGTCAATGGCTTTTGATATATTTAGTCAGTTAATGGCATATATTTTTCTCTTGGCCTTTCTTGACCCGAGCAGAGAGACAGTTATTGCGCCAACAGATGTCTCCTTAACTTTATGACATTATCAGCAACATCACATCTATATTGTTTTATATCAGCATTGCGTATGAAATACTGTGAGATTTGAATCAAGGAAATTCAACATCACATAATATCTTAACTGCGTGTCCTTATATAGATACATGGTGCATATGACAGTAAACATGTAAAATGACAAACTAATAAGTATTCCTTAATTACGTCTTCAACCGTGGGTTCTGTGTTAAGCCCCTGTCACACTACACGCATTTCCACTACGTTGGCACGGCGTTGTTAAATTTTCCATAGCGAAATTTTCCATAGCGCCGTGTGATCGCAAGAAAATCTTGAAGATGGAGATGTCACTGCGTCCTCACAGAGACAAAGGCGTTGCTACGGAGCTCCTATGGCGTTCTATCGCGTTCCTAGGAGTGTCTGCGCTCTCACGGCGCTTCCACTGCGTGCATTACGCTTTCACGGCGATCACACTGCGCTGACGGCTCGTTGGAAACATTCTCTTGCACTACCTATAAAGGAAGTGTAAACACACATCTTCATCAGTTGTTTGTTGGTTCTCAAGAGTAACTAGCAGGATCCTCATATCGCAGCTTAGACATGAGCCGATGATAGTGACCATGCTGCAACCATCTGCCTTCGTCCAGCCAAGATCGAACCCAAAGCCTTCCACGCCTTTTGGCCCTCCTGCGTCGTCATCCCAGAATGATATGCACAACGTCTAAATCATCGTGCATCTGCTGGACCTGCATATTGGCAGGCAGTAGCCCGGCTTGCTTGAGTACATCTGCCATAGTGAAATGAACTTTAAGATTCCGTAAAAGTGCGGTAGACGCGCCGTATGTGCGCGGTAGAGACGCAGTAACATCTCAGAGGACGCCGTACAATCTCCGTGCAAGCGCCACTACCACGCTTATACGGCGCGTCTACGGCTTTTGCGAAATGTTATTTTTATTACTGCGCTCCAACAAGGATTGTTCGGAGCTGTCGCGGTAATCATTATTAATTAATCATTATTAATTAAGCAAATAAATATATAGGTAAGCATTCATAAGCAAGCTAAAACAAACACAGTATGTTCATTATTATTGTGACTTGTTACGCAAAAATGAAATAATGATAAATCAAAGGACCGATAGTCCTGAGAGCTGCCAGTTGCAAAAAATAAATAAAAAAATGCTACATTCCATTGTGCAAGGCACATCGTTATATTTTGAAATCATAGACACTTAGTAATTGAATGGAAGAAAATCTTTAAGAACAGATACTATTAAAACGTTCTGCTATTGTCATGTTTTTTTGGTTTTAAATTTTAGACCGGGGCAGACTTTTGAACTACTTTCCGAATGTTTATTTATAAAACAAACAATAACAATGTCGCACTACCTGGAAACACAAAGTTATGTAAAACATCATTAACATGTTAAAATTATCCTGACTGCATACTAACTAGAGTAAAATGTAAAATCTGAAAACTATGTCGATCATCTCTAACTGAATGTGAAAGAGTGCGATGGAATACATTGACTATTGGGACGGAGCTCGGTCCAAAAGTGAACAGACTTGGATACGATATTTAAAGTCGTTATTTTCAATTCGTAATATACTGTGTCTTATGAACACAAATGTAATGTCGACCATTAATGCTAAGTGTATTCAAGCTGCGGAAATATTTTCGCTGAAAGTTTTAAGATATGAATATGTCTGGATTTCAAAATTATTCACAGGTCCGTACATATAGCCGTAGGCCGTACTGTGCATCTGCGAATATGAACCAGAATGAAATATCATTTTATCATACGTGTTATAACTATAAAGTGTGGTTACATACAACACTTTCTGAAACAGTTACTCAAACGAGAAAGATACGAGTAACTACGATATCTTATAGAAACAATTTGGCCTATTTCGTGGGGAGCACTTATACTGAAATCTGAGTTATCAGGTTCCGGAGACCGAGATCAAAGCAACGAGACTTCATTTTAAGAATCAGAATGCAGCTCAAAAACCGCATTCCAGTATACATGTATATATTGACAGAATATTGACACGGTTCGTATTCTAGTGTAAGCAATAGTTTCTGCGGAAGGACGAGGTAAACCAATGCAATAACAACACAATCAAATTACTGCATAATCATTCCTCGGCCGTAAGGAATTCAGTAGATATCCCCAATATTAACCAATCAACCAGAGCTATTTTGCTAATCACGTGACCGTAATTAATATAACTATGAAATGCGATTGGTCGTTGAGATAGAAACAGCCAATCAAAACGTCTCTTAAAAGTAAAAGCTCAAGTAAGCCAACGGTTGATATTGGCGATATCTATTGAATTGCCGAGGAAATATAATGCATGGTGATGTGAAAAAATAATTTGTATTATGTATTATCAAATCAGTTTACCTCGTCCTTTCAAAGAAACAGCTATTTACATTGGTAGACCGGGTGTACGAACCCATGTCAATATTCTAGAAAATTGGGATAAGTTTCGCAAAGCAGGCTTCAGTGCACGACAGTTGCGTTTGAATGGGTGGAATCATTGTGATTTTCAGACACATAAATGGTCGCCTGCAAAAGGTGCAAATTTTTTAAAGATATCCTTAAAATGTTTAAGATATTGGCATATTTTCGAGGAAAGAATAAATCTAGGTCGATATAAACAAAGTATACATTAGCCAGCCCTGTAACTAACCAAAAGATATCAAAATTATTAAATAGGTTTTACTCTTCAAGTAGCGAAAACCTAAAAATCTGTATATAGTAGAAAACGGTCTCACATGGCGGCCTGAGAGGTAATACTGTCTGACCCCTCACGTAATGTTGGTCCACAATTTGGAGTCAACATTTTTTTTCCCAATCTGTCATGATTTTTTACATACCGACCTTTGAAGCAACATAATTACATAATGTATTAGCTGAAGTGGTTTTCTTGTCAAGAATGGTGATGAAAAAAAATCATGATATAATGTATATTTCCATTAACATTTTCTGTTTCAATATATGTACCGAGATTTAGCTTAGTCAGCCGACGGTTTTTTTAATGTGTCGCAAAAAGAGTTCGTATCCTCGCGTGACGTGGGGGATGGTCGCTTCAGTGTGTCAGAGAGAAACTTGCCGCCGTATCCGACAGTTAAATGTTCGGGGATTTTTTAAGGCCTTACAAAACCTTCGTAAAATGAACATGGGATTTCAAATATTTTTTTTCGTAGGAAATACATTTTGTTTGAGAATATTGATTTTTGTATGATACGGAATGTAGAGCCAGTAATCAAAAGACCTTATATTCATTAATTATTCCATCCACTAGTATACTGCATAAGATATTATCAAAAAGTCAATACTTTGGACTTGTAAACAAATCTTGATTGAGATATATACCGATATGTATCGATATATAAAACCTGGAATCTATCTTCCAGGAATTTTGTTGACAGAGATAATTATTCCCGATACACCATTCATATTAATTAATATTTTCTTCTCGTTGGTTATCAAATTTCGTTGATCTCGTTATTGAAGCTATCCACAAATATTAATCACACACACTTTATGTTTACCATACGGTACTTTTTTTGCAACAAAGATCTTAAAAAAGATTGAATTTTCCTTTGATACCGACACGACGAAAGTTTATATCAGCAAAAATAATCATTATTAAAAGTATCATATTTTGTTGAAATTGCTCTACTTTACGACTTTCCTTTATTTCAATGAGAAAGAAAGAAATAAAGAAAGAAAGAAAAAAGAAAGAAAGAACGATAGATAGATAAACACGTAGACAGAACAACATTTCTTCAGTTATTTTGGAGACTATGTCTATATTTGAAGTAGATACAAGGTCGTCTTATATAAATAAATAAATAAGTAATAAAAAAGGGAAGCAAATAAAAAGAAAAGAAAAGGCCAATGAGTTGTTTTAATCGGTATTCCTCTCCAACTATCCGGTCCCACCCATTGACTCTTAACAACCATGAACATAAGTCAAGTTGAACAAGAAATCGTTCACTTGTATTTGTGCAGTATGTCAACAGCCTACTTTCTCCCGTAGTACACTGTCCAGAACTATGACTGGAATAACTACAATGATTTCAAGGGTACACAACAACAACAACAACAACAACAACAACAACAACAACAACAAAAAACAACAACAACAACAACAACAACAACAACAACAATTTTCTCTCTCTCTCTCTCTCTCTCTCTGTATATATGGGAAGGTACAGTGTGTCGGATTACTTTTTCCAGGGGCCGGGTCTACCTCGAACCCGAGTGGTCGTGGGTTTGACCCCTCGGTCGCGACATAATCGTTAAAATGTTCACTGGAATGTACGCTCAGCACAGCAGTATCAGGACTGTTTGGCCCAGTGGGTGTGTCATGCCACGGCATCAAACTGGAGTCTGGCAGCACTATGTCTATCTCGTGAAGACAAAACCATCCTCATATACATTTACATAATTTGCAATGTATTTTCACATCTGCAATGGATTTTAAGTGTTCTATTTATGTACATGTGTATATATTAACAGATTTTCTTGCTTGCAGCATATGTTAAAACAAAAACAAACGAAAAAAAAAAAAAAAAAAAAAAAAAAAAAAAAAAAAAAACACCCGATGGTCGCCTCATCAATATACAACTCGATATATTTTTCATGAAAAAGTTTAAATTTGAGTTACTGCGACAAAATAAAGCGGTATTTTCTCGTTGATGGTAGCGTTCGCATAAACAGACCAAGGTTATTGGATGAAACTCATGTGTCTGAAATGCCCTCGAACCGACCCTGGACCGAACCCGCGTTAAAGCAGTGTGACAACCCCTACACAACCTGGACAACTGCTATCGAGCTACATCTTTGGTTGATACTGAGATGTTGGTTAGCAGATCGATAAACTGTTAAAATCAGTTGTCTCTTGATCTTGCATATATTCTCCGAGAAAATCTTATAATTGATTTATTATCATGATACGAATATGCAACAGGAGCAGCTAAGCATTCATTTTCGTTTAAGGCCTAAAATCCTTAACATTTTTACTAAAGATAGATTTCGACTGACTTCCTAACTCTTACTACTGTCGAACCTTTGTGAAGCAGTTGGTTAGACAAAGTCGCTTAGCGCAATCATCTGATAAATGAGTGATAAATTCATAATAAAATGTAATTTCAGCTGTTTTGTACGATAGCACACCAAGTCACCAAATAAAGGTGGTCGCTTACACTGAGTTAACTCTGATCAGTTACATTTTTAAGTTACAAAACAAGATCTTCACATTTGATCAGATTTATAAACCAGTCATTCTAACCAAACTTGGTCTTGCCTTGAATGACAAAAGGGTCCGTCTTTTAAACGGGAGGTGGTAGGTTCGATTCCCGGTCGTGATATGCCAATGTCGTTAAAAGAGGTTCCGGTATATCTCCCCGTAAATTGACACTAAGCAATGATGGATAGTTTCCGAATTCCAAATAAACAAACCATCAGAGAAACAAACATGCATAGCGACATGTGTAGATCGTCAAAATCCCGCTGTTTGAAACCTGATGGACCACTTAATTCTGTACAGAGGTCTCATGAACAAGGTCTAGAAGGCAAAACGTTAGAAGATCTCGCATTTCAAAGCCAAAATATTAGGGAGCCCGCTGAGAAAATTACCTTAAAATATGCCGAGACGCGAGCCCTCCATGTAGCACATCCTAATCGCGACTAGACATATTTAAAAGCGTAAAAACGGATATAAGCCGCGTACACACGCCCCTTCGCATTCATTTTTTCTCTCTTAGTCTTCACCTAGGGCCCCCGTCTGTCGATTTAAAGACAACAAGGTATGTAATGCCGTCTAACCCTTTATTTGCCTTAGAAAGCAACGTCGGCACCTTTTGATATTCGAAACACGCGATTACAAAAGGACATTTAAAGAATGGCGCAATGGCAAATTGTTCGGCTATAATGGATCTAAACCATTGGTATATTTACCTATTCTAAACCAGTATTAGCTTTCAAAGACACTTGAAAATCTTAATTCTACATCAATAATTACTATACAAACACCGGTCCGTGTTAATAAGTCCAATCGCTTGTAGCAAAAATGAGCGACACTTACTGAAAACGGAGATGTTTGTTTTTCATTGTAAGGTGGCTGTATAATCACCAGTCAATCTGTTAACGAAAAAGTGTCAAGAGATAAGAAACTTTGTGTTTAAAATTGAGTAGTACGAAAAATAATAACCGTCTACGTGACGGTGTTTGATCTTATTTGGTATTGTAATCTTACAGAGTGTCGATGTCATGGGCCAGTAATGACGTGAAAGAAGAATCTGGGCCTGTTACGATGCTTATTTCCGGTACCGGATATTTGCTAGTCTCCAGAAAGTGCCAAACGTTGAAATGTTAAATAACAGTTGTTATGTAAAGTTTGTACGCGTAAATATATCAGGTGATAGATGAAAAAATAAATCTTCAATAACCAGAGAGGGACTAGTAACACCACAGGCACATGCGTTTTATAATGAAAGTAAATGACAATTATTGATTTGTACAAAAATACCAACAGAGTAAATTAATACATGTGCGCGTAGAACTTCTTTACGTGAGACTTCTTTTGTTCAATATGTTATTACTTTTATTGGTTTTAATTAAATTTACCGGTATTTCTAACAGTATATATCTTTACGACTTAACATTTCGCTAATTTCAAGTGGACTGACTCCAATTCCACATGCTACCAACACACTTTTCTATAATTTCCCGATCCTGGTTAACTTTGACGTACATAAATGTCGAAACTGCTATACATAGTGTCAGTGCTGAGTTCAAAATAGTTGTTAAGAAGTGGCGAAACATTCCTTAGTTGAATCAAAATATTTCTGATTACTCTTGAAGTATCTCTGTAAAAGCCCCGTATAGGAAGCAATGTTTAACAGATAGACAACTTGTTGTTGAATTTTCGCCTGAAGGATCACGAAGAAATGCAACAGCACTACATATTGCATTTTTACCGAAAACAACATGGCGTAGGGTTAGGATTACGCCATATTGTTTTCTGGTCAAAATGTGATCGTGTAATGCAAAAAATTAGAAGTGTTGTTTATATGTGTATTCTTAAAGTATTTTAAGTAAAACTTAGCATTACGAGTGACAGATGGAATGAATCCATTTTTTTTTCTTCGTTATTTAAATGTTTTGCAAACTGAGCGGATATAACCCTATAAATCTAAGGGATCACATAATCTTGAAGATTATTCGTGCACCACAAATGCAGAGTATGTCACCATCATTTAACCAGTCTTTATCGTTCATTTGTCATTCGTAACCCATAGAATATAAAATCACCCGAGTCGTTCCTTGTTTCCTCACCCGAAAACTTGGATAACAGACATTTACTATGCACATCATGGAATGCCTGAGTGCGCACGGCATGCATTATAGATACAGGTTGGTATGCTGATACGAAGCGTAATTTTTATAAAAGATGTTTGTTGAAATATAGGCACCAGAGGAATTCTTCTGCAAACCTAGACAGCCTGCAGATGTTGTTGAAACATATGTATATACGACCAGGTCATTGAATAAATAATTGAAATACACAAGAATGATAATGTTATGTGAATACATGCGCAACATGTGGTGATGATGCAAGTGTTAATGATAACGTATATTAACGAAAGTTTGATAATACATGTTCACTATTGTGTTCTAGTAGCCTGATACAATCAGATAGGCTGTACGATTTTAATGTCTTATCACCCTGCCAAGACTGCTAACCCAGTGTAAATCGTTAAAAAATGAACTTTTCAAATATATTCTCAGAATTATGGTGACCCTTGTATAAAGTGTTCGGTATACGGAAAAGGAAGTGTTGTGCCAAACCGCGATAAATGTCACATTATAGCATAACACTATCATGTAAATGAAATCTGTTTTTATATATATAACATTTAATGGATGGGAAAGGTTGTCTTCCATTAGTACAACTGACGACTATGCTGGAGTCTGCTTTCTTCCCGACATTAGATTGCTGAGTCCAATGGTAAACACATGTATACTTGTTTGTCTTTTTTTATGGCGGTAGTATTGTTTAAAATATTTAATTAAGTTACTTATTGTTCATTTAAACTTCAGTTAACCCTTTCCCTCATAGAGGAAACCATGAAAAGACCTATGCGAACCACAAAAAACCAGATCAGCCTGCGAGTAACTCGCAGGCTGATCAGGTTTTATGCTGTTCGCTGCTCCTCAGTGGTCTGGAAATGAGGACTTTATAATTAAATTTGGTAAGGTTTAACTGTGGTTTTCTGCAGATCAGGCTTTATGTGGTACCTACTGAGGGCGTCAAAATGAGTCTATATGAGGGAAAGAGTTAAATATATTAAAAGTAAATTGATAAATTTACATTATGTTAACTTATACTTCTGTTTAAACTTTAGTTTATTTATTGTTTAATTTAAACTCCAGTGACGTTTCATTTAGTGTAATTTAAACTTCAGATAAGTTCATCATTATTAAAGTTTAAACTTCTGTTAGGTTTCTTTTAATTAAGTTTAAACAATGTTTCTTATCTGATTTTAGTTAAATTTTAAAAAAGCCTATTATGTTATTTTATTAGTTTCAACATATGAGGGGTCTCGGTAGCCGAGTGGTTAGAACGTTCGCACCGGAATCGGGAGGTTGTGGGTTCGATCCCCGGCCGCGACATACCAAAGTGGTAAAAATGGTACTGGTATAGCTCCATTGCTTGGCGCTCAGCATATAAGTGTAGTTCAAGGACTGGTTGGTCCGGTGTCAGGATAATGTGACTGGGTGTGGTATCATACCACATGTCTATAGCGTGATACTGCAGTGTGGCAGCACTATATCTGTCTCAAGTAGATATCGTCTCCAAATGACTGAAATACTGTCGGTGGGACGTTAAACCCTAAACAAACAAACAGAGGGGTTCATGTAGAATGTCTAGTGTCTTGCACTTTACTTTCTGAAAGGGTTCGAAACATAATTTTGTTATCATCGAAATAAAGGTATTACAACTTGCACACCAGTTTGGTTCTCTAAACAGCTGAACGCCTCTTATGAAGGATGGTAAAAGATCGTCATTGCTCAGGCTGTAGCGGGTAATTTGATCAACTGTTTTTACCTTCTTGCACTGGGCTTCAACAAAACTGCTTGAACAATGCATCATCGGTAATCAACTGTTATATCATAATCTTATTGTCCTTTATCTAATTTAATAATCGTTTTTACGGACTAAAATTCTAGACCGAAATCATCTCAATTGATTTTCGAAGTTTGAGAATCGTCTACTCGAATCATGATTATAACAAGGTCAACATATAGTTTGATTTTCACAGACTGTCGATGTAATGGAGGTAGACATCTTATTTTTGAATGAAACATATCAATTAGACTGCACTCTTCTGAACGTGAAATTACACCGTCGACTTTGATGACTAAATAAAGAAACATGTCACCTATTTGTCAGTTTTATTTGACATATTGGGATGAATTTGTATAAGAAGTTTAAAGCAGGTGAAATAAGTAAAAACTCTTTACTGGTATAGTTATATGTACGTTGAGTAAGTTTATTTGAAAGGCCATGCGAGTTTATAAAACCTTATTGTCACGTTTGAATGTAGCCTATCACTTCGTGAGAGTATTTTTACCTAGATGCATTACCGTAATTAGCATAATACAATAGTGCTATTGTTAATTTTAATTGAATAACATGTGACCTAAAATATTTGTCACCTCATTTTTTTCACGTTGATTGTCATATACAAGTAGTTTTTACCTCCCGAAAGGTCTGGAAAAATTGCAAATGTACCTAATAACTTGAGAGTTCACATCTAGACATCAAAATGATGAATGGTCCTGCAATCAAAATTAAACCAGTTTCAAGTGGCTTTCTAGGGCCCAAGTTTTGAATATGAAATGTCAGCAGCATCTCATGTCGGCCATAAGCATTGCATCCACATTTAGGAAAGGATCAAGTACTCTATGAAGGTGCTTCTGTAATGAACATACACTTTAACCTGCTGCAGCGTCCACATGCATTAAGAAGTAGCTTGTATTAAACAATTAGCTATATTAAGCAGGTTCATGTATTAAGCTGGGTTTTTTTATCTACTAGGTTTGACCTTTGTTTAGAGGCCAAATGTGCTGAGCTGCCACAGTCGCCTCTGTCTCCTGAAAACATTTTCGAATGTATCGGGGTAGTTGGGTTAAAAACGTCAAACACGGAATGAATAGAAATGTGTCTGAAAGTGAACGAATCACGACCGCAAGAAACATGACTCTTGATCTTTATATAAATTTCGGCTGTGATATCTGCAAATACTGTTTACCTTTTGCAATCTTCTGAAGGTTCTTCAAAGAATTTTAAACAAAGTAAAACTATTTATTAAGGTAAAGTCTCTGTAATGGTTCCGCCACATTTCGGACCTCAAGGCCTTTCACGGAGATAACCAAGGTTTCCTCGTGTTTCATTAAGGTACCTTGGTTATCTTGGTAAAGGTTAAGTGGTCCAAGGCATAGCGAAACCACTACAGGGACTTTACCTTAATATCATTGTCGCATGACTTTGCTTCTAATGTATTTTTCATGACTTGTATGAAAACTCACTACAGTAGTAGGTTTAATCGGTGCACATAACTTGTTCAAACTGGAACAAAATCATTACATCCAGCTTCAAATGAAAATTTGTCTGGCTAGAATAGAGATATTCCGAGGAGTGAATTTCCAAAAAATCATTTCTATCCCGAGGTGGTATGAGATCAGTTACTTGCCATAAAACTAAATATACAAGATTAAGTGTATTATTTCGGTTATCAGGGCCTTGCGATGACCAGAGGGTATCATATTTCCTTATATGGTCATCGAAATATAGCAATATTAGTGTATTTTAACTTATTAGAGTCCTGAAACTGCAGAATCCTCTAGTTTTCAGCCTTCGAGGTTCTTACATGTCTATCTGGGTAATTGGCAAAAGCCATTGCGACGTCACTTTTTATATTTCATATTTCAAGACTCAAGTAGGTTAACATGTGTTCTTATGTAGGCTGAGCCATGTCAAGGTTGTGAAACCCTTTCATCTCAACATCCGTTACCTGCAGCCAAATTAGTGAATTAGTGTCAAGTAACATGCACAGGAGCTGCACTCTACCCCTCACTTCCACCTGTTATGGCGGTGCATACTCTATCACAACTGTCAAGTCTCCTGATAAACACTGTTCATCCTTCTTGTTACAAGTGTCAGTTGATTTGTTACTAATGTCACTAGTTTTCGCGAAATGGTTAGCGGGCATGGTTTTGTTTTTGCATGCATTTAGAAATAAAATATTGCTCATCCGGTGATGAATAAACTTGCACATCAAAACATGTATCTGACGGTGAAACTTCAGTTTTATTCAAAGTTTTATATTTAACGGCTATAAAGCATGATAAGATATATCACACGATAACTATGGGATTTGATATCAGCCAGTTCATTTCTTTTTCTAATTGAATTTTCACAATGCTAATTACATGCTTACGATGTCTATTATCTTTACAAAATTCTTATTACATTTTCAAAATGAATATGACAATATAGAAATATTGGGAAGAAAACGTCAGTCCGGTCTGAGATTTCCATCAATGCTCAGATTTCATGTTGCTGGTCGCGACATATCAAACCGTACAACAATGGTATTGGTATAGCT